>JAZHYW010021752.1:0-565690 GCA_037355805.1 Ixodes ricinus
GCTGGCGACGCTCGTATAATCACTGATGACCGCGAGCTGATTAAATCTCTATATCATTTAATGGAAATATATTAACTTTTCCGTGTGGGAGGGGTACTAAACTTACTATTTACAGTCAATTCACTTCTCCTTGTGGGCTCGAGCTGCCTTAGAACAAAATATAAAGTTGACGGCTGGTTAACAGGTCTCACCTGTTAACCAGCCGTCAACATGGCTTTAGATCTGGACTTTCAACAGTAACGCAGCTAACAGAATGTGTGCATGATTTATCCTCAGCAATTAATAATCGTAGCCAAACTGACGTTATCCTTTTAGATTTCTCCAAAGCCTTCGACAGAGTCTCACACACAAAATTATTGCTAAAACTTAAAACCTTACTTGGCCCAGGACAAATTGTTAGTTGGATTGAAGCATACCGTATACTGATAGAAAACAGTTCGTCAAAGTTAACGGGCACAGTTCACCATTAACCACAGTTACTTCTGGAGTCCCACAGGGATCTGTGCTAGCACCTCTTCTTTTCTCACTCTATATTAACGACATAGTCGACAACATTGATGTAAACATTAGACTGTTCGCAGACGACTGCATATTGTACACCGAAGTCAAAACTCAAAACGACCAGCTTTTACTAGACAGTGCATTGCAAGTGATCAGTGACTGGTGTTCTGATTGGCAAATGGTATTAAACGCAAAAAAGTCTGTTTACATGACAATCAGTAATAAGAAAAGTACTCTGCAATTTCCCTACAGCATTGACAACACTCCCCTTCAAAAAAGTCGAACACTACAAATACCTCGGACTTCAATTTCAGCAGAGCCTTAGATGGTGTTGGGACCGAGCGGTTGTCCGGGAGCTTGGTGTACGGTAGGGAGCCGAGCCAGGGCAGGAACACATCAGGGAGCCGGACTCGGGAAGGACCAGGGAGCAGGAGGGGTGTCTCTTAATAACTCTTTATATGTACATATAGACAGGTTACATCATCAACGGGTGAATACTAGAGAACACAAAGTAGCAGCCGCCTGCCGCTCCTTTTATAATGTCAGATTTCCCCACATCCCTAGTAGGGAATCCCCAGGGTTCAGGCCTTCACCAAGACTGTGGGGCCAGTGTCCGTCACGTTCGGGCACGCCCCTTTCCTCTCCCTCACACACTGCCACACGCGTCACGCACACCAGGGCCAGACGTCCTTGGCCGCGGTGTCGCCGGTCAATCTTGGTGCCATCGAACTCGAGGAAGACGGCAGACATCCATAATTGCAGGCGTCCAGGCTTCCGTGGGTTAGGGGATAATCCCACGGGCGATCTAAGCTGGGGAAATTGAGTAAAGCCCCTTCTCTGTCGAGGACGTCCCAAGGCTGTCGGGTCGCCGAGCGTCGAGGTCAGACAGCAGAAGCAAGGAAAGGGGCCGGACGGCAAAGACGGCCAGATGACACTGGCGCGGGTCAACCCGATGATCCTTTACGAGAAGGTCACGTCGTCCCCGAGTACCACGGTGTGTTGGCGCCTCCAATGCGCCTCTCGCTCTGTCTCCGGGCGCAGCTGACCATAGCCACCTGGCGACGATGCTCCAGGGCGTTCACCCGGCCGGTCGGTTTGGAGGAGCAAGGTCGTCTCCTGGGGCCTTTCGTAACAATGGGAAACCCACATCGACTTCATTACTACCAAAGCAATGAACAAACTTCGATATCTAAGAAGAGTTTTAAAATCAGCATCCCACGAAACAAAGTTAGTAGCCTATAAGGCACTGGTACGTCCCATAATGGAATATGCTAATGTCGTATGGTTCCCTCACTATAAAACACACGTCGCTCAACTAGAAAAGGTGCAGCGCTTGGCTGCTAGATTTATTTTTAATAAATTTCGCTACTCTGACTCACCGTCCCACTTATGCAATTTAGCTCAACTAGCGCCACTCGAGAAAAGGGCCAAAATCTCAAGACAAAGGTTCCTGTTTCAAATATTAAATGACCAAACCCTTATAGACAAAATGAAATATGAATCATGGAAGGCTACTCACAGAGTATCAGAGTAACAACAACTTTTTCAAATACTCATTCTTTCCGCGAGTAGTGTCTGAGTGGAATGGCTTACCTGAGGCCATTGTTCACTCCACATCTTTAGAATCATTCTCAACTGCTCTGGGCAGTCACCTCATATGATGTGTATTCTACTTGTTCCCGTCGGTTCATCCTATTCTAGAGGTCTAATGTTATTTCCCCCATTTACAAGTGTAATACATAGTATTAAGATTATCCCGTGTCTCCACTGAGTAGCCCCAACCTCCTCATTGTCTTCATTTTTTTTTTTTTTCAACATTGCACTATAAACTATGTAAATTGTGTTTTACCTTGTAAACCACCCTACTGAAGTTTCCGATGGAAACTGGTAGTATTTCTAAATAAATAAATAAATAAAATTCACTTGACGTCACTCGCTAGGTGCACTGGCATCGGACACCACGGTCGCCATCTTCGAGGTCTCTTTCTATCCCACGTAGGTGTCAGGTGTCGTATGGCCGGGCCTTTCAGCGTGGTTTAGCAGCATTTTACAACTCTAAAGGTTTTTTGGGGGCGAAACTATGGTTTATTCTTATTCTTTGGTGCTTTTAAAGCGCCGTGCGATATTTTTTGTGTGTGTTTAGTTCCACCGCGGCCACGTTGCTCTATCGGCTCCATACAGCGCTCCGTGTCGCGCGCCGTGCCCACGGCGGTAGCTCTTTTGCAAGAACTGAGTTTTCTACTTTGGTGCTCGCCACTCGCCAACCGTCACTCGTCACTCGCCTCGTCACTCGCGCAACGAGGCAAACCGCATGAAAGCAATGGTAGCAAACGACCAAGGCGATGAGCGAAGTTTTCTAGAAATCCAAAACCGAGCTACTCGACGAGCGACAATGAAGGATGAACCGCATGTAAGCGATTTACCGAGCACCGAGCGACGAGCGACAGCGACAGGAGTCGGTGACGAGCGGCGGAGATTTCTCACGGTCGCTCGTCGCGTCGCTCCGTTTTTAGATTTCTCGAAATCGTCGCTCATCGCCTGACTGACACCAAAGCGGGTCGTCGTCGTCCCGTCGCTGTCGCTCGTCTCGTCTCGTCGCTTGCTAAATTGCTTACATGCGGTTCAGCCTTTACACATGGTACTGGGCGGCAACAAAGTAATTAAAACGTCCCGCTCCCGAGATAAACATTTTTTTTTCTCTCTTCTGTTCAACGAAGCTTCTTTACGATACGAAATTAGCAGCACACACTATCAAGAGACAACCGCCGCGCCGCCGCGCCGCGTACCCAAGCCAGTCAAACTGGTCAAACCGCGCCCTCGAAGATGGGGGTCGACGGTGGCGCTCCCTGGCAAAATCGAACCTGCCAGTGAACAGTTAAGAAGGCAATAAACTAACGCGTAAGCACAAACAACCCACTTTCAGTAATCACACAAACTTGTTATTGACGTTCCCGTAAAAACTAGATTACCACGCATATTTACAAATATCGACGCAAGTGAACACAGATAACGACGAACAACAAAAATCCATTTATCACAAGATTAAAAAGAAAAAAACGACTGCAGCATTTTATTTGCGTCCTACATGACCAAGAAAGCCCGTAAATAAGTTGTTTCCCACCTGCCCTTCGTATCCATCCGCCACGAAAACTTTTTGTAACGAACTCCAAGTCTCTCTTTGTCAAGAGGGAGGTTTGTCGATAATCGACCAGTGTCATCGTTGACTATAGTTGCCACAAATGTCACTCAAACCGTAGCAGGACTTGTTCCGCGAATCCACGTAAATGCCGCAGTATCAAGCGAACACGAGACTGCGGTGACGACAGACAAACGACGGGAAGAAGGAAACAAGTCTCAACAGAACCACACACGAGGGCAGCGGCGACGAAAGGCTAACGTTCCGAAGCAGCACAGATGTCCTGTGAGCGTCCACAGGACATCCCTGGGACGTTAGGACATCCTAAACATAGGCGTAGACTATGGGGGGGCAACGGGGCTCGTGCCCCCCTGGTGAGATCCAGGGGGGCAGAGCCCCCTCCGGGCCCGGGCCTTGATCTTTTTTTTTTTTTTGCTTGTGTTTGTTGTTAGTTTGTTTTTGATAATTTGTATTTTGTCTTAAATGTATAATACTTCACCCATGTTTGTGCACCACACAATAGAACGCTAAGTTGTTTGTGGGCACTGGAAAATAAACCATTATTATTATTATTATTATTATTTCCGAGACGCTGTTTACGTGCCATGTAACGAGCTTCTAGTAGTAGGATGTAAACAAAATAACGCCCACGTTGCCTTTATTGACAAAATACGTGGGAAATGGAATCCCAGCGTGCTTGCGTTAGCTTCAATCTCCAGTTCTGGCGAAAACATAACGCGCAGCACCCCCCCCCCCCGGGGAACTTCTCAGCCTGCCCCCCCCCCCCGGGAAAATGGAAAGTCTACGCCGCTGATCCTAAAGACGTTCACAGGACGAAGTGTGCTACTAGGGATTGTCAACCCATATCTCTTGCTCGTGTGCGCTCCCTGCGGCAATGACTGGATTTTTTTTTCGGTTTCCTTCCTTTCTGAAATGTCTCAGCGTTCCTTTTCAGACAGTCAACAGCTCACACACAACGTAAATTTACCAGAATCGGAGCCCGTATGAGGGAAGAAAACGCCGCACCCGGCCAGTTCATTCGAGAAGTCTGGGGTGCTACAGGACTGCACGTAGTCCCGTGGTTATGGGGATAATATCACAAATGTAAATTTGGTACTTCCAACCTTGGTAACACGTTGTATATTACGTTTAGATTATATTATATATATAATAAATTATACAAGACCGCGCTTATAAAACGTATATTAATGTCGGATAAACGCGCACAAACACCACCCTCGACAAAAACTTTTTTTTTTTTTTCACGTCGATACCATATATTTTTTCACGTAGTTGCGCCATGGCCTTCCTTCGTCCTACATTGTGACGTAACCACTCGGAGCGCTATGGCCTTCTCTTCTAGGAGGTGTTGATTAAACGCAGGATCCCTGGGTTCTGCAGCGCGAGCTTTCGCTCCACGTGCTCCCAGCTGGTGTGCGCTAGACCACTCGGCCATCGATCCCCCGTTCTGTCCCTACTCAACCTTCGAATGCGTTCAAACTCCGAACGCTGGCGTCCGGCATTTGCGTTCAAACGCCAGCCTGCGTCCTCCTCTCCCTCGATTTCTAACCGTATGCGGAGCGCAAAGTTCGTCTGCTTCTTTTGCACGGGTTGTGGTGACGTCAGGACGCTGAGTAGGCCTGATTGAAGGATAGTGGGTAGACCTCGAAGAAAGCTGTCTTGAGGTCTGCCAACTATCCTTCTATCAGAGCCAATCAGAACTCGGCGTCTGACGCTCCGCATAGGACTTTATAAATAATAAACGCTGTTAATTTCTTTAAAAAAAAAAAAAAAGTTTATCTAAAACAAAATAGAGTTCAGATAGCATGAGTAAACAAGTAGAAGGCGATCAGCGTGTACTAAGCACACAATTCTTACTCAAAACTTCACATTCAATAATTAATAAATTTATGTTAGGAGTTTTAGTAGATCGTTCCGATCGTTCCGATGACTCCGATTACGATACCCTATGCTCCGCCGCCGCCTTTTCGCTTAATGCATTGCTTTGTTAACAGTACGTGAACGCCCCGAATTAGTTGTTCAATATTTATTTTCGCGCACAAAACAATTAAAAATAAAACAGCCCATGCTGCCACAGAGGCCACTAGCTAACAACAAAAAAAAAAAAAAGCCTACTCACGCAGGTGTGTATCAAAAGAATCAAAAGTAAAATTTCTAACGTTCTTCATCGATTTTAATTTGAAGCATTTAGAGCATCCCAGGATTCCCTCGAACGAGGTTCCCCAGAAGCACCTAAAAAACGTAAAAGCGTCGCGTGCGCCGTGCGCAGCCATGGTAACGATCGTCGTTGGTCGATGTTGGCAACACTGTTCGAGAGGAAGAATGGACGCTTTTTCGTGACCGATGTATGTTCGTATTCCGCGTTATTTTCAAGGAGCCGTTCCTTGGGTTTCCGTGCTTGCTTGCCCTTTATCGACTCTCGGCACAAGATCGAACTTCGACGTTTCACCGAGGTATGCACAGCGAAACTGCACTGTTTTAAAGTGGCGCGCTCCGAGTCGCGAATCTCGGGTGCCGCTCGCGTAGAAGGAAGTGTGTTCGAATCACCAGACGCCATTTTTTGAAAAGCCCACTAGGCACTAAGTGCTGCAGCGGGCGGCAGAAGCACACCCCGTGACCGACCCTCGTGACTAACCGTGCTTAATTTAACCGAACAAAACAAAAACAATAAAAGCTAGAAAAATCGATAACGTTTAAAAGATATGTGTAACTCGCGTACTTGTTTTGTGCGATTGAAACTGACTGAGGCGTGTTAGGTTACAATGGAGCCAGCTGCCTATCACTCACTCCGCGTCCGCTTGTAGGGAAGAGAGTTCTTATCTTTTGTGAAATCTGAAACGTAATCTCCGAGTATTGTTCCCTTTCGCATTCTAATAATGGGAGAAATGCGGAACTGTGCGTGCTTCGCCACCTGCGGAACATCAGACGCTATGAGCAATGGTAGGCTCCCTAGGCAATGGTCTCAAGACTAGCGCTGCCAGATGGACCTGGACCTTGTCCTGCCTTCTAATATCTGTGCATGTAATTTACTTGCTCGAGACGTGCGCGCGGCGGTGTTCGAGATAGGCCACATAGGTGAGAACGGTATCTGTTTGGTTGTTTAGTTCGACACAGAATGCCTTTACATGGAAGTTATCATGGTTAACTCTCCAAACATGCATACTCTTCCTTTTTATCTTTGCCTTAGCCCTAATCTTTTGTGCCGAGGGCTAGGTTATCAACAAAGCAGTATCATCTGCAGGTTAAGAACCTATGGACTGTTTAAAAGACAGGAGGTCATTTATTGAAGCAACTCTACCGGCCATAGTACAGAATTGTTTATACTTGGATGATTTTATTGTCATGCCTTCAGGCTTCCCAGACTTTGGTTGGATGTAGCATGATTAAGTTGTGGTCATAATATGAGCATTCGAAAATATTCTCTAAAGCAGTTGTTCGTAAAAACTTTAATACCTTTTAATTTTATCAACTAAAAAGGGAATAAAACTGCTTCTTTCTCCAGTAAGTGGAAGAATGATAAGAAAGTTACATTCCAGATGAGGGTGTTCTTGTTAGGGCTCTGCACGGGCCTACCTTTCGAGGCCTGGCCTGGGTCCGCTGACTCGTAGCCAATTCCGCT
Source organism: Ixodes ricinus (assembly GCA_037355805.1). Taxonomy (NCBI): domain Eukaryota; kingdom Metazoa; phylum Arthropoda; class Arachnida; order Ixodida; family Ixodidae; genus Ixodes; species Ixodes ricinus. Next base: position 7,278 of record JAZHYW010021752.1, read on the forward strand.
GGTCGTTTTGGAGCGCGCCAAGATCAGTAGACCAGGTCCGACATGGAGCATGCGATCCGAACGAAGTCGCTCCACCCCCGGATCCCCAGTGAAACGTGACCACTCCTCCGGGATCGGCGGATGACTTCCCGTCATTCACCTTCTTAGGAATCCCCTTACCGCAGTCCCGGATCTGGGAAGCAGATGTTTTTTTGCGGTTTTTGCAATCGCAGTGCTAACAGCAGGTGTTTAACGCACGAGCGGAGTTAATCATGACGTGAAAGATGCATGTCGATAAGCATATGCATCAGCGTAGCCAACTTGCCTCTTCATCGGAAAACTCGTGAACATTGTCCAAGTATGTCTCGATTTTCGGCCTCTTCTGCGGAGGTCCGAGAAGGCAGTCGAGTTCATCTGAGATATACAAGCAGTCCTTGTCGTTGCTTCTACTCGAGCCGCTGCTGCTGGAGGAGCTGCTTGAGCCGCTCGATGACAAACTGTCATCAAGCAGCAGCAGTAAAGCGGGTGGCACTTTGCGAGTGGCCATTACAAATTCTGAGGCGAGATGCCCGGTGAGAAAGCAAGTCACATGTGCGTGCCGAGGGCTGGCCATTATGGCTTCTGGTTGAATCTGCTGAAATCGGCGGAGTGACTTTTTCGAATTTGGATCAGGGGAGATCTGGAGTGGGAGCTGATCTAGAACGACGAGGGGAACACATCTGTCTCGATCCCGATCGCCCAGTGCAATAGGTATGCTCCAGAAAAGTTGATCCCGGCATGCTCCAAAACAACCAGTGAAATTCGCCATCAGTCTTACCCGACCTGAGGTGGGGATGCCCCGACTGGGAGATGAAACATCTCCGAAATTCAAAGCAGTCTTGGTAAATTGTTTGTGCACTTGATCCGCTGAGCAAAAAAATGTTAGTGACCTTTATATCCGAAATTCTATATGCATGGAATGAGGTACTCGAGAACAATTGTTTCAATTTGTTGAGAAGACAACAAACAGTTGTTTTCGGTGTGAAGACCCTATATATTTCAACAATCGCCCCTGCTATATTTAGAGAGGAAGCTGAATTCGTCTAGATGTCAATAGACGTCAATTTCCCTGCTAAATTTAGTGAGAAAACTGAATTGGTGTATGGACTGACACGATGTTTACAAACAAGTCAGCATTTACTCACACTGGGTGTCGGCACTGCACGGGCACAGTAATGTGATTCGTGCATGCACCCTTTTGACAACAGCGCCACCGCAGCAGCGTGACGTTGGAGCCACGTCTGAATGCATAAGTTATGTGATGTCGGGCCATGCGACACCAATTTTCCCATTAAATTTAGCGGGGAAGCTGAAGTGGGGATTAGGTCACATGACGTCAATTTTTCCGCTAAGTTTTAATGGTGAAACAATTGGTCTGTAGGTTACGTGAAGTCAATTTCCTTGCTACATTTAGCAGGATAACTGAAGTGGTGTAAATGTCATGTGACGCCAGGTCACATAACGTCAGTTTCCCTGTTAACTTTAGCGGGGCATGGCGTGGACGGATGGGTTCCTTTCAAAAGCCTTTCGTGCTTTAGAGACTGGCACTGCTGCGTTCATTTGTCTTTAAACAAAAGCTGCGTGTACAAGATGCCACCTTTAGCTTGAGAAGCCTCTTATAATAATAATAATAATGCTTTATTTATTGCTTAATGCTTTTATGGAGCTATGTTCTTGAGGCACATAGGCTCTGTTTCAGTCAGGAGGGTAAACGTGTTAAATAACACTTGAGGTGAAAAAAAGGAGAGAGTAGTAATGCACTGCCTTCATATTCTAACATAGAAGAAGGTTTGTCCTGTCTGAGCGTTAAGCCCTGCCTAAAGGCAATAAGTGCTGCCAGCCCGAGCTGTCGGGTTGGCCTGGGCCCATGCAGGGCTCTATTTCTTATATGTAACACGAACTTTCGCCTTCCACACACAGAGGGTTTTGCTTCCTTCCCTCACATTTTGTTTTTAGAGCGCAGCTCTTAGGCGCCCGTTTCCGGCTTGAGCGGCGTCGGCGTAGCCGCGCGGTGCATGATAGGGTAAATTTCCCCGCTAAATCTAGCAAAAAATTTTCCCGCAAAATTTAATGGAAAAATTTTTCCGCTAAATCTTGCGGAAAACTTTTCCCGCTTAATCTAGCGGAAAATTTTTCCCGCTAAATTTAACGGAAAAATATTCCCCGCTAAATCTAGCGGAAAAATTTTCCCCACTAAACATAGCGGAAAATTTTCCCCGCTAAATCTAGCGGAAGAATTTCCTCCCCCCCGCCCCTCCCTTGAGGTCACATGACCCCCAGGCTACCTGAACCCCCCCCCCCCGTGCCTTCCCCTCCTCCTCAAGAGCTGCGCTCCTAATTCGGCATTACAGGGAGTTGTAAACGGCTTTAATTTTTTATTACTTTTCGTATCTGCTTTTTGCCTGACAAATCTGTCTCCTGCTGATTTTTCTCATTTCAGAGGAGGAAGCGATCTAGCAAGATGTTCAGCATTGTAGTTGACACGTCTCGATGATGAAGGTGTGCACCGTTCCGGTGTGTGACAACAGCGGCACTTGGTGGCACCCCTTTCCCAAAAAGGGGATGGACTCCGAGCGAAGTGGGTTACAGCTGTTGGTCTCACAGAGGAGCAAGCCGAGGCGGATGACCTCTTTGTGTGCTCGCGACACTTCCGCCCTTTTGACTATGCCGAGCGAGGGGTGGTGCGCAAGACTGCCGTTCCTTCTATGCGCCTCTCGGGACAGGAGCCATCTCCTTCCAAGCCCAAACCCAATCCCAAGCCAAAGCCTAGCCCTAATCCTGATGGAGTTAGCGGAAACGGAAGACCAGCCGTGAGCTGATCCTCCTCGAAGCTGCTAACAACAGTGACTTGGATCAGGTATGATCTTAATACGTTCACTGTTTCATGATAGTTTGTTTCCTCTTGTGGGGAGTTCATAAGCAATGTCCATCAAGCTTAAAATTTTGGGGTCGTGCGACTTTTCACTTTGTTGGTCCCTTGAGCCAGAAATATTTGACACTCAAACAATACAATCACTTAGTGGTCATAAATAAAATGTATGACCGAAGCATCCTTGAAAACATAGTGTTTCAAGTGGTGTCTGTACCTTGGAGTGTACAACAAGGAGCTTCCAAATTGTGGTCTGCATTTTTGTAGGCTGTCCAGGTTTGAGAAATTGCAATGTCCATAAGACTCTCCTCATCACTGTCATTCACAGAACTCGTAGCAACCATTGTCTGAGGATCCACCACAGAAACTTTCACAGTGCTCTGCAGAGTTGTCTTCTCTGCTAAAATTACCTTCATTGTCATTTGAATCGTTAACATAGTTTTTATAAAAAGTGGGAATTCGCAAGCCGCCTCCGGCGAGCTGGCTCCCACATGGTCCGTGGCCAAGCAGACTGGACCAGGTCCATCTGTTGAATACATGCTGAAAACATGCCACTAAATGAGCTACGCTTATAGACCGTTCCACAAGGGAGAAAAGTCAGCAGAACCCATCCTTTGGGAATGATTATCTACGTTAATGCGAATAGCATCAAATGGTGCGGAGTTATGCGCGTTCGTCAGGTGGCCGGCACACTCTAGATACGCCAGCCCACCCTTGAGGCGATTCTAAATTTGTTGACACTTTCACAGCCCTGTGCACGATCTCCGCAGCCCAGCACGTGCGTTTGTGTCACTTAGGAAGGCGAGCAAAGCACGCGCCATACGCACAAACACTCAAAATGGTACCGACCAGACTTTCTGGCGTCTCAGCTAGTCTCAACCAACGGTACTCTAAACGGTTGTTTACATCTTTACCATAGGACGCGCTTACAGCGCTGTCACAGCTACTGGTGCGCGCGCGTTCCATGCACGAGGGCTCATTCCGCTCTCGTGAGGCTGAGCACGGCCGCTGCATCACCCTCTCCCGAGCGCGGGAGAGGGTGAGCTAGCGGCCGTGCTCAGCCTCACGAGAGCGGAATGAGCCCTCGTGCATGGAACGCGCGCGCACCGGTAGCTGTGACAGCGCTGTAAAGCGCGTCCTATGGTAAAGATATAAACAACCGTTTAGAGTGCGTTGAATGACTGCCTTCATAGCTCTGTGGTTAGCGCGTCTGCCTGCTGATCAAAGGGTCAACGGTTCGAATCCCAGCCGGCGCCGTTTTTTTTATTTATTTATCGACCCGCGGCGTAAGAAGTTAGATAGCCAGATAGATAGATAGATAGATACATAGACGAAAAGTGCGTGAAGTATCCAAAGAATGCTATTCGCATTAAAAAATGCCCTCCCCTCTCACCTTGTGCGTCGTCTGCTCCGCCAAGTGGGCTGTACCTAACATCCGGCTGGCGTTCAAACTCTGTTTAAAATCACTTCATTTTGGAAACTTCAAGTGCAGATGCTCGGATTTTGATATGCAAGTTATCGTGTGATGCTATACTCAATAAAAAGACTAACTGGGTCCAATTGCGCTGTTACCTGCATGCAAATAAAAAAAGAAATCGGAAAACTGTGTCGGAGTGGCTGGTCTCTCCGGCATAAAGTAAATCCGGTTGCTGTAGCTTTTACTATACAAAGTTCGTACTGGTGTAGGCCTTTAGCGGTAATGAGTGGAAGTTTTGAATAGTCAATAAAAATGTACTGTCATGACGCAATAGACACAGTGGTTGAGGGTACTACCACCTGCTGACTCCACTGCTATTGAAGGAGTGGAACAAAGATACGCTAGTTGATCAGTTACTGAAATGAAACAACAGAGCACTATAGGCTGATTTTGGAGCAGCCATAAATATTCTAAGAACGCGAACCACTTCACAACGGCAGCCACGTGAGAAAGTTTGATGTTCGGTACAGCCCGCCGGTACAGCCCAAAGATGGAGAACGGCGGAGGGCTATGCCGCCCTCCGGAGAGCCAGAGGGCGGCATAGCATAAGAGAAGTCGCCGATACACGTCCTCTCTCTTTCGCGATCACCAAACAAGTCCCTTTCCCGAAAGCGGGAAAAGACAAGGCCAAACTTCCTTGCCTGTCAGCAGTGATCTGCATCCGAGCAGGGGAACGGAAAGAGGTGCCCCTGAGCGAGAGTGAGGGAGGGCCCTCCAAAACAGGGGACCCTCTGCTTCACGAACAGGTCGGAGCTCACGGTGAAGGAGGCCGAGTGTTTTGAACTGCGGCCGTTATCACTGCCATCGGGGAAGGAAGACCACAGGAATCCCCATACTGCCAACCATGATTTTAAGCACCAAGATGGCTGAAACGTCGTTACTCTGAAGCGTAGCTTATTTAGTGGCTCTTGTTTCTCCCAGCCACCGGCAGAGGGCACTGAAGCACCCTTTATTGGTCACAAGGGCAAACAGAGGTCAAGAAGCGACTTCAGTCTCTCTAATCGGCCCGTGTGCACGAAGCCATGGAGACAGGTGCCTCATGAATTTTTGAGGCTCCATTAAAGCGAATGGAGAAAAAATCTGCTATAATAAACAAGGTGTGAACGAGCATGCAAAAATCCGTTAATCTAAAGAAAAATGAAAGAAAATGTTATTGTTTGTGTTATTTTACATAAAGCGAAAAAATGGAAGGCATCATGCTTTCACTCTTATGGTGAATGATGCAAGTCTAAATTGTCGGGGCGTGTGCCACAATTGGCCACAAAGCAGAAAGGAGACTGTCATGGGAGCCCAGAGTCCTGATCGTTACAGGAATATTTCTTTGTCGAGTGACATCCGACACATGTCCTTCGGAGGGTTAAGATGTAGTTTTAAGGGGGAGCCTTGATGGACAGGCCTTATCTTGCACATGCTCAAATAAAGAAAGCAATCTGTTTTATTGGCACTGTGCCATCCTGCACTTAGTCAAAGCAGATTTTATATTGTGCTAAATTGTATTTGGATGTAAGTGGGTTCTAGCTTTCGGTGTGCCGTGTGATCTGCACTCTGCTCGCGGGCAATGGCCCCTTTCCTTGCGGCATCATTTTTCTTGTCACCAAGCGGTTGATGCAGTTGGAATTCTGGATATGACTAGCAAATGCTGGTTTCCTTACTCTGACTCGTAGCAATTTCTCTGGCAATGTTACTCAATCATTATTGTTTGAATTATAAAATTAAACAAAAACTAAAAAGTGCATAATTAGGAAATGGCTTGTGCAAACAAAACGCAAAGCACAAGTATGTAACTAACACGTTCGCTCAGCTTGCGATGTCAACAGAAACTGTTCTGACACTGCATGCAGTCAGACTCCACCAAATAAACTTTGTCGCTTATTTGCTTCATGGAGTCCAGTTTTAATTTCTATCAGAGGGTTGGAAATGCCTTCTATACTCGGGAATCAATTTCTGTGGCATTTCAGAAGTGAGAAGTGCACATGCATAGCAGCTTTGATAAGTGTTTGGGTGCATAAGTGGCCATAGCTATAATTACTTCAGGAAGTGGTCTTGAAGTATAGTTGCTGACTTCTTGCTCAGCACTGCAGAATAATAAAAAGAAATTAACTTCTATGCTTACGCATGTGGCAAAGACAGGAGTGGCCGTCATTATTTTTAGAGGCCACATTTTTGCTAACCATCACTCATTCATTGCACTGTCAGTATGGATTGATTGGTTCAATACCGATGCTAGCTCTCCTAGATTTAATAATCAGCCAAATTTTTGCGTATGAACTAAGCGATTTGTAAATACATTGAAGTAATCGCCATATAACCAAAAGTGTAGTTTTTTTTTTTATTTCATATAATGACGGTTGACTATAGTCTATCACAGGTTAAGAATGCAGTAGAAACCCTGTTTCATCATGTGTGCTTGTTGCCTTCATTCATGCCTTGACTGTGCTTGGGCATTTAACAGAAGTGTTATTGAGGGCCAGGTGAAGCTTCTACTGCATTCTTAACTTGTCACATATTTTGTTACAGTTGTCCTTACTATGCTATTACTGAAAAAGCGTTCCAGTGCATTTTCCGGATACCATTTTTGGTCTTGGTAGTCTAGTTCATGTCACTAAAAGCACAGGTTTAGTTGCTTAGCCTGTGTTTTGTAAATGAACCCAAAGATTCCCCATTGGTATTAGTGCATGCTCTGTAATTTTTATGCCAAAATTACCTGCAACTGCCTACAACACTCCTTAATAGCAGGTGCATTTCCACAGATTTTGTACTAACATAGCTAAAACACATGACTCACATTTTTTTAATCTAGGGCCCAAGTTGCCATTATAGGGCAGCTGTGACTGTTTCGTATTGTAGCAGTGCATGCAAATTACGAACTAAGGAGTTATAGCTCAGTTTACAATCACATGACTTTGCATAGGTGATATTGAGTGCCCTAGTAGTTATCAATGAACTAAAAGCTTTATTGTCTCCCGTTATGGTGGGTCCTCTAAGATTAACTCTGATACCGTCATTATGTGAGCCACAAAAATAGTAAGTGTAATGTGCTTGGTGCTGTAAGGTGTGTTTTACATGTCAGGTTACATTTCCAAAGGCTGTAAGGGAAAAGAGCAGAAGGGAAAGTAAACCATACATGTATTTAAACAGTTTCAAATAAACTCGAGCTGTCATTTGTTTTGTTGGCTTTTCCTCTTTTTGTTATTCTCAGGTTTTGTTTGTTATTTTGATAATGTTGTATTGCGAGAGGAACCATAATAATATGTGCAAGTTTTCACTAAAAACTGTAGATGATACTCTGATTTCTCCATTCCCCTCAACAAACTTCTCTCTGTGAACAGCAGGTCGGACATAGTATGCTATTCATAAGTGCCGTTGAGAAAGCATTTTCTCTGACACTACCAGAAACGGTTACCTTTTGTTGATGGCTATGTCCTTCAGTTGAACTTGCTGAAGATTGAGCAAAAAATGTAGTGTAGCATGCCACGGGGCAGGGGTGGACGACCCATTGTTGAATTTTGGGTAGCCTGCCAGATCAGAAATGTCTTCCTTCGACCTCAGTGGCACAAAACATGTCCCATTTGAGGCCCCTGTGACAATTGAGTAGACCTAGCAAAGTCACTAGATGGGGAACTCGAAAAGGAAGCATCTAGGAGCCTAAACTGGCAGCTGATTTTTCGTTAAGACGCTTGCCTGTTTACTACTGGACAGGCTGGAAAGGGCCCGCATGGCAGGAAGCGGGGGATGGTATGGCCCAAAGAATTCTTGCTGAAGCTAGCATTTCTGCAGTCTGAATTAGAAGAGGGCTTGTTTCATTGGGCCTACTTAAAGGAGCTGTGCAACAGTTTCAGTGCTTTGCTTAACTAATGTGCGAGTTGGTGTCTCTACATTTCTGAAGTAAAGAACAAAAAACCGCTTTCGCCTGCATGTCCTAGTTTTTATTTTAAAAATGGACGAAGATTGAGGTTTTCGGCGCCTTTCAACTCCTTCACTAACGTCCGAGTCACGTGCGCTGTGACGTCAATGGGAAGGCGCTGGGTTCCGGTGAAGCTCTCTCTTTAGAGCCATCAGTGAGCGGCGAGAACTCATCCGCTCGCGACCGCGTGATTACGTGCTGGCGGGCTCAGCCAAGAAAGGAGGAAAGTCCCATCCGGGTCCGGCCATACCCGTCCGGCCCTGTCCCCCTCCCCTCCGGCTTCTGGCGGCCGTTCCGCTGCTGACGGTTTTGTGGACTTAGGATAGATGGCGCCACTGAAACTCCATATAATAAAAGTTTTGTCGATGATACCAGGTTTTTGACGCATTTATATTTATGTTGGAACGACAAGGTTTTTTGAAAAGTTACCTTTTATCGAGCAGGGATTCGCACAACTTGCTATCTTTCTACAAGATTCCCCATTGACGTCATGCCGCGTGTTTCTCATGGTCGCCGCTAGCGGCTGCAGGTCGAGGAACATTATAATTTTTGCCTCGCGATTATGCTGCAGAATCGCAACATTTCGAAGAAAGGAGGTGTGTTTTCTGTCCTTTGTGACAAGGTGAACAATGTCAAAAGTAGAAAACGCCAATTCTTTCAACGTTAAAATCGTTGCACAGCTCCTTTAAGAAGCTATAGTATACTTCGTTTCAGCTTAACTCCAGACGCAGCCGACACTACGAGGTAATGGGACCAATCAAGGAGCATCAAAAGCACAAGTTGCTAGGCCTTTTCTTGTTTATGGTTGGTTCAGCCACGATAGAATACATACAGAAACATGACAAACACCATGATGGTGCGCTTTTGACGCTGTCTGATTGGTCCCATCAGCTCGTAGCGTCTGCTGCATCTGGACTTGAGGTGAAACAAAGTTTAGTAGTCACTTCAAGAAAAAAATTGTTTATGCACAGTTTGTATGCTGCACAAATTATTTCTTCAAATATTTGGTTGTCAAAGAAAAAAATTCTGCTTTTGTTGTTCGAAATATGTGTGCTTCTTTGAAAAACAAAAAAACTGATCTTTAATGTGCATACAAGTATCTTAATTTACCTAATAAAGGAAATTAGTAACCATCTACAAGGACTTGTACATTTTATACTATGCTTCTTGAAGTGAAAATGAGTAGTCTCCAGACTCCTCTGCTGTGGAAATTGTGGAGGTAGCAAAACATAATATGGACATACTTTGGACAATGTAAAAACGACACTGTATTAGGAGGATATTTGTCAATGGTATGCAAACAGAAACTCCAGACGAGGGTGCGCGGAGGCGCTGATGTCTTCGCGCACTCGTCTCCTCTCCGTTTCTACCCATATAGACCAACTCATGTTTACAAACAAACCAAAGCGCCTCTAACAAACGCCACCGGCGCTGCGCATGCGCGATGAAGTGTGGGCAAGAAGCTGGCAGTCGCCCATGAACAAACCATTGAAATGCGATGTTGTCGGCGTTTGTGTGAGCCCCCTGTTGTTTTTAGCGTCGGAATTGTTGATTCTACGTCTTCCTTGCAATGTCCGACTACTTGAGCGGCCTCAGCAAAATTACCAAGGCTCGTTACACCGTAAAACTTTGCATGAATAATGTGACATGCAGCGATTCATTCCGCGTGGACGCTGCAGAATGGACACTAAAGCCTGATTCGCACAATGAGATTCCGCTCGCAATTTTCAGTCTCAACATCGCTCAGGGCTGTAAAAGCATGAACCGTAGCTGTAAACAGGTCTATTTTTTAAAAGGTTTCATGTGCTAGCCTGGAAACATTGCATTTTGGTGTCTGCACAATGTTGCTGGTGACGTCGGGGTTGGGGTAAACCTGACAGCAGCCACTCGAGGCTGGAGCCTGGAGGCGGTGCTGCTTTTGTGGCTGCCTCGCTTCCTTTCACCTCTTCTCTTAACCAAACTTGAAGACGAGCTTTCAAATGTGGGTTGACTTGACAGCAGTGGCAAATCGAGCACCCCTTGCACAAACTAACGGCGGGCATAACCATCATCGGCGATCTTTGGGAGCCGACGAAAGGTTTTAATCACCTTTCACTTTCCAGGACTCTCCGCAGTCGAATATCCGGCCTTCTCGCAAGGCTGCGCGTGTGGCTGCCCTCAAGATCTCGGATACCGTGCGCAAGTATGACCTGGCGGTGGCGTCCGCCGCCGAGGGCGCCGATTCGGACGAGGACTTTGACCTGGCTGCCGAGGTGCGAGCAGAGGGGGTCTCTTCAACAGAATCCCCCCGGCACCCGGAGCACCGGCCCCTGGTCTCATGGTAGGGGCATCACTGTCTTCCGCGACACCAGGCACCGGCGTAAAGACCAGGGATCTGGCAGCCGCCTCCTTTCTGGTTTTTTTAGCAGGAAGTTCTCCCGCTAAATTTTTGGAGAAAAGTTGCTTGATGTCAAGAGACACGTGAGCTAATTTGGTTGAAACGCTTCCCGCCTAATTTAGGCCACGTGACTCGGCTGTATTGTAACGTTTTTGTAGGGACCTTTCGTGACACTCTACACTTGGAAACCAGCCTGTAAAAGCATTCTGCTTTGAAAATTACTATAGTCACTGGCAAGGTGAGAACAGCAGAGGGAGGATCTTCGGTTATCCTACTTTCGGCACGGGCTGCCTACCTTCAACAACTTTGGCGTCTTGTGCACCTCAATTGCAGGCGTGCACTTAAAGCATGGCGGAAAGCATGGAGTGCCTGCCGGAGGCTTGGCGTTCGAAAGATGAGCCCTGCCGTTCTCAATCTATCGGCGACTATTGATACTCTCACGTGTCTACTATAGGGAGCTTGCAATGACGGGAAATTGACAGCACGAACACTCCGTGACTGCGTCATAAGGCTGCCGCTGACGGTCGTGCTCTGCATCTTTCGTCTCAGCATGGGGTCCGATCGACGCCGCACCATACACCGGCCAGGAGTTTTTCGGCACGCATACTCTCTACCAAGAATCCTCTGAACCCGGATGTGGTGCTACCCCTGCTGATGGAGTGCGAGTGTGAGCCCCTGTCCGTCGCCCAGAAAGAGGCGCACTCGCGAGCGGCCCGGGCATACTCTCGGTCCGTCCGCAAGATCACCGAGGCCAAGGTGCGTACGAGGGTGGCGCCAGTTCCCATCTCACGGACGCCACAAACTACGGGGTAGCATGGTTTCGCGTCTTGCTTGTGATTCTCCACGCATCCACGTTCCCCCATGGACGGTACGAGCGAAACACTCTATCCGGCCTTTTTGTGCGTCTCCAGAAAAAGGCTGGATAGGCAAGATCTACTATCTCTCGATTTGTTGAATAGTCTGACGTCTGGGACTTTAACTCCTCATTTCCTTCCTAGTTTGGACCACGGCCCTCCAAGAAGCTGGCAGGCACGCCAACAAAGCATGAAGGACTGTTTCGGCTTGTATTGTCCGCATTGGTACCGTAGTTACTCGAATAATTTATGCGTCGTGTAAGAACAAGCCTTCCGCAGTTACTTCCACACAGAGCACAGTCATAGCCCATCGCTGCAATCTACGAAAGGTGACTGGCAAATGACAAGGCAGGGATAATGTCATTGGCTATACTCCGTTTCAGCTTATGTTGTACCGCGGCGAAGGCTAGAAGCGCGAGCTCATAGCGTTGGCAGCTACCCTTGGTGCACGAGAGCTTGTGCCGCCGAGGTGTGCCATAGAGCAGGGAGCTCGCGCTTGTAGCTTTTCCTGCGGTACAACACAAGGTGAAACAGAGTATAGGCACCTTTCATAGGCGGCTAACGAATGGTGTTGTAAATACAAACGAAGTATGCAATTTTGTTGGAAAGTAATCTGTCCGTCACAATATTAGGAAAGGCAATAGGTTAAAGCCTCTTTAAGTAAATCAGGTAATGATACATTTACTAAAGGTGCTGGAAGGTGGTCTCACTCAGATGACCTTCTTGGTGTGTAGGAGGCAGTGTAAGCTAACGTTTCACAAGAGGGTAGGCCAACTTCAAACTGACGATCGACTCGTGTTGAAACTTACGAGGAGCTAAGGAATACAGTCGCCGACCGATTTTTCTGACTTCGCAGGGACCGAAAAACGTCCAAATAATAGAGCAGTCCGAAAAATCACCAGATTATAAACTTGCCTTTATTACGTCTAAGTGAGCCTAAAAAAGCCGTAAACAGTGTCTCGCTTCAGGTTACTTTTGCGCGCCTTGTTTCAGGTTACGCCTCCTCTTGCCTTTGGCAACTTTCTATTAGCTTGAGAATCACTGCCTTCATTTCTGGCGTTATGGTCGAGTACTTTTTGTGCTTCTTAGTGACTCATAGCAACGGCGGAAGAACAGATGGGGCAATGACGTCCAAGCCAGCGTAGCCAGAAAACATGATTCATCGAGATCGAGATGAGAGACGCAAGTCCACGACTGCAGTGGCGAATGAACAAAGCAAAATGGTAACAACAATGATAATGATATAATGACGCGCAGCTAGAGGAAAAAAGCCGTGCAGTGTCACCTAGGCTATGTTCCAAATCATACCCGAGTAACCTGTACATCTCGTACATCAGTGGCAACGTTACTAGAACCACTCAGTTGGGAAACTGCCATAGAGACTGCTCTGAAAAAGTGGCACCGATCCGTCCACAAGAACCAAGCTAATGGCGATCCCAACGCCGCCATTTCTCCCGCAGCGGCCACTCGAGGAACTGAACGTGACTTCCATTTTCGTTGTAATCGGCCATTTTGGGGCCAGAACAGATACTGTGAAAGAAGCTTCGAGGTACCGCCCCCGACTCCCAAGCGGACGCGCCGCGGTTTACTACCGTGGTTAATATGCGCCTAACTCGGGACGCGCTACCTGAAATCACCGCTGAGGCACGGTTGTATAAAAACAATATTAATTATACTGGAAAATCTTGCGAACTAAAGATTTTAGAAAACAACACGCGCCCTCCATTTTGTAATAAACTCAAATAAAAGTTACTACAAAAGAGTTTTTTCCGTTCGTTTTTACGCAAAAACATGCTTTCTAAAAACTCAAGGCGACCACAGTTAAGACAAATGATACAGAGTGGCGCTGTTGTCGTATTTAGCTCGGTCTCGGTGGACGGCAGCGGCCCAGGTTTCAACGGTGAGTTTCCCAACTGAGAGTTCTAGTAATGTTGGTCAGTGGGTAATACCATGTGACATCGCAAGTAAATGATCCATGACTCAATTTTGGGACGGACGGGATAATCTCCTGGATACTACGTGGATTGGCTTTACTTTCGGCTATGGCAAAAAGAAAACACAGCAGCGATGGCAGAAAATAGCAGACAATCTCTTTTGATCATGAAGAAAGTTTTTTGTTTCTGAAGTTCTGAAGTTTGTTTCTGGTGTTTTCTGAAGTGGCTCCACCAGCTCCTTTTGCTCACCTTCCTTTTGGGCTGTATATTGAGATCAAAATTACTTACTCCTTTCAGTTAGACATGAAAAATTTGTTCTTAGTAATCAGCGCGATCGCTGTAAGTTCAGTCCAGGTGCTCAAAACGCATACGTTCTACGCATCGCAATTTGCCCCGATTACGTTTTGCAGAAATTGCTTTCACATGGTGTAGCGGCACAGCGCAGAGGGCTTTCTCAATGGTGATATGTAACTTACGTTCGCTTTGACGCGAATATGATCACAAAGTCACAAAGGAAACTTCCAAACCGCTATAGCCAATTTCTTGGGGAGGGAGATGGGGAGGGGTTGTTGACTGATCATATTCGCGTCTCCAGCTCAACGCTCGCCCTCCCGCGGCGGGAACGGGAAGCGCTCTAGTGAGGGTCCCCCGATTCTCCTGCTCAGCGGGCATGGCGGAATTGCTCGCTATCATGGCTCGCGAAATGTCGTTTCCGAATGCAAACAACACTAATCACTGTCCCAACGTAGTGCTGCAGCCGGTATGGGATTGTACCTTACTGAAGAGTTTTAGTATTGCGCATAGAAGCAAACGCAAGCGGTGTGCGTTTGCGTTAGAGTTGTGTGCCCCACGTTGTGCGTGCGCCTCATCGCCATGCGGCATCCAAGACCGCAATTTTGGGCTCCGCGCACACGCAGTGTGGAACACGCAAAGCTAACGCAAACACACAGGGCTTGAGTTCGCTCGTATACGCAATATTAAAACTCACTACTGTTTCACCGGCTTCCAACGCCAACGAAACGTGCAAGCAGGCAGATGTTCCTTCGAACTGGAAAGGCTGAGATTGGCGAAACGACGGCGAGCAAATACAAAAGTAAATAAATGTTATGAAAAAACTAATAACTAAAAAAAGGTTTTTTTTTTTATTTCTGGGCATTTGGTTTGAAAGTATATTGGCGGCGATTTTGGACGTTTCGCCGATTGTCAAAGGTCGCGACTTTGATAGCACAATATACTTTACCCACAATTAATGTAATTTTACATGGATTTCTCACATTAGCTGAATGTTTTCATTGATTTTATACTATTTTTATTTTATTGGCGATTAAAAATGCTGCAGTTGGCACCAGTGATGATAATTAGCACACTTTTCATTGTCATAGTTCTTCGCGCGTTTAAAATTAGATCATAAGCAACGAATTTTGTTGGAGCTTGAAAAATACTTATTCAAATTTGTGAATTTTAATATTATTATTATTAATACAAATCGCGGCAATGTATGCTTCCAATTAATGCCAAGATCACAAGAATACGCTATTTAACCATAATAGTCTTTCCAGACAGGTTTTTGTTTTCTTTTTAGCATATGAAAAACTCTGACATCGTTATCAAGATAGACAAACAGTCAAACACTGGATGTAATATGAAGTCCTACGCGTCACGCGGTGCTATAAAAACACACACACACTTCAGCTGTCTGACTCAAATTCTGCCTTTCTGTTGTTGCAGCGAGAACAGCATTTATTAATCTATAAGTTTCGTGGTCATATTGTAAAAATTAGAATTATTCTCTTGTTCTTGTGCTGGGATAATGTTAAACCAATTAATCATCTAAATACCCAAAAAACCATTTAAAGGCCCGCAGTTCTTTATTTCCTATGACAATTATCTGAGCGAGAAAAAGGCAGCGAGAACGCACAAATATCAGCACTGATTTTTTTCATCAACAACAAATATCAGCCTGGATCGAACATGTATGTCACAAAATAAAGTTTCCGCAAACAACTTTTCTAAGTAAATAATTACGATCTGAGACACATTTTGAGTGATGAAAGACTCCGAAATTAAGACCTATACCGAGAAATTAAATCCAAAATAGAGGTGAGTTTCGGTTTCGCTCCAGAATTAAAACGCGCATTTCAGGTTAAAGAGGTGACCTGCGCTCATAACCCCCTAGCTTCCTCGTATTACCAGAAATAATTTATGTCGCTCAATGAAGCCAGCACACTAGACAGGCTCAACAGCGGCACGCATCTCTGACCCTCACTAAACCCGCCATCTTGGAAAATGAGTGGCGCCACCTATAGTTAGTTGGAGTCGCGAATACCGTAAAGACCCGCATATAATACGAGTCTTTTTCCGAATTTTGCTATGTAAAATTTGCGGCTCGTATTATACGCGGGTCCCAACAATTTTCAGTTTCTATGAGGCGCGATCTAACGCAGTTCGATGTAGTTTCGGTTTCGAAGTTATATGGCGTTCAAAACAGCTATCATCATTAAAATCACAATGTCCGAGGCGCCACCATCCGTCCACGGACAGGCTAGGCAATGGCGTCGGCGCATAAACAATACTTGGCCGCCTTCAAAAGAAAAGTCGTTTTGGTCGTGGAAAACATCGGCAACAGTGCTGCCGGACGACAATTCGCCGTAAATGAAGGCAGCATCCGCAAATGTTGACGACAAAAGCAAGCTCTGTTCGCGTGCAACGGAACAAGGAGAAGCTTTAGAGGCCCAAAGAATGGCGTGTTCGCCGACATCGAGGCAAGTCTCAGCGATTTTGTGAAAGAGCAACGTGAAACGGCACCTCTCCGTAAACATCGAGCTGCTGCAAGAGAAGGCGAGGTAAGATAACTTTGGCGAGCCGACATTGGATTGCTAACTTTATGCGCCGCGCCAAGTTTTTACTGCGTCAGCACACGCTCGACGCTCGCTCTTTCAAAAAGCGCGGGAGTTCAAATGCGCTCCACGGCACTGAAGACGACTTCCTTTGGGAGGAGGCGTTGGACAAGGAGTCTGATGGAAGTGATGACAGTGATTAAGGTTGAGTTATGATGCCAATAAACGTTTTTCTTAAAACTTCCTGGGCCATATTTTACGGATAAAATTTTCACGGTCTTTAAATTGTTTCGTATTATACGCGGATAAAACTTTTTTTCTTTCTCGCAGTCCTCAAATCAGGCATCGTACTATACGCGGGTTTGTATTATATGCGGGTCTTTACGGTACATAAAATCTTCAAAGTCTTCACTGCTTTACAAGCGTTATTTATTTATTTTATTATTTTTATTTACACATACTGCGACCTCTGTGAGGTCATTGCAGGAGTGGAAAATACAGAAAAAAATTAACATTCAAACAATACAACATGCCCTTGAACATAACAGAAATGAAAACGATGACGTCATGCGTTACTGAAAAGAATAGGCAGAACCGCGCTAATAAAATCACCATAGGGAAGAGTACGTATTTCCCCATCAAGATCATTCCAAATTTCAATACTATGTGGAAAAAACGAATATTTAAAGCAGTTAGTACGAGACTGAAAAGGAACAATATTTAATGAATGAGATCGTCTGGTGCGTGAACTGGTAGAAAATGAAATATATTTACATCGCTCTATTCCACAGTCCTCATTAACAATTCTGTGCAACATTTTAATTCTATCAACCGTACGCCTTCTAGACAAAGGCTCCAGACCCAGAGATGAAACAGCCGAGGAGGGCGAAAAATTACGGTCATACCTATTCAAAATAAACCTTACAGCCTTGGCCTGGATAGATTCAATGAGATTAATGTCTTTCTTAAAATAAGGATCCCAAACAACAGATCCATACTCCAAGATGGGCCTAACAAGGGTCTTATAAGCACAGAGTTTAACTTCTTTAGTAGAGCATTTAAGAGTACGTTTAACATAACCTAATTTTCTTAGGGCGCGAGAACAAATAAAGTTGACGTGCTTGTCCCATTTGAGGTTGGACGTGAAGAAAACACCTAAATATTTGAACTCCGTAACTTCATTTAAAATGACATCATCGATGCCATAGCTAAAAACTAAAGGGGTTCTCTTATTCGTAAATCTCATAAACACAGTCTTATCGAAATTAATATCCATTTGCCATTTCTTGCTCCAATTAAAAAAACGGATAAAGGATTCGTTAAGTAACAGTTGATCATTAGGAGACGAAATGTCATTGTACAGAATGCAGTCATCTGCATAAAGACGAACTTTAACGGGTATGTTTTCTACGACATCATTTATATATAAAATAAATAAAAGAGGCCCTAACACCGAACCCTGAGGTACACCTGAGCTAACCGAAGCTTCCGAAGAGAAGGCATTAGCAAATGAAACAAACTGCGACCTGCAATTCAAATAATCTGAAATCCAGTCAAGCAGAAGGGAGTTTCTAAGAATGACTTTTAACTTTAAAAGAAGCTTGGGGTGGGAGACTTTATCAAACGCCTTCGAATAGTCAATAAAAATAGCGTCAACTTGTCCTCTTTTATCTAATGATGAAGCGATGTCGTGAGTAAATTCCAAGAGCTGCGTAGTGGTTGAAAAAAGACGACGAAAACCATGTTGGTTAGGACAGAGTAAAGAATTATTTTCAAGATAATTGGAGATATGCTTACACACTATGTGTTCGAGGAGTTTGCTGCAAGAGGATGTAAGAGAAATTGGTCTGTAATTTAGAAGACTTTGCTTATTACCGGATTTGAAAATGGGAACTATTCTTGCTGATTTCCAGAGTCGAGGAACAATTCCGGATGAAAGTGACTTTTGGAAAATTATAGTTAAATATCTTGGTGTCCAGACGGAGTAACGATGCAGAAAAGAATTTAAAATATCATCCGGGCCTGAACTCTTTTTACAGTCAAGGTTGAGGAGCATATTAAGTACACCAGAGTCATTAACCTGAATGTCTCTGGGGGAAAAAAAGTGCTTCCACATCATCTACTGCATTCAAACATTTCGAGCCTTGAACGTGATAATACGGAATTCCCTCCAACGCCGAGGACAAGGATGCATAGAAGCTCCTGTTTACGCTCGCACTATGATAATAACAACAGGTATACCTTCCGAGTGAAGGTGCACGGTCTGGATGTGTTGCAGTCAATTCTTGCATTAATAACAGCAAATTGCAATAACCACACATAAATGGCTGCACCTCATTCTTTGTCATTTCAAACGTTTACCACCAAAGCCAATGGAGCAAACAAGCTTTGACGGCTGTCGGCGCAGAAAGCAGAAGATGAACAGATCACGTGACGTATTTATTCAGTTTGATCCGACGTTGCTTCCCGATCGAGAAGAGTAGCGTGAGTAATTACTCGGGATTAAACAACCCGCTTCTGGAATGCGAGTTCTGATGTCATAGAGTAAGCGCGAGTAAGTTTTCCAACACCACGGTAGGAAACCTTTACACCAGAGTCGGATTGAGTAAATTTTGGAGCACAGACCTAGCGGTAGGACTTAGCAGTACTCAAGTAGTATTAATGCCAAACCAAGCCAATCCATGTGCAGCCAACATAGAATCCAAAAAGGCCGCTTCTCAGTGGTGTTGTCCGTTGATTGCTCGCGACAGTTTTGTCCAAAAAATTTTAATTCAGACTTGAGCTGTCCGAAACATTGTTCATGAATATGCACTATTTCTATCGGGTAGGTCACAGTTCCTTCTTTAGGTCCGAAATAGTGAACAGATCCGAATGTTGGCGTCCGAAAAATCACTTGGCGACTGTAGTCCGTTTTTTAGTGGAGCATTAGAATGATCAATTCTGTAGAAAGGCATAAATGAGATCTTTTTCGATGTAAGAAAAGAAGCGGCCGGGATAGAGTGACTTTCATAGATTAGCCACTAGCACTATGATGATAGTAAGAGAGTACAAAACGTACGCTGCGATTTTGCGGACTTTCGAGTGGCATATTCCAGCTTGGATCAAACTAGATTTTTATAACAAGCAATTTGAATAACATTGGGTGTGGCGTAAAATTTTGTTTTGGTTATTCAAGCATAGAATTTGCGGTGGCAATGACATGATGGGTACGAGTTTTTCACGACACATTAAAGTACTGTGAACACAGAGCTATTTATTTGTAAGACACATTTGTTAGTGAATCCTTTGCCATAAGTTACACCATTACACTTACACTAGTGTAATGAGGCTAATCTTTTATTTTTCAACAGGCGATGGGGGCCAAACTCATCTACTGCTGTCCTAAGGAGTCTTACAACATAGCTCAACCAATAATAAGCCAGAACCAAAAGGTGAGAACTGTTTTTCTGTGTTTGTCTCACATGCACATCCTAACATGAACTAAAAGGAACATTGGATTGCCTGATTTTAACATTCTGTCAGTGAATGTAGTAGATTTGCATCATTGCTTGGATGCCCTGCATCAAGATCATCTGGCGAGCTAGTTGGTTAAACATGTTAAGATATGGGAGCAGGTAGTATTTTTGCAACTTGTTTTGGACAATATTGCAAGATGTAGAACTAAAACAATAAAACTTGATTTTAATCAAGACTTGCATGTCATCACAGCTCCTAAAACAATTGGTGAAATGCACCCTGCCCCTCACCCCCTCTCCAAACTCGTGTATTTAGCTCTCCAATAAGTGAGGAGACAACCCATGTATAAAGGGACGGAGGCACTGCATCAATTGTGCCATTGTGCGCCATTTCACTTTTGCTGTGCCATCCCGCTCCCAAGCGCAAATGTCGTGTTAAAGCTGGCCAAAAAAGCTTTTTCTTTTTTTTTTATTACCGTGGTATATCATGTTGTGGTCGTTTAGATCACTCTGAACCGACATGGTTTGTCCCGTCAGGGCCAGGGCTCGGCCAGTGACGGCATGTAGATCTCTGATCTCCGAAAATGAGACCTGCCTAGGAGGCTTTGTAACCGACGTATCAGTTTGTCGTTTACTTTTGACAGAGTGGCACGGAACGTGGCTGCATATACCCAAACTGTTGCGTGCATTACATTGCGCATATAAGCGTACCTAAGAGCATGCTTGTAGGGGCCGCCACCCTGTTGTTGTATTTGTTGACATGCCTAACAGATGGCGCCGCTGGTGCCATCAGGTTATATAGGCTATATACGAAAAGTAAACGTTAGTTTTTCGGTCATCACCTTCGTCTTATGGTCTGTGGGTGCTACGGCACCACGCACGCGGGTCCGAACAATGCTGGCATGCGTTCACCGATCATCTGATCCAGTGGTCTGAAACGTATTTGAGTGTGGGGGCCAGACGGGGGATTTAAAAGAAAAGAGACCTCGTGTTCTATGTTTTTTTGTAAACTCAGCTTTGCCAGTGCTGTCTTTAGATTTGATTTCTTTCTATGGTTACTTTGGGCCCTGCCTTGATGTGATAACAAAACTTAAAATGACACCGCCCCACCGACAGAAGCTGGCATTTTTAATTGAACAAGAGAGGAAATACACTGTCGTTCCCCTTGCTCAATTTACTCGGGAGTTAACCAAGCTCAACCTGTCCCTAAAAAAAACAATTAAATCAGTTAAATTGACAGGTCTTTCTTTTCTGGATATTTTTACTACAACACCCTGACCAAATACTTGTCTTCTAATGGTGATTTTTTTTTCTTCTTTAAAAAGCCTCTGACACGCCTAAAAAAAAAATATTTTTTTTTTATTCTAGGCGTGTAAATGGCATATTAGGACATTACAAAAAAATTGTTTCACTATAGAGTTGCATAGTTTTTTTTAATAAAAAATAGAAATACGAGGCCCAATTCAAAGTTCCCGCCGTGCACTGTGACGTAACAGTGTACCGCAAGGTGTCGGGGCGGTCAGAAGGGAGGCATCGCCGGAAGTCACGTGAGTTGTGTCGCTCCTCGTGCTTACCGCGAGCGCGTGTAATATTTAAAAAAAATATTTTTGTTATTTTTCGCATTTTCACGAGCGATCCAAGCAGACAAGGTTTATTTTATTTGCTTTTCATCGCTTAATGTTGCTGTAAAGGTAGAAGTGGAGTCAGTGAATTGACGTGATCAACTGCAATGCCTAGAAGGTGCTGTGTGAGGGACTGTCCCGGTATTTTAGCAACTGAAGAAGAGATCACACTGCATGCATTTCCGAGAGACATACATCGGCCGCATGTGCACCTAGTAAACAAGTTCTACTCATGTTCTAGACAAAAGACGTACTTTGTGCTCGACGTTTACTTGTACTTGGTACACAAACCAGTTCGTATTCTTTAGACAGCAGGCATCTTTAGCCTGGAGAGTATCCGATGATTCAACGACCTCGGTGTCTCAACCTTCAGCAATGCGATCGAGCGTGTCGTATGCTAGTAATCCTAATTTCTGCAAGCGTTCTAAAATTTTTTTTCTTTTCAAAACTTGATAGTTTGTTTTGTGTTCAGTATAGCCCTGTGTCATCAAACTGACGGCATGCACTTGTACACTGGCTTGTACTCGCAACGCTTTCATCATTGACCTCCATCACGTCGATCCACTGACTCTTCATCCTCAAATTTTACAGCACGCAAACTAACCAACGGTGCAGCGATAAAGAGCTAGTGGAACTGAAACTTCGTTTTCTACAATCGCTCGTACAAAGAGCAGAAAGAAAGAAAAAAATCTTGGGCACGGTCGCGGAGAGCACGAGGGGTGAAACTCGCGTGACTTCTGGTGAACCCACTTTTAGTGACGTAGGTCGATGCCTCCCTTCTGACTGCCTCGACACCTTGCGGTACACTGTTACGTCACAGTGCACGGCGGAAACCTTGAATTGGGCCTCGTATTTCTATTTTTAATGCGAATAGCATTCTTTGGATACTTCACGCACTTTTTCGTCTATGTATCTATCTATCTATCTATCTATCTATCTATCTATCTGGCTATCTAACCTCTTACGCCGCGGGTCGATAAATAAATAAAAAAGACCGGCGCCGGCTGGGATTCGAACCGTTGACCCTTTGATCAGCAGGCAGACGCGCTAACCACAGAGCTATGAAGGCAGTCATTCAAAGCACTCTAAAAACTTGTTTATATCTTTACCATCGCGCGCGTTCCATGCACGAGGGCTCATTCCGCTCTCGTGAGGCTTAGCACGAGAGCGGAATGAGCCCTCGTGCATGGAGCGCGCGCGCACACGGTAGCTGTGACAGCGCTGTAAAGCGCGTCCTATGGTAAAGATATAAACAACCGTTTAGAGTACCGTTGGTTGAGACTAGCTGAGACGCCAGAAAGTCTGGTCGGTACCATTTTGAGTGTTTGTGCGTATGGCGTGTGCTTTGCTCGCCTTCCTAAGTGACACAAACGCACGTGCTGGGCTGCGGAGATCGTGCGCAGGGCTGTGAAAGTGTCAACAAATTTAGAATCGCCTCAAGAGTGGGCTGGCGTATCTAGAGTGTGCCGGCCACCTGACGAACGCGCATAACTCCGCACCGTTTGATGCTATTCGCATTAACGTAGATAATCATTCCCAAAGGATGGGTTCTGCTGATTTTTATAAAAAAACTATGCAACTCTATATTGAAACAATTTTTTTGTAATCTCCTGATATGCCATTTCAACGCCTAGCATGAAAAAAAAAATTTTTTTTTGGCATGTCAGAGGTTTATTAAGGCGAGAATTTTGGGCTTGTAGCTTTCCTGATGATAGTTTGTGCAGCCGAGATGCATCCTTCAACAAAGAGATTGCGCTTGCAGCCTAATAAGCGGAATTGTTGTAGATTACAAAAAGCTGTGAAGCAAAAAATAAAGCGAAACAAAGACCTAATGAACACTGATGAGTAAAAACTATGTGAATATATTAAAAGAACAGATGTACGTTTCGAGCGAAAATGAAACGTCGAGACGAGATCACTACGGCGCATGTCATATCGAGCACTTGAGACATGGGAACTGGGACTCATAGCCGCTTGCCTGCGGGCCGCGTCCCAGCGAGTCGCGACCATGTGTGTTTAAAAAGTTAGACAAACATTTGGTAAAAAATTTTTTTGTTTGTGTTTAGGGTCTTTACTTTTGATGAGACCGCTTCTGTGCTCCTCATTCTCTTCGTAAGCCTAACAATAAAAGCGATAATTGGTTTTCTCATCTGGAAACTTTCTCGTATATGGCATACGAGACAAATACACGTGCCGATCACGAAACAGCCAGCCGGCAGGAGGACAAGGTGAAGAGTGGAAATGTTTTGCAGAGCAATGTAAACTCTACACTGTTATGCTGGAATGCATTCAAGAAATTTACTTTTCTTCAGGTTATGAAGAAAGAGTAATATTTATTTTAGTAGTTTTTACTGTTGTGAGAAAAACCTTCTGTGTTATAGTCTTACTGGCTAGTTTTGTCAATCACATTTACAAATCCCATAAGCATTCTTTTTTTATTCTAGTCCATCATGCATGTTTAGTAAGGGCTTCAAGCAGCATATGTATGAGCAGGAGTGATGTCTTGAAATTTTCATTATTGCACATTTGTACTTTTATCAGATAGAGTAGATTTGTACTTTGTGAATTCATTTGTTTGCTAAACTGGGGCTTGGAACATTTGTATTTCCTATTAATAAAAAGTGTAGTCAGTAAGGATTGGGCCTTATTTCAAACCATACTATTATATTTTGATATACTATTATATTTTGATATTACTTAATTTCAGTAGTCTTATGAAACTTGCGATTTGGGCTGTTAAATAGACGCAACGCTTTGTTCTTGAGGCTTAAAGGATCACTGACACCCAAAGGTCTTTTTCTCTTTTTTGTCTAAAACGATGCAAGTTGTAGTCATAGACACTCAAAAAAATACCACAACGCGAAACAAATTTGTTTTACGTGCACGCATGCCTTTTTATTTTTGTTGCCCTCCTCTCCCGCTTCTCACCTCCTAGCTTCTTTTCATTTGTGAGGTCAATAAATATGAAATTTAGAAGCTTCGTAAGCAACATTTTTATAATATTTAATAACAACAATCGTAAAACATGTTTTTTAACGCACTTGCAAACTCAGTGCGGCCCTTCTTTTTGAAATACCGAAAATCTGAGTCCAGAGTGATGTTGCCTCCTGGCTTTTTATCCTCCCTCGGGAGAACATAGCGGCGCTCGAGACATGTAGCACTGAGGATGATTGGTGAGTCAGGGCATCGGATGAAGTTCACTCTTGTTTGGGTGCACGACGACCTCTCAGACTTCGAAAAAGAAATTGTCAGACGGTCAAAACAACTGGGTTTGGTGTCTGTGTACCGTAGTGCCAGTTGTGACTCCGCCGGGCAGCCTTTCACGCAAAGAAAGTGCGACGTGGCACCTCGCGTCGCTCACTTGAGTCCACTGCGCGTTCTTTTCCACCTCACACTGTTTCACAGAATATGGGATCACTAAATGAGCCCTAAAAGAACTTGAAATTCGAAGGTAAAGCGTTATCCTCACAGCGATAGGCGGCGCGCAAGCGGTTGTTCGCGGGACGCTGGCAAACACGACACCTCGGGTTGGTTTGGAGGCGTGAGAGAAACTCGAGTCTCAGGACGAGTCAATATTTGACGTCACTGCATTGGCGCGGATCGCGCGGGAACTTCGAATTTGGCTTTGGGAAATTGTTTTTAGAGTGAAGCTCTTAGGCGCCCGTTTCCGGCTTGAGTGGCGTTGCCGTCGCCGTCGGCGTAATTGCGCGGTGTATTATGGAAAATGTCCCATAACGCAACGCGCAGGACTTGTGACATCACGAGGGTCCCGCGCAGTGCATTATGGGACATTCCCATGATGCAACGTGCGGGGAGAAGGACGAGGGGAGAGGAGGAGGAGGAAGGAGGAGAAGGGAAGAGGAGGAGGAGGAGAGGATGTGAGGAGGTTGAAGGATGAGGGGAGGAGGTGAAGGAGGGGAGCAGGAGGAGCAAGAGGAGGGAGGAGGAGTAGCAGGGAGGAGGGGTATACCCTCCCTCAGTACCCTTCCCTCCTCCCCTCAAGAGCTGCGCTGTAATTGGGCATTACATGGCGTTGTAAACGTCTCATTTTCTTTTACTTCAGAAATACTGAGTTCTGAAGTTTTGAATTTTGAGGGTAATGTCCAGGCATAATTTTCAATCATTTTGGATATTAAAAAAAAAATATTTTGACCTCTTAGTGCCCTTTTAAGTTCTGCTTCTTTTGTTGGCTATGCCTTCCATTGGAAAGCCATAAGATTAACTAACCTGCTGCCAGACCAGTTTTCACTAGCTGCCATTCACATAAATCACATTTCTGATCTTTTCTTTTGATGCTATGGGCTGGATTTTTTGAAAGCACAGTCGCCGACCGATTTTTCGGACAAGTCCGATTATTTTGACGGCGATTTTTTGGACGCGTTTGATTATTCAGACGTTTTTGCTGAACCGTCACTTGCCCCATAGAGTTAATGTATAACATTGACAGATTTTTCGGACGTCATAAAGCTTATTGTTCAATATTTCGGACATAATTTGTGTGATTTCCTTAGTTTGCAGCCACAAAACAGCCACCGCGATAGTGCTGCGAGCTTAGTCGCCGCCATTTTGGTTGTTTTGATTTTTTCCTGTAGCCTCGATACCACGTCCTATGCAAAGATACGAAGATACTGCCCTACTGTCACCGCAGAAGAAAAGAAAGTAGCTGCTTCTCTTTTAAATAGCCCCCCTGAAGAAGGTGCTGAGCCGGCACCGAAACGTTGGGACCCTACGATCTTTTAGGGATTGGTTGGCGTTTGCCCTTTATTTATAACATTTAACCCAACTAGGCAGACGTCTGCCGAAATGTTCACCTTCAATAAACAAGCTGGGTTGAGGCTATAGTCGGGTTTTCCGGTTCCGCTATAGCCAACATGGTTGCCGTCTGCCCATTATGGTTCTACCAGTTTTCTCGTGGTCTGTGTTTTGCGAGTGCGACCGCAAGAACAGCGGCCGTCTGCCGTTCTCGTGGTTTTTGAGCCTGAAGGTTTTTTGCTGATAGGCTTAGTATTTAAGCGAGCTCGGTGGACTAAACGTTGTCTTCAAACACTGCCAAATGGCGCCAACTTCAACTTCGCTATTTGTGCCAACAAAGGCACCAGCAAAGCGCAGCACCATGATCAAACAGATAACAAACAAGTGAAAAGTGAACAATATAAAGCAGAAGTTGCACGAGAACTTAAAATTGACATCAAGCAAGGGAAAGTGGCCAATACGCAGCGGAATATGCGTGGAAATTTGATATTTTGGCTGAAATAGATTTTTTGGACCGCTTGATTATTTGGACAATTTCGGGGTCCCCTCCGAGTCCGAAAAATCGGTCGGCGACTGTAAGTTGTATGTTCTGACATTGTTATGCAACGCCACATGAAGATGTTTTTTCTTTCTTTTTTTTTTTTTTAATATTCATACAATATACATGCCTGCACTTGTAGCCCTATGTTTGATCTGGATGACCAGCTCCAAGATTTACTTACTACTACAAAACTCAGTTTTTGCGTCTTTTGAGCTGCTCCAAAGCATAAATTCTGCTGCTCCAAATCTGCTCCGAAGTGATACCTTTGCTGCTCCCAGACCTGCTACAAAAGCTGACGCCCGCTTCCACCCCTGTGTGTAGTCACTTTGACCAGGAAGGGCCTTACATTGGCTCCCGTGCGGCATTTAAATCTTTGAGTGTCCACATACACTGTGCGTCACTATTAGCGTAAACATGACATTGGTGCTTTTCTGCATTTCACGCAGGCAGGGCATTGACGGGCACTAATCTTTACCACTTGGGTTACTGCCCTTACAGGGACACTGACAGGGTATTTATGCTCGACAAGGTTTTTATTTGTACATGACATATGAGAGCTCAACTACCAGAACGTAATTTGCGGCTCGAAATTCGTTTTCTTTTCACCTGAAAACTGCCGATCGAGAACTGGCCGGTTTAAGTTTTCCATTTTCTATGGTTTAGACACAACCACCAAAGATCATCGAAGTCATGAGTCATGAAAGGCACGCACTCAATACTAGAAATGGACAAAAAATATGATACCCATTTTTTGTAGCTTCTAAAAAACTGCAAATACGTTGATTAAAAAAAAAAAAAAGTTGTGCAGTCATGTGATTTTTGGTATCTTTCTCCTCCTCTCTATTTCTTCTTCTTCCGCAGTCCAGTTTCGGTTTTGAGCAGTTGCGTTTTTTGACTTTATTAAAAATATATGTGACACTCTAGTTGATTGGGTAGTCTTCTGGCATCAGAAGAATCGCCTATCAAAAAATAAAAGAATTTGGGGGTTGGTAGTGTTTTCTTAATGAGGTCTCTCCGTCACACTTGTAGTTACTACGGTAACCATCTAATTTTGAGACAAAAACAGAAAAATCCTTTATCGCTTGTCCGCGTTAACAGTGTCACGTTGTGTACCACTTTTCTAATGTTCAGCAGGGAAGTTTTCTTGCCTATGCACCCTTCCTACGTGTGTTGCTTTGTGGAGCAGTGAACAGCAGGCAACCATTTGTTTTCAGCTGGCCAAGCCAACCACGGTGAACCTGATCTATGACGCTCGCAGCGGGATGTTGTTGTCTACTGGACAAGCGCCGCTGGTGCTCAGCACAAACAGTATGTTGCTTTCACTTCTTGAACAAGCCAAAGATTCCTATACTCCATTTCATTTTACATATGGCCACAATGGATGCTACGAGCCGTCGGGGCCCATCCAAAGCCCTGCGAGTTTCCTGCGACCTTTGAGAGGAAGCGCCGTGGAGCACGAAAAGCGTAGTCACATGCTATGTTCACAGAGCTGGATTGGCTGGGATGGCTTGTGGTGTCCTCTTTGGCCGGACATAAGATGAATCAAAGTATGGTCTTGCTTACACTTGTTTTGAAGGCAGTTCCTGCTCTATTTACTCGAATCTTCGAGGTTGGGTTCTAAGCAAGCTCGATGTAGCAATGTACTTTAGTATACATTCTATGGCAGACATTTGTTAATTGCTGAATTATGATTTGTCCTCGTCGGTGGTGTTGTTCCCGTCATCATAACTGCTACAGTCAAACCCGTTTCTAACGAACAGCAGGATACGCTACGATCAGTTCGATATAGCAAGTAATTCGATATAGCAAAAACTATTTATAACGAACTTCCACGATGCGTTCGTTGTAAGGCGAGAGCTTCTCTTTCTTTTTCATCTCTTCGCTTCCGCTTTGTAACAACGCACTGGAAAGTTTTCTTTTTTTTTTTTTTTTCATAGGTGCAGAGTTTGTGTCTTTAGCTTATCTCCCCTTCTGAATCGCTTCTCGTCGTGGGCAACCGTCTTGGGATGAAAAGTTTTTTTGTTTTTTTTTCTGTGCGCTCGTGCAGAGTGTATTTTTTAGCTTTCTCCCCTTCTGAATCGCCTCCCTTCGCTGAATTTCGTTCGCAACTTGAGCTTTTGGATTTTTCTTTCTTTCCTACTTTTTGGGGGAAAAAGAAAGGCTAGAAAACGAACGTTTGCATGTTTTTGGAAGACTTCCCTGGGGGGAAAAGTTCGATATAGCCAAAATGTTGTTCGTTATACAAAGTACTTTTTACATGCATTTTTATTTCAATTTTTCGTGAGTTCGATATCGACAATAATTCGCTGTACGTGGGTTCGTTCTAAACGGGTTTCACTGTACATTGCCAAAGCACGTCGCCGTCCAACAAAATCTCCTGCACTTGCTCGGTGATTGCTTCGCACATCACGGACCGGGATCGATCTCGCATTTCTGCGCCGTGCGTTGCAAGCTCGATCTCTGGAAAGCACGCAGAAGTCGGCGCGTGGAAACTTTTTGTTTGCACAGTTAAAGATTTTGTACCATTGCAGAAGCCACTGGCACACCACCCGCTCCGACATGTCAAACTTGCATGCAGCAGCGCAGTTGTTTGTTGCTTCCTCATGAAGAATGGCCATAAACGAGCGCCGAAACCCCACCTATGTCACTAGAGAGAATTGTGGCCTGGCACCCTCCAGCACGGTCGCGCAGTGTCCTTCAAACACAAATCGTTCAAACGAAGAACATGCGACCTTGCAACCGAAAGCTGTTCCCACGTAACTCTTGCAGCAACTGTTGCGCCCCCCTTCCCCCAAAGACTCGGCGCAGCGCTGCATGGCACGCAGCCGTTTGATTTCCGCACCGATCACTGCAGTGTATTCTGCACATTCCGTGCCGATATGCGAACTGTAATACCCGTTTGCACAAGTAAAAATAATAAAAGGTGTACCGTATTTTCCGGACTATAAGTTGCACATCTGTCCGTTTTTGTGGAAAAGTTGGTATATAAGTTGCACCTATGTTTAAGTCGCACCTCTTTGCATGGTTCACGCGATGAGTTCTTTTAGTTTTACGAGCATCGGTATTGCAAAATCTGAGTTTTGCACAATCAGCTATATCGTACGTACCAACTGACGCGCAACTTTGACGTCTAGACTCACGAAAAAGGCCCATAGCACGACGTTGTCTGGCGGGGGCAATCGAGTGTTTCGCAGCAAAAGGACGGAAAACGCGCAAAATGAGAAGGTAGTCGGCTTTATTCAAGCAAACACATGCCGAGCAAACGAAAGTTTAACAAGTCAGACACTCGTGAACTAAGCTTTGGACCACTAGGCCTTTCCGCGGCTAAGTCGCGGAGGCGACCTGAGCATCAACGCGCAGGCAGGTAGATGAATCTTGAAACACTTCTTTTGGTGCCGCTAAAAGATCAGCTAGCCACAATCCTTCCTGTGTGGCAACACGGCTGGAGCATGGCAGAAAAAAGACTGCTCCTCATACAGGAACTAAGAAAGATGCAAGAAAATTTTCTGCAATGCCTGTATACCAGCCCGCTTACCTTTCAATGTTACTGGACTGAAGCAAAAGGCTTCGGAACGATGGCTGAATTAAGCAACGTCGATCACATGCTGTAAAAGCTTTATTCTCACTGTCTTGCCTATCCAGATTAAGCCGCTTTGGCAAAATTTCTCGCTTCCCGAGTCCTAGAAGGGTGCGGCGACAACAGTGCTTCCTGGAAGGGGCAACACCACCTATGGATACATAGTTACGGTGCTCTATAAAAGATGGCATGTGGCACATAAAAAAATGCCACGTGGCACATAAAAAAAAATATGCATACAAGTTGCGTCTTTGTATAAGACTCACCAAGAAAAATGTTTGAAGGAAAGCGCAACTTATCCACCGGAAAATACGGTACTTGTAAAACGAATGCACAGAAGGACGTAATGCTGCAGGTACAGCTGGCTGAGCCGGTGGTGCTTGTAATGAACTGAGGTGCTCTCCCGTTATCATTGCAGTTTCTGCTTTGTCATTGGTGGGATGCTTTGATTCCTATTATATCCTCCAGTTCAGATTTCAAAAATTGAGAAATGGGTCTACCTACGATCGTGTAAACACGGTAGTTACCCTGGTGCTGTTCAACTTGGCACTTCGTTCTGGCCTTCAGCACACGTTTTTTCAACCTTTTCGGCTCTGAGAAGGGGGTTATCTTGCGGGCTCAAATTTCCTGACTCCCACGAGTGTTTTTTTTTTTTTGTTTATTCAGTATTTAAGCATAACATTGGTATACGACTGAGCCAGACATTTGCACCTTACTCCTTAGCGCATATTTTTTCTTATCAAGGTTTGCAGTCTTTTAAACCGTTTTGTCGCGAGATTGCGAGCGCCCGGCTACCTCCGCCGTCGCTCGAGGTAGCAGGGTACTTTTCAAAATTAAATTGTGTGAGAACTAGTGATGGACCAAATCTGCCAAACTTCCGATTCGGTAAAGTAAAGTTCGGCACATGACAAACTTTTAAAGGAAAATTAAGCAAGAATTCGGCAAAAGTTCGGCAGACGCCTGCGCACACGTGAGATTGCGACAAGGCCATGGATCGCAAATTTACGCCGTGCGGTCACCATCGTACAGTGTAGTATCGTAGTACTACCAGCGGTTACGGTAAGATGCGGAGTGGGTGACATGGTAACTGTGTGTTTGTCAGCCTTTGTGAGTGTGCTTCTCTTCAATGTTCTGCCTCGAGAACAGAAGATCAACTAGGAATTGACTCAGTCCACTGCGCAAGTGGCAAATTATGCGGTACATTCTGGATAGCATTTTTTACATTTGATCTTTCCAGTTACGCAACGAGGTAGCTGCAACATTGACTGACAAGTACTTTGAAGCACTCCTCGCAATTAGAGCAATCCTGTTTTCGGCTCGCAAGTAGTTTGTGTCAAAGCAAAACAATATTGCTTTTAAATTAGCATTATTTCGTGGTTTTCATCTATCCGCATAAAACTAAACGCAGAACTATCATGCTTGCTGTTGCACGTCTGACATCACAAACTGTTCCCATCTTCCTAAACATCTGCATGTGTCCCAACATCAAAAACCGGAAATTCTAAAATTAAGAACGGGATGTTGTGAATATGGGACACACACTTTCATGCAAAGATGGCGTCAAGTGACAAATTGGAAAGCCTGCATATTTACAATAATAGTATTATCTCTCCTGGTGAAGACTCAGCAGCGCGCGAAACGAGAGACTCGCAAAGAAAGTAAGAACACAATGTTACCGCCTTTATTTTAACAATGTACACACTTGCAGGCTTGCGCTGATGAGGCCTTAAAACCGAAACTCGCGTATCGTCGAACCTCGTTGTCACGCCACTTCTGCAAAAAGTCACTGTAAAATTGCCTGTAAGCACAGAAAAATGACACCGATACAATTATATATTGTAGAATATCAACTTATTTAATAATAACTGTGTCAACAAACATTTAAAAAAAAATCCTAAAAAATCTTTTGGTTGAAAAAAAAAACTATATATCATCTTTTAAGTCTGCCAACAATGTATCTTTGCCGAATCTTTAGAAACATTTGGCAAAACTTCAGCTTTGCAGAATCCCAAGATTCGATGCCGAATTTTCAATTCGGCAAAAGTTTGGCCCATCACTAATGAGAACCTTAGCACAGGGGAGGATCATTTTGTTGCTGAGCGGTAATCTTCTGACTCCCATCGCCCCAGCAACCAAGGTGGCCGGCCCAACCATAACAACGGTGACCCCCGCGGGAGCGTCGGGACCCTGCGTGCCGGCCGGGCAGCCAGTGGCGGTCAAGCAGGTGGGTGGTCCCAAGTTGGCTCCAGAGGAAGGGACAGGGCGACCCGCTTGACGCCGCCGAACTCGGAGAACAAATGATAGGAGGGGGCGGTCGTGGAAATTGTTTTAAGGGCCCTAAAATGCCCATCTTTTAGGGGCAAAGCTCCTTAGGGGCTAGCCATGTCCGTCCGTCCGTCCGTCCGGCGTCCGGTGCTCGTGCATGAGAGCTCACGTGCTCGTGTAGAAAAAAAAAAATGATAAAAAAAATTGTTTGTGCAGTCGACAGGATTCAAACCTGTGCGGGGATACCCCAATGGATTTCTAGTCCATCGCCTTAACCACTCGGCCACAACTGCGGAATGAGTAGGGGTCTCTGAGATGTGGCAGTAACTCAAGAGCTGGGGATGTCATGGATGAAACGTTGCATGTAGCCGCTCAACGTCTATACAGGAGAGGGCTGCGGTCAAATGCGTATATAATTGCGTTAAACTTTGCATGCATTGGCTCAACGTTTATAGACGAGAGGGCGCTGCGGTCAAATGCTCAAATGCGTATATAACCATGTTCCATACCACACATTCTCTTTCTGACATCAATGAAAACGAACGAAAGGCTCGGCATGCTGCGGCTCAGCGTCTACGCAGACAGGCACCACCAGAGCTTTGCCCCAATCAACATCATTCACCACGTGGAGAAGCGGTCAATTTTTTCGAATGTTGCAGTTTCGGCACCTTATTGAGCAATATAGCGAAATTTGGTAAACTTCCGTGCCGTAATTACTGAGAAAATAAACATTTTCCATGGCTCCGCGGTGCTCTGAGGTGCAGCGTGCTTGCAAAAGACGTGAGGAAAGCACCATTTTTCGATTTTCGGTACGGTGCAGCTCTGCACCCGTGAGGCCTAGCATGGCATTCATACGCTTGTTGGGAAGGTCGTTTTTTTTTTAATTTTTTATTCAAACAGTAATTACGGGTTAAAGGGATGCTGAACCGAAATCTGGATTCCACAAAACACTGCGGCAAAAGCGTGTAACGGGACGCTACAAACACTAAAACATCACTCATACTGCAATATCTTGAACGGATGACTCTATTTTTCTAAAAAAAGGAGGCGCATTTGACAGATATGTTGACGTCTTGTTTCTTCGAGAAGAGTCGAGAAGGAGAGGGAACAGCCGCGCGTCTTCTCCGCCTCGCCACCTTGAGGGCGAAGCGAAGAGAGGAGGAAACGAGATATCTCGACGTCACACGCCTTGTCAGCCTCGTTCAATCTCGACCTCTTTTTCAAGAAATACAGCCGTCCATTAGAGATATCGCCTTACGAGTAGTGTTGTAGGGATTGTAGCGTCCCACCTACAACTCCTGCATTATTTTCTGAAATCCAAATTTTGGTTCACCATATCTTTAAAGGGGGACCTGCAAAAATATTCCTCCTCCTAACAGAAACTCCTCCTTGCCCTCTTTTTTGCCCTGGCTGCTGTCTTTTTGCAAAGGGTCAAAAAGCCTGCTGCTCAATTTGGGCTTTTCTAGACTTATCCTCCCAGAAGAAGCCGATACAAATGTGGACCCCCCCCCCCCCCAATGCCATCCAGCTAGACGAGGGAAAGGGCAAAAACGAGGGCGAAAAGGACTTTCGGCCAGGCGGAAGAATATTTGTGCAGGTTCCCATTTAAGGTTATGGTATACCCAATGAAGATAGGGCACAACCACCATTCTTTTTTGTTAATGTTTTGGATAAACATAGAAAGAGTGACAAGAAAAATTATTGAGGCTTTTTAATGCGAAAGCATTAACTGTCTCATGGAGCGAGCCGACGTCATCAGCTTTGAAACCACGCCAAACGGTATCTTAAATCCTTTCTCCACGTGAAGCCAGCTCCCTGCTATGAAACCCCGCGCAAAGCTAGCCAACAGCACCAAAATTTCCCGATCCCAAAGCGGCGGAATAAAGCTGATGGATTTTCGGCTTCAGTCCCATTGGCTGGCGCGTGTCGACGAGGCTCCCATTGGCCGGACACGCAGCGCCATGGGGTGGCCGGTCGTTGAAACTGAAGATGCGCATTAATTTCACTAACCGGCCACCTCGTGGCGCTGTGTGTCCGTCAGCGCGCCAACACGAAACGTCCAAGGTCAGAGCGGCAAGGAGAGGCGCTCTCTCTTCGCCGGCAGAGCGGAGTGGAAGAATTATGTACATGCTTTCGCGTTCACAACTCATAAGAAGTGCTCAGGTGTACCTCGAGCCTTTTTATCTGTGAACTTGGCGGGAGATGCGTCAGCAAACCGTCTGTGGCCTTGTCTCAAAAAGAATTCGAATACCTTCGATCAACTACGAAGGGCATTACGTAGCTACTGATATGGTCTGTCTTGACATAATATGCTGCTTGGTTGGCGCGTGTGTGGTGTCTATTTTTTCTGGTTAAGATGCTTCTTGTTTTCTTCCTTCCTATTTGTGTAATAAACAACAGCTGTTAGTTCAGCGCTGTCCTGTCGTATGTGTTTCTTTATCCTTGTCCAAGTTTTTTTTGCCGATATTCCTTCCCAAGATGTTCACTTCACACCAACTAGCCCAACACGTCACACTGTTGTTCTACAGAGTGGGATGAAATGCTCAATCTGCCCACTTTTGTTGTCATGTTTTTTATATAGCCCTGGAATAGGGCTATAAACTGATTATTCCACGCTTTATGAGCATGAATTGTGGAACCGCTGTGGCCCACGCGATAATGACACCTCCACTTCTAGACCACCACACTGCGTGTGCAGTCGCACGGCAAATGCACTTTCCAAAGCCACGTTCTCGCATTGGTAATGCTAGCCAGCGCTCGAGAGACGACTGGCACTACTGGCGAGCTACGAAAGGGGCCCGCCAGGGCGTTGGTGTGGCCCCTCGTAGCCTGAAGTACGGCCTGACAGTGCTGTCCCTCCGGCAGGTGCAAGGACCCCAGGGCACGGTGGCGGCACGTCCAATCCCGCTGATCACGGGAGGCACGTCGCCGGTGACGGCCAACTCGCTGCTCATGGTGAAGGTGATGCCCAGCAAGCTGCTGCCGGGCAAGACGCTCCAGGAGAAGGCCCAGCAGCTGGGTACGGGGCCCCGGCCCCAGGGAGGAGCCCCCGAGGGGCACCCCCGAGGGCCCGCCCACCGCCAGTAACAACAACAATGTCTACCTCTGCTTCGTGTAGAGGCCCAGTTCCGCAGAATAGTGGAGGGTCGCGACCCGGTGCCCTGGCTGGTGGAGCGTGGGGTGGTCAGGACAGACTTGCCCTGCAAGTTCTGTCAGGACAAGGGGCTCGAGCTCCAGCGCGACCCCGGGCGCTCAACGGCTACAGCTTGTGCTGCCGCCAGGCCGGGTGGGTCAACGCCCCTCTGGGCCCCGCCGCGCGGGCTGAAGTCCCTTCTTTTTGCGACCCTCACTAAACTGCCCCGCCCGTTGGGCCTCGGGATTGCGGTCGCGTTCCCCCACCGAGACGAGACATAGTCGTCACGCTGCAGTCGTATTGTTGCTGGGTGAATGGCAACGTCCAGGCGACATTTGCTGTTCACCTTGCCCTGGGCAATCACCTTGCTTCTTCTGAAGGCTCGGTGGCATGAACCAGCTGTAGGGCTTATTGATAGGCCTGTCTTGGGCCTCGTGCACATGCCAGCTTCCTGCAACACTTTTAGTTCATTTGGGAGCACTCGCAAAGTGTGCTGCAATCGTACGTGCCTACGGCACCTTGGGTACTTTTGTTCTCACCGTTGCTTTTTTTTTCTGCATTTCTTTTTGTTTGGGCTATTTAAATGATGGAAACTCTACATGCAGATTCGTTTCTGCTTTTTCTTGTGGATTGCGTAGACTTCTGTAAAGAATTCATATGTTATTAAGTCTCTGAAAAAGTCAGTTTTCTTACTGAAAAATCAATTTCAATTGGTTTTTCAGTCGGATGTTTTGCTCTACTGCCGTTAGTCACTTGATACTGCAGTACATCTGAGTTCTTTTTATTAAATAGTACTTTTCTACTAACTTAACAAAGTATTAGAATTGTTCATGAGTAAACTTGTTTGTCTATTTGATTCTCTTTTTTTCTTTCTCAGTAGTCTTCTATTGCTTTCATTTGTCTGTTACAGGCTTACTGCCGCCGCCATTTAAATATTGGTTAGGCCTACCTGGGTTGCTTTTGAGGAATTTTGAGGTTGCTGATTTTGAGGTGTTGTGTCAAACATCCCCAGTATCTTATTGGACCCTCAAATAGTTTCCAATACATTGCCAGCTCTATGTGCCACAAGCTGTGCAAATCAAACTGTATCACATCAGCTTCCATGTACTGAAGTGTACTAAAATGTACTAGCTTAATTTTATAACATAATACTATGGGAAGATGAAATCTGGGAGAGAAGAGTAACTGGTTCATCCTTAGCAATAGAGACAAGGTAATAGCTTTAATCAAAGCTTACGGTCTACTGAGGGCTCGTTTCCTGTACAGAGGTTTAAAACTAGTTTCGAGCCTTCTGTTTTACAATGTTAGGTTTTTCTGTAGCTTTATTTTCTATTTAGGGTGTATCATTCGAAGCTGATATTGATCACTTTGGCATCTTGATCGTTCATGTTGTAATTTTTTATGAAGACAAAAATGGTGGTGGGCCGATAGTTTCAGAATTTCATTGTACAGAACTAATTGTTTGAGTCGAAAATAGAAACTATTAATTCACCTTTTTTATTTTGTGGTGCACTGTTATGCTTAGTAAATTTCTTTCAAGCTAAGAAAGCGCCTAGGAATTTGTTTTGATAAAACCATGGAGTCACTCAAAAGACCTGCCTATGTGGCTCTCTCAGTACCAATCTTTTGTTAAAACAAAAATCAACAGCCCTGTTTCTTTTTTTTTTTTTTGCTGTAACAGGAAGGGATATCTGTTCATGGGAAGTGAGTTGTGTCTGTATTTTTAATTCTTAGGGCACAAGTATTCACATGCTTTTAAGTTTTAAAAACATCTATCACCTGGCTGCATCTTTTTGGGAACTTACAACATGCACTGTCACGAGACTGACATAGATGTGTGGTTCAGGGGGTATTTTCCCAATTATGAGAGTGTTGTCATAAGTGTCTGACTTGTTTGCACATGATGTGACATTCCAGTGGAACTTCACATGCTTGTGTGAAACTGTGTAGCTGCTTTTGAAAAGTTTAGCTTGGGTGGGATAGAAATCGCTTGTTCTGAATGGTGCCGTGGGCAAGTACGGAGGTCGTGCATTGTGAATCTGGCATTTTGTCAGGAGACTGGTCTCGGTGTGTGCATAATTTTGGGTCAGACCCTTACACTCTGTCACAGGTGTTCATAGAATTCAATGCACTATTTGCTTATGGGTCGCTCTTATTATTCTGTCAATCCTGGAACATGTTTGCACACTGTGATCCCAAGCTTTAAGAGGCATTAAAGTGTGTGCTATGAGGGTGCAATAAATGTAGCCCACCAATCAGTCTAGTACTGCTGTCAAACGGCAGTTCAAATAACATTTAGCAAAATGACATTTGAGCAATCGACGTATCAGCTTACAGTCTTGGCTCTAAGTGTCGTGCATGGCACACACTGGTTTGCCGATTCATGGCATTTGGCTAAATGTCGTATAGCATTCGTATGTGATTGAGGTTTTACTTTTAGGCGTGCTTTCTGTTGCTAACTCTTTGTGTAAAGGGCATATTTTTATATATGTAAAGATGCTTTTCTTTATGTGTCTTGACACAGTTAGCTGTTGGTTCATGGTGCTGGCACTTTAGCCCAATGTCTTGTGTCATAACCACCACCACCTGAAGGATGTCGTGCTTCCCAAGTGTTTAGTGTGAGCTGTTCTGTGTCACTTTATGTTAGCAGCTGACCTGCAAAAATGACTCGTCTTTGTGCATATTACATAAAAGCTTTTTCTGCTTTTCATTTTTATTTTGGAAGTTTAGTATTGAAAATGTTTTCTAAAACTTGCAAAGCAAAGGCAGCAGTTTCCTCGTTATCTGTGGGAAACTTTAGCATTGAAGGTGTTTTCTAAAACTTGCAAAGCAAGGGCAGCGGTTTCTTCATTAATTGTGGGAAACTGTCGTTGAAAACGGTAGTTAGAAAGGGTTGTTCGAAGCTAGTTTAAATGAAAAGGTGGTATCCCCTTTGTTCATTGCCTGTTTTGTTTTAGTGTATTAATACCCTGTTGCATCTTATTTGTCAGGCCTATTTAGGATGATGAATAGTTTAATTGTGCATGTTCACATGTATTGCTTTGTTGGTTTGCTTATTCCGAGGTACGAAAATGGATGTTGTGTGGCATGCAGTCAGGATTTGTATTGTTTTCCCGATGGTTTCACCCTGGAATTTCACGACTGTAAGCTAACGCCTAGGCGAGCCCAGAGAAATGCTGCTTCTGGCTTGTGCATCGCTGTGAACTATCCTTAAAAAAATAAACGAAAAAAACTCCTGTGGAACCTTCCCACTTGGTTTCTGATGGAATAAAATTTTTGCAGTTTCCACTTCGAGTTTTGTGTTAATTCCTTCCTTTCCGCTTTTCTTGGGCGCCTAGCCAGCAAGGCCTTCCCGGCCTGGTGCCGTGTACCTATCAGCTTCGCAATTGGTCGCTAGCAGCAAAGATTAAACTCTCCTCGTAAGCGTGCCTTCCCAGAACAAGCATGCGTCTCCTTGGCAGAGCTTATGGTCGTGACATTACAGTCATTTAATTTATTTTGTTTACTCACCAACATGGCTTAGTGTGACCAAAAATAATTTCGTCTTGTAGCAGCTTAGTGAATGGAAATTTCGGAGCCCCTTTCCATCCTATGGCATCACCTCATTTGCTTTTTTTATACAGTGTAATGAAACAAAAGCTAATACTTTGCTCTGAGATTGGGCTGTATAACCTGGAGGCAGATTCTGATGCTTTAAGACAATGCTGACATCACTGGCTTTCTAACAAACAACTGTGTGGTAGAGATGGAAAGCATTTAAAGTTCTTGCCCCCTCTGGAACTGAAATACTGTTACTGGGCTGAGGATGCAATGCCAAAGAAGTATTTGGTGTGTTGGTGCCCTTACATCTCGGCTCTCATCTTCCACTGCACTCTTCTGCTGATAGTAACAATGGCATTCAAGTGGCAAGACTTGTAGGCACGAGTATCTATGCAGATTGTTCCTTCTCTCTTGTTTTCTCCACTTCTTAGTGGTGTCTCCCTAGGAGCAAGGCAGATTTAATATGAATTGCAGAAAATGTTCGACTTGACAGAGGAGTGTAACATTTCACATAAATGCACGTGGCAAATCTATTGCACCGAGGTTTTTAGGAGTCCTCGGGTTGCAGGCAAACCTTTAAAACGAGAATTTGTTTTGACAAATGTATGGCCGAAAGATACCGACAACGCGTCCGTGTCCATACAAGTGCCCACTCAACTTTTACGGGTTTTGGAGGTGGTTCAGTGTGCACATCATGTGCACAGCCCCCCACAAGAGCCGTGTTTACTCTGACAGGTGTTCACAAAGGGAAACAAAAGCCTGCTGCCCCTTTCTTTTAATCGCTCATGATTCAATTCCACCCACTCCATGTTCCTCTTTTTTTCCTTGCCTCTAAAAAAAGTATTTTAACGAGAGAAAAAAAAACTAACGTCCTTCTCTTTCTTTGTACAACCACTGAGCACTTTGATCCACAGTTGCACAATACTTTAGTTAATAGGTTCTTAAACTGGGTTCCTAGGAACCCAGGGCCAGCTTTGCTTGGTGGCAAAACTAGCCGCAAGATGGATTTTGAGGCCACGTGACGGGCTCTGTGAGGTGAAAGCAGCTAGCATTCCAGCCGATTCCGCTCGCCAGACGTGAACCTTTCCTCTCGTTCTCTTTCATTCTCACTTTAACACAACCCTCCCCAGAAATAATTTTAACTGCCGCTCCTAAAGTACTTGAATGCGATTCATTTCATTTCCATTTCAAGCCCGTTCACCCCGTTTCCGCATGCAAAACCATACTCGAATATTTGAAGCGAGGACAGAATTATGGCAGCAGTTTGCCTGGAATGCTAGATACCTTTAGTTTCTTGTCCCTTCGGAGCTGGTCCCGTGACTTTGAAGTCCCTCTTGCAGCTACATTAACCGTCAGAAGAGATACCTGCACTCGCCGGCTAACCGGCCTAGGAGTTCCTCGGAGAACCCTGGTGGGCCCTCCGAGCTTCCAAACTTCCTTGACCATCCCTGCCTTTAAGTATAATGTTTTTCCAGTTTAGGCACTATTTCAGTGAATCCGAGCCCTCCCTTGATGCGTAACTATGAACCAAACACTCCCTAGTTTGTGCGTTATTGTTTAAAGGGCCCGCACGCCTATGCGTTGCTTTAGTGCACAAATGCCAAGAGCTGGAGAGGTTCTTCGGCTTACAGTCGAGCCAGATGGGGCTGTTTTTTTTTCTTTGAGAATTTATTTTTAGGATTTCTGCTAATTTTGGAGCCTTTTTTCATTGATTTATTTTTAATTTGAGGGGTGTTTTGAAATGAGTGATAAAAAAAACATAGAAAAAAAAAAGACGTGCCACAGGAATTTTAGACACGGATGGGAAAAAACAATATTTCGGGCGGGCGCATTTGTCGAGTGATGGGGGCTCACACATACGGTCTACGATTTTCTGGATAATCAACCTTGGCCTCATGGGGGATTGCTGTAACACAGTTCGTGCTTGTGCTTATTTTTTATTGAACGAGCCCTCAAACTTTCTTTGTCTCAAAGGTGTTTTTGGGGAGCCACCAGCTATCTTTTTACTATTTGGACCGCTGAATTTTGCATATACACACCTCCAGTATTTTACTGCAGGAAGAGCAGTGGAAAATATAAAACGTGCAAGCATAGACAGAAATCTCTTTGAGACAATGAGTTTGAGAAAAACATTGGCTGAACTTCAATATAAGAAATCCTCTGCTCGAATTAAGTGACCTTATATGAACATAGGCACGTTTATCTGGATGCACCAATTTATGCGAAGGATTGCCAGCTAGCATCCCCCTTAACGCACACTTTGTGGTAATGTGCCTTCCATCTCGTCCGGTGCTACGATTTGAAACACGAAAATATACCAGATTGCAGGGGCTCACTGAATCGACTTTCACGAGTGGTTAATTGAATGTGTCCAAATTGTTAGAAAACTAGACTGAACCAAGAGTGTACGGTCGACGAGTCTCAGCCGAATGCCGGCGCAACGAAATTGTCCCTCCGGCCTTGTCTACGAGGTGTTGCCCCTTCCCTCTTTTATAGGGCAGGGGAGAGGGCTGCGTGTGAAGCAAGAAGGTCGGCCGAATAATTTGATGCGGGTTTGAGAGTATCGCCAACTGCTCGATTGGTGTCGCGGGGTTTGTTGGCCACATCGCAACACAGGCTGCGAGGAGGAGGAGGCGAAAGCATCGCACATTGCCCATCCTCTCCGCCCCCTACCCTTCTCGCCATTTGAAAACTTGAGCACGTACGATGAACCTGCACAGGAAGTGTCTGCCATTAAATTGCAAACGCTCTTTCAAGGTTTGACTTGCTCTCCTCTCTCAAATTTATTATTTCCGAGGAACACAACATAAATAAGCAACAATGTTGTTCAGATATTTTAATTTTTTTATAATTTAGTTTACATGATTGGCCATTCGGGGAGGCTGGAGGAACCGTTTTGCAGTGACCTTGAGGTTACTTGGCACTGTTGCGATGGTAGCATTCTTTTATAAGGTATAAACAGATGCTCTTCCCAGTCTTTATCTTGTTGTAACAGTGTTGCTTCGTTCACTAGGTATGTTAGTCAGCCACCCAGATGCATTCTGTCCTAGACGGTTGACGATTCTCCAAACTGGATGTTCACTTTGTTTAACTAGTGCAGAAACAGAATGCTGCCCCTTCAGCTTTTGCAGTGCCAAAAGGGAGTGTGAGGAGGCAATCGGCCTGTTGCACTGGTGTGCCTGGTGGTGCCATGTGTGAGTGCTGTAGTGTGAAAGAGAGATTGCTTTGCAACATTCCAGTGCAGCAAACCAATTGCATCATTGCACTTTTTCTTGCTACTATGGCCAACAAAGGTAAAAGAGGCAATGTTCGATTCTTCTGCTACATTTTGGTACAGAAGCGGGACATATGAGCTAACTACTTGTTGCGTGCCTAGCTGTTTCAAAGCATCTTGGTTCGGCTATCACCCTCCTTGCACATGATCCAAATGTTGTTGCTGCAGATTTAATCATTTCTGGTCATGAAGTGTAACTCAAGTGTTGACATTTCTGCTCCGAGCGAGTCCATGCACATAACCTTAGGAAAGCATCTCGGACACATGCATGCACTTATGCCCCCAGTGCAGCATCTTAGAAGGCACGAGTGCTACAATTGGAATTGTACTGAATGTGTACATGTTGATTTCTCCAAAGCTTTCAGGGTCTGTGCACTCATACTCAGTTATGGCACTTTGCACGAGTCTGAAAACATTTTTGGGCTTAGTCCAGATCCCTCTTGGAAAGCTTTATACAGTGAAACCCGTTTAGAACGAACCCACGTACAGCGAATTATTGTCGATATCGATCTCACTGAAAATATAAATAAAAATGCATGTAAAAAGTATGTTTTATAACGAACAACATATTGGCTATATCGAACTTTTTCCCCGGGAAGGCTTCGAAAAAGGCGCAAACAATCGTCTCCTAGCCTGCCCCTTCCCCCAAAAAAGAAGTAGGAAAGAAAGAAAATTTCGAAAGCTCAAGTTGCGAACAAAATTGAGCGTAAGAGAAGCGATTCCGAAAAGGGGAAAGCTAAAAATACACTCTGCATGGACTCACAGAAGAAAAAAAAAAAAAAACGTTTTTACCCTAAAGCGTTTGCCCACGAAAAGTGGCGATTCAGAAGGGAAGATAAGCTAAAAGAACAAACTCTACACGCATGCAAAAAAAAAAAAAAAAAGAAAAGAAAGCTTTTTAGCGCGTTGTTACAAGGCGTTAAAGGTGAAGAGATGAGAAGGAAAGAGAAGCTCTGCCTTACAACAAACTCATCGTGGAAGTTTGTTGTAAATGTTTTTGCTATATCGAACTACTGGCTATATCGAACTGATCGTAGCATTTCCTGCTGTTTGTTATAAACGGGTTTGACTGTAGTACTATGTTCGCTTTCATGCTGACAGTTCAATGGTGGAAGCTATATGCTTGTTGGGCCAGTCATATCTCTATATTTTGTTACTTGATCACGCTCCTGCCTATACGCACAAGTGGAGAGCGGGATCAGGTAGTGGAGTGGATGGGTGTGGCAAGTGCATATTTCTCACGGCACCGTCAGCTTACAGTTGGAGTATGCACCAACTCAATTTCGTGACGCCTTTGGCGCGCTCAGTCGGCACTGTGCAC
The DNA here is from genome assembly GCA_037355805.1 of Ixodes ricinus. Classification (NCBI taxonomy): domain Eukaryota; kingdom Metazoa; phylum Arthropoda; class Arachnida; order Ixodida; family Ixodidae; genus Ixodes; species Ixodes ricinus. The sequence continues at coordinate 51,028 of JAZHYW010021752.1, forward strand.
GCACAGATGCCATACTCGTCCAAATCGGGTTTCTCCAGCCGTGCAGTGCCCACACTCAGTGTGGGCAAACACAGGCTTGTTTAGAGTATAGGGGATGGTTTTAGAAAAAACCTCCTCCGTTAGAAACTTTCCGAAACTTAAGTGAAATGCACAAACGGCATGAGTGCCTCCTCGTTACGGCCCCTGTAATCCGGGTGCCTCGTCTTGTCTCGCCGCGTGCAGCTGTCAGCGCAAGCACGTGCTGCCCCAGCCGAGCTTCTTTGCCCGGTTTGGCCTGCCCCTTTGGCGGGTGCTGTTGCTGGTGTACCACTGGGCGGTACAGTCGGACGCCCCGCTGGCCATGCGGGAGACCGGCGTGGATTCCTTCCTGGTTCGCACGGTGTGGCGTGCCCTGCAGGAGGTGTGCGCCCGGGCGGTGGCCATCCAGCAGCCCCGGCTCGGCGGGCCCGGGGTGCGGGTGGAGGTGGCCACGGCCCAGATGGGCCGCTACCTTGTCCTGGCCGCTCTCGACCGCTCCACCATGGCCACTCGGCTCAAGGTACGTCGGGGTCTCCCGCCGTAAAACAAACGCTCCATTTCTGGCTCTTTTCGAGTTGCATGCGGCGAGCAAGTTCGTCTGCCTTTCGTGCGGAGCTATGGCAACGCGTCACGGCGCCAAGCTTGGAGTGACCGCAGTGATGTCTCTCGACCGGCAGGCCGTGTCGGTGGCCCTGGGCTGGCACTCGCCCATCTTCCTGAAGAGCCTGGAGCCCTGGCTGCGGCCGGGCAGCGTGGTGGTCACCGAGGACACCAAGTTCGAGGTGCTGCAGCAGCAGGGCTTTACGGTGCACTCGGGGCAGAGCGCCCCCAAGCCGGGGCCCGACCTGGTGCACGCCTACCTGAAGCGGCGCCTGACGGACCTGTTCGGCCGCCTGGTGGTGAACCAGCTCAAGCTGGAGACTGTCCAGGGCTTCCTGGACGAGCTGCAGTGGCGCGAGCGCTTCGGTGCAGATCCCAAGCAGTCCTTTTGGAGCATCATGACAGACTTGCTGGAGCACAGTGGGTGGAAAGGTGCGCCAGAGCCACTCTTTCTGGAACGCATCTCCGATTAGCGCGTTTAGTGTCCTATTCAAGGCCGGTTCGTGCGTACGTCGCAGCACTAAATCAACACTAGGAACGGTGCCGACGCAGCCCTGACAAAAAAAACATAACTTAGCACTTAGCACTTCTGCAATGTCGTCGGGCAGAAATCGAGAGGCCCCCTTTGAGGACACAGTAAACGCACCAGTTGGAGACACAGTCCAGGCATCGTGCCAGAGCTCCTCTTCGTGCTCCGGCACGTTTTCAAAGCTGCCTTCAATCGAAACGTGACTTGACCGCGCGTCTTTTCTGTTGCAGTGTCATTCGACGACATGCTTGCCATGCCCGGGGCCATCCCAGTCCAGGCGACCGAGCTTTCGCCCGCTGTTCCCAAGGCCGAGCCCGAAGTGATTGTTTGCGACAGCAGCTCGGAGGACGAGACCAGCTCCAGCGAAGACGACCGTCATGAGAAGAACGACTCCAAGGAAGAAGAGAAAGACGGAGTGCAAGATGAGAAACAACAGCCAATTGGTAAGCCGTCCCCTGCTTACTTTATCAGTTTATTATTTTTTTTTTTTACCATTCATAATCATTAACTTACCTCATCGATGATGGTTAATCAAAAAAACACACAGCAATTTCTCGTTATAACGAAGCCAACAGCACGGCAAAAAAATTCGATAAAAGCAATAGAGCCAGAAAAATGACGCCATCAGCCTTCCAGGTGGACAAGGAACACTGAGGAAAACTCTGACTGTATATTTAATCAAACAAACCTTTGTTATGAACAACAAATGGCAGCTTCACCAAGTAAAAAAAATAATTAAGTGGGGTTTGTTGATAGTTTCATCCAGGCATCAGTTCTCCTCGCACTGCTCCAGGCACTCCAGAAACACTGCCACTGCCACTGCACTCCACTTTGTTTCGAAGCAGCCATAGGATGTTTCGTGTCTCCACAGTCGTCGGCGTTTCCCAAAGTGCCTTTCCGACGTTGCTTCGTGTTTTCCCTGGCCGCTCGCAAGGTTTACGATCAGAGCATTTGTGGCAGGAGCAACAACGGAAATTTCCGCATCGACAAGCACGAACAAATAAGTTATCCTCGGTGGCTTCGCCGACATGTTTTCACACACTCCTGTAGAGACCATTGCAGCTCTGGGAATTGTGCGCCGGCTCAGGAGGCATGCTCGCGAGTGAAAATCTGACGTGTGCAAAGCAGTTGGCGATCTTTCATCTTCGGGTCGCGGGCACGCTTTCTCTTGCATGAGAAACCTCTCGAACCGGTCCAGTATGCCTTGCTTGTTCCGTAAAACGGTGGACATTGTCGAACAGCCGATGCCGGAATGTCGAATTCTCTGGTAATTTCAGATTTGGGTCGGCCGCTTTTCTCAACCTCGCAGATCTAAGCAACGTTCGGTAAACACTCCCACTCCCATACGACGCACATGTGCGTGTAGCGTGTGGTACGCTGCAAGCACGCCCGTGCAGGGCGTGCACGTCGGAGGCTTCCGGAAGGGATGATGTCCTCCGGGCTCCATCACTCCCTTGACCCGATTCCGCCAGGAGTCCGGCAGCGTCGGCCGTGGGCTCCATGAGTAGTGACGGATTGTGGACACTGCTCCCGCTGCGACCTGCCCCCGTCGGCACATCGGCATCGGAAGCGGCTCTCTGCCCTCCGTCACCTGTTTTTTCCATTTACTTGTTTTCCGTTTTCTCAGTTTGCTGTTCACCTCGGTGAAGAAGGGGGACGGGACGCAAAGGTCTCCATGCAGGCTTGTGCTTCAACTTTGTTCAATAAAAGTTGAAGATCGCGTCACACAGCTGCACCGACTTTGTGCAATCTCTTTTTAAGTGAGTGAACGTAAACGGAAATACACTAGCGGAGGCAGGTCGACAGGCCACAACAGAGTTGGAGATTGTGCGATCGCGCCACGCAGCCACCCTGACTTTGTGCTATCTCTTTCTGTGTGCAATAGTTCTGTCCAGAAAGGGCGCCACAAAGAAGCAATAAATTAAGAATGCATTGTTTTTTTTTGGCAGAGGGAGCAAGTCTTACTTTTACCAGTGAAAACGAGTACCGTAAAGTTCCGAAAGAACGCCCACCCAAAATGAAGAGATAAATGGTTAAAACCAATGGGGTGGGCTATCTTTAAGGATGCCACAGCAAAACTTTATTAAAAATTAATGATAAGCACGGGGACACCCGCTACAAACAACGTGACGCGGGAGCTGATACTCCAGATCGCGGACACCGCATATTCGAGTTTCACGATGCGATAAACGCACAGGAATTCGCTACAAACTGCTGTGTCACGGGAAAGCATACTAGAGGTTGCGGACACAGCAGATTCGTGTTTTACCGTGCGAAGAACCCGCTGAAACCCGCAGAGAACTTGCATCTCACGGGAATGAATACTGCAAATCGCGGTCACAGCAGATTCATGTTTTATGGTGCAATAAACACGCCGGGATCCGCCACAAACTTCGCCAGTCACGGGAACCGATATTGCACGCAGATCGTGGACAAAACGCGGGCATTCACTACAAACTCGCATGTCACGGGAACGAATACCGCAGATCGCGGACGCAGCAGAATCGTATTTCACGAGGCAATATACACGTAGGATTAACTCGCGTGTTACGGGAATCGATATTGCATGTGCAGGTCGCGGACAAAAACGTTGGAATCCACTACAAAGTCTCATGTCACGGGAACGGACACCGCAGATAGCGGACGCAGCACATTCGCATTTCACGATGCAATATACACGCGGGAACACCTCGCGTGTTACGGGGGCCATTATAGCGCGCGCAGATCGCGGACAAAAATGCAGAAACCCTCTACGAACTTGCTTATCAGACGTATCGGTACAGCAAATCGCGCAGCGGATGGGATTCCTGTCGGACATTGTGTGACATCTGACGGGAATCAGGGGTGGGTGATGTTTCAGAATTTTTATGTTACAAACATTTAGCCAGAAAAACGGGATGGGCGATCTCTCGGGGGCGGGCATTCTCTCGGAAATTTATGGTAGAAATAAGTAACAAAAGGAATACTGGCAAACTGATTAACCGGAAAATCAAGCGGAAAATAACATGAGCCAGATATCGCCGATAGCCGAGGTCAGCGTAAATATATATTGGTAGAGCCCTGCGCGGATAACAGTTTGAGTATCCGCATCCGCAGACTTTGTATCCGCATCCGAACCGCATCCGCAAACTTTTTACATTATTGTATCCGTATACGATCCATATTCGCATACTTTGTATCCGTATCCGAACCGCATCCGCAAAATGTGGAACCATGTCTATGTTCTTGCTAATTACCAGAGGTTACGATTACATTTAGACTAGCAAAATCAGCGGAAATCACGCCGACAGCGTTCTTCCCCGCCGCATGCGGAATCGGAACCTTTCACCTGTGGCCCCTTAACTCTCCCGTGAAGCCTAAACGCCTAAAAAAGAGGGTCCCAAAAAAAAAAAAGAGTTCGGAAAGAGGAAAAGAAGCAGTGGTAGGAAGACAAAATCCTTTCTGTGATGTTACCGAGCATATGCGGCCACCTCGAGTCTTACGGTGTTTCGTGTCAGCCAGCGGGCAGATGCGCCGCTAAGTCAGAGTCCAAGGCCTGATCGGATCGACTAACGTGTTGTTCGAGAAAGATAGCGACCTGCAGGCACCCAAATATATATATTAAAAGAAAACTTTTTTTTTCACTTGGGGCGGTTACGGAGGTTGCGCGCGGCAGCCGCTGGCATTGCTGGCGCCCTGGCGTCGTAACCGGACGAATATGAACTACCAGACTTTCTTGGCTAGAACTCTAAGCATACAAAAAAGAAACAGGCAATTTAAGGGCTGCCTATGTGCGTGCGCCGCTGATTCCAAACTTTGCAAACCGTGGCGCCGCAGGGTCGCGCTCGCTGTCGAAGCACTATTTTTGTTTTTGGTATTGTGACCACACCACTCTCTGCGAAGAGGGGAGGTTTCCTCTACTTTCTTGTGACTTGTTCGTTAAAGTTTTTTTTGCCCGGAGAAAGTTTTCCGCTCTTTCGCTGCCAAAGAACTAGCTTTCTTGGGATGATTGATGCCCTGCATTCTTTACGTTTTCTTTTCTATTGATAGCATTTTTGACGATATGAAATGCACTAACTGAAGCGATCTTCAGTAAGAATCAGATCTTTCTTAGGATCCCTATCGTTACTTCGAAACGCGTTTTGTGGAAATACGTTTCATGGACAACTTTTCACGGACATACATTTCATGGACACACGGTTCGTCGACGCTGTACGTTTTGTGGGCACATGCCCCTGCGACGTTTTGTCGACAACGTATTTTAATGCGAATAGCATTCTTTGGATACTTCACGCACTTTTTCGTCTATGTATCTATCTATCTATCTATCTATCTATCTATCTGGCTATCTAACCTCTTACGCCGCGGGTCGATAAATAAATAAAAAAGACCGGCGCCGGCTGGGATTCGAACCGTTGACCCTTTGATCAGCAGGCAGACGCGCTAACCACAGAGCTATGAAGGCAGTCATTCACCGCGCTCTAAACATTTGTTTATATCTTTACCATAGGGCCGCGCTTTGCAGCGCTGTCACAGCTACCGGTGCGCGCGCGTTCCATGCACGAGGGCTAGCTCGCCCTCTCCCGCGCTCACCCTCTCCCTCTAGCTCACCCTCTCCCGCGCTCGGGGAGGACCTCTAGCTCAGCCTCACGAGAGCGGAATGAGCCCTCGTGCATGGAACGCGCGCGCACCGGTAGCTGTGACAGCGCTGTAAGGCGCGTCCTATGTAACAGATATAAACAACCGTTTAGAGTACCGTTAGTTGAGACTAGCTGAGACGCCAGAAAGTCTGGTCGGTACCATTTTGAGTGTTTGTGCGTATGGCGCGTGCTTTGCTCGCCTTCCTAAGTGACACAAACGCACGTGCTGGAGCTGCGGAGATCGTGCGCAGGGCTGTGAAAGTGTCAACAAATTTAGAATCGCCTCAAGAGTGGGCTGGCGTATCTAGAGTGTGCCGGCCACCTGACGAACGCGCATAACTCCGCACCGTTTGATGCTATTCGCATTAACGTAGATAATCATTCCCAAAGGATGGGTTCTGCTGATTTTCTTCACTAAGCCGCTAAAAGCTAGCGCGCGATTCACAGAGGTGTGCTTAACCAAACCATATCTCCCTCCCCCTGTAATCCAGGCGAGACGCTAAAAGTTTGTTACGAAAATAGCAGGGTTGTGTGCGACGAAATGTATCAGGTTTTTCGATGAAACGAACACGGGAAGCCTTTCGATCAAACGTCGGATGTCGACGAAACGATTTGTAGATGAAATGTCAGTCGACAAACTGAATGCTACCGGGCAAAAATTTAGATCCGGATCCGCGGATATCCGCATCCGCAGCCTCTGACGTCCGCATTCGATCCGCAATCCGCCAAAATCCGTCTAATTTTTATCCGCATCCGCCAGTTTCCTGCGGATATCTGCGGATATCCGCGGATAATTCGTGGATATGCAGTGCTCTACATATCGGAATCCATAGCATTTTGGCTACTGTAATGACTGTAGGAACAAAATCACAAATATATGGTTGTGCTACACTAAAAAAGATTGTGGAGAGGAAGGAATACACTATGTTTCGGGCGTCTACCCGAAACGTTGTGTGGTCCGTCGCGACGATGCACGTGCCATTGCAAATCCTAGTCCTTCATCAAATCTATCACAGCGTTTGTGCCAGGACCAGTTCGCCAACTCCGCAATCCAGACATCATGGCAAGCAGAGGACAGATAGTGCTACTGCGTGCAAATAACTTTTCAGTGCTTCATACAAAAAAAAAGGCACTTAGGTTGGCTTTTGGGTTTGCCAAGCTTGAAACCATGCTGCGCATTCCAAAAACAAAACAGGGAACTCGACTGCAGGTTGACACTAATCAGCGAGTTCTGCGCCATTCGTAGTTTTCAAAGTATTCGAAGAGCTCGAATACTTCGAACAACGTAAGTGCGAAGTGAATTGAATCGAAAGCAAGCATTATTCGCAAAGTACTCGAAGTTTCGAATATTTGCGCACCTCAGTTACTACCAGTTGTTTGTGTGACACAGGTTGCATTTTTACATGCTATCTAGACATGTGCCGTTTTGTACGCTCTTAATTTTGTCAATTTGTATAAGCCATTAGTTGCACCCTTTGCCTGGTTTCATGTACAGTTGACAGGTGTTTACTAGTCAATGTATAATGGCTGTGTTACCAGTTGCATTGTTTATATGCTGCCTAGTCAGGTAGTTTCATTAACTTGAACTTGTTAACATCATTTTTGGTTTTGAAGATAATAAAAAAAGGTATTTGCATTTTTTTTTGTTATTTCTTAGTGGTACATTTGATCAATTCGATATTCGAAGCTATTTTTTTCTAATATTTATATTGACCTACTAAAAAAGTTTTATTTTGCAGTCTTGTTTCAAACCTTTTAATAAATATAAGTTTTGTTTTTTTACCCTTTGAGGCCTGTTCTTTGCAAAATTCAAAATGTCGTTAAAAAGAAAAGTTGTTATTGCAAAAATATTTTGGAAAAGGTACTTCTACATCACCAATAGCACATACAATTTTTTTAGACTGAATCCATAAGGGTTGAATTTAGGCCTGGATCGTTTGGCGTGGCACAGCTGCTAATGGAGGCAGTGCAGAGGGTTAAATCATAAGAGCTGTCGCAGAATGGCTGACAAGAGCTTGGTGCCAGTCTAGTATGTTGTCATATTTGGTTCTGCTTTTAATTGTATCTTAGCTGTTGACTTTTGTAGTGTGAGCTACACTGGCCGAGGTTGAGCAGTTTCGCGTGGCTCCTGGAGAGCCGTGCTGCGCATGCGTGAGGAGCAGTGACGTCACACGGCGCACAGCTGGCGTGCCAAAGCCGCTGCCTTCGCAAGCTCCGCCGCCGCCGCGCGCGCCTCTCTGGTCTGCGCATTTCAGAGGAGTGACGTCATAGCCGCGGCAGACGCACTGGCGCCGGCGCGTGCCCAGCTGTGTGCCTCCGTTGCGCAGTAGCCAAGTCTGACGCTGCACCGGAGCCGCTTGATAGCGCCTCTCATTTTGTGCGCATGTGCAGAGGTATCAGTGGGGGCATACATATAGCGGGGCGTTTGCCAGTGTGGTATAGCCATGGAGAAAGAAAGCGAAATTGCTGCTCAGCGGCGCAGAAGAGCGGAGAAGCTTAACTCATCGGATCCCGAAGTAGTCACATAATGCGTATACCGTGTGTGTGTCATTGAGGCAGCAGTAAGCATGATAATCAAGCTAATCCTAGACAACCAGGAAAGCTAAGAATAACCAGCTGAACCTAAGCTCACGCTATGTATATCGTAACATAACCGAGCTAAGCCACTGCAATTTTTTTCCTCATTGATTATGCTTGGTTTTGAAACCTGCAAAATATCAAGCTTGTAAGGGTAATGTCATTAAAGTGTATAGATTCATGAGTACTATGTGGGGAGACATCTCTCAAATTCTTTAGTGTTCCTTTCTTTCTATATTTGAAAATGTACTGTGGAGAGCTGCCCTTATAGTATCTTTACTTCTTATATTAATCCCTTACTACCATTAATTATAATTACACGGGAATGTTTGTTCCGCAAGAAGTCGCTTGAGTTTGCACAAGAGCTCTCGGCTTTGTTGGCGGATGTTCTAAGACTTCGCTGTGAAAACCGACGCCTCAAGCTGTTCCGCAAAAGAGTGTCAATCTAATCGGAGCAGATGCGGCAAGCTCTCTCCCACAAAGTCGGAAGCCACGGCACAACGCACTCCGTGGTGCTTCGGGGTCTCTATTTGGCCACTCAAGGGTCCACAGGAAAAGGACTGCTTCCCCTGGTTTCAGAAGCGCCGGCAGCGGAGCTGGACGGGGAGACCAGCCCTTCTAAGAAAGCTGTCGTCCTGGACGAGTACTATTACGCAAGGAAGGGACCCTGCTCGGAGGAGGGCCAGCTCTCGGAGACCAAAGGAAACTTTTCCTTCAAGGTACCTCTCCACTTTCAGGGGTTGCTGCCAGTAAGGGGCCACCCCTCTGCCCAACCAGTCAGCACCATCCCTTTTGTGCTGCATGCAGAACACAAAATTCTCCATCTACACTGTTGATTCTCAAACTAGGTCTTAGAAAGGTTCCCAGAGCACCCTTGTGGGTCCCCCGAGAATTTCGTCGACCATCCATGCCCCGAAGTAAAGTGTTTTCCCACTTTAAACGCTATGTTTAAAGTTCTAAGCCACCCAGTGATGCATAGTAACTATCAGCCAAACACTTCCTAGGAGTATGCGCATTACTGCCTCCAAGGCCTCTAGGCTTCTACCCCGCTTTATTGCATCATTGTCGAGACCAAGAGGGGCTCCTTGAGATCCCAAAGATTGAGAACCCTTGATCTGCGCTATACTCTGTTTACCGATAAGTTGACAGGGCGGTAGAAGTGACATGCCTTTTGGAGCAGTCGGCCGACTGTCTTGTACCATGCGATCACAATTTCTGTGCACGCTATCTCGCAGAGAGTGGAGTCGGGTAACAAAAGGGGTGAAAGTGGTCGATTGGTCCAGCAAAAGGGAACACCGCTCTGTTGGCTTAGCAGTAAATGGAGTGTACAAGTGTTTGCAGAAATCACCTTTGCACAGTCTGTTCTTAAGATTTTAATGGCTGTAAAATGAGTGAGAAACCCTGGTACTTGTGCCCAGCAAACCTGTTAAATTGACCTTTTCTAAAAGGTCAATTTTTCTCGAGTTTGGCTTAGTACCTCGTGAAATTTCTAGGTGTAGTTCGAGCTCCAAAAAGGATGAAAAGCAAGCCCCTAGAATTTATAACAGCAGGTTGTCAACGAGGCATGAGGTGATGCCACGTGCATAATTTTTACTTTCTTTTGCTCTATGATGGCCATGGACCAAGGAGTAACAAAAATGAAAGACAAATAATTTGTGTCGTGTGTATGTTTAGACAGCCGGAAATTAGTCAGCCTCAGGGGGCATCTGGTGTCTTGGCTGTAGATGAGAAATTTAGCCAGTGCTGTACCACTGCCAGCTTGGGGTCTTTAGCAAGCATCACGCCGGTATGATGCTCATCCAGATCGAAATGCACATGAGTGGGGATTGAGCCCAAGATCCCTGGGTTTTACAAAAAAGAATGAACATTCTGCAATGGTTGTCATTGGTGCGTTTGCTTTTCCCACTTATGGACACTCTATTAAACTGATTGGTCTGTTGAGTAGTTTGTGGTGTACCGTATTTACTCGCATAATTAACACACTTTTTTTCCCGAAAGATGGACACATACAGTCCAAGCTCGTTATAACAGACCTTGATTTTTACCAAGATTTTGGTCTGTTGTAAAAGGAATATGTAGTATGCCGATATAAAATTAAGCCAATGGTATGTAGAGGAACACCAACCGTACTTCACGAATTGGTACGTTATATCCAAATGTCTGTTGTAACCAGGTCTGTTATAATGAGCGTAGACTGTATTGGGGGGGGGGGGGCGTTTATTACGCGGTGTAAGATTTTTGCATTTACTCGCTTCGTGCAAATGTCATATTAGGTGCTAATAAGATACGCAAGGCACTGTGGCACGTCTCCACTGATGGAGGTGCACCCACAACTGGTTGGGGCGTGCCACAGTAACCATGCTTTATGAATTGCAAACCTGTTGAGGGTGCTTTCGGCGTGCCTTTTGCCAAAGGAAAAGCGCCCTACGAAGCTCTTTCAGCACGGGGAGTAACGCGACCGTTCTTAGGCCGAACCCCTTTCATGATTTCACTGTCCGGAAATGGACCACAGATGACGGCGTGTTTGTTGACGTCAGTGCATCCGATAGGCGAAGAATTTCTGGGGCTGGGCAATTCCTCAACTCAAGCTTCCTCAAGTGTGCGCGCTGCTCAATTTCATGGTTGATCACTTCCGCAGCTACGCCACTACACACTTGCAGCCATTACGAGAGGGGCTTGGCTTGGCTTGACTTGGCCTGACCGCTTGGCAAAAAAGAAAAATCAGCTTGGCGGCTAGCTAAATTGGACGCAATTTGAAAATTGCGGAGCCCAAAAGTCGAGGAGCGTTCATTACACGAGGGGAAAAAAAAAGTCCAAATATTTGTACCGGGGGGGGGGGGGGGATGCATTTATTATGCGAATAACTACTACTGCTAAGTTTTTTGCCTGGGGACGTCTCATGCCAAAATTTTGTTACTTGGCAACCTAATTAGTAGTTGAGGCCAGGACACTGCTAGCGCCACCTTTATATATTCCCATTCACCATAACTTGACAAACAGCAGAAACTGCCACACTGGTGAGCCAATTGAAGTGTTGCAGCGAGACAAGTGACAGTGGACAACTGGAGTGCGCTCTTCTTGCACTAAGCTGTTACGTGCTTCTCCCCATTGCTCTGATTGGCTCACGTGGACAGCAGCTTTCTTTCTTAGGGAATTTACACTGAAACGAATATAACAGCTAGTACAACTATGGATGTCCCTCACATGTGTCAAAGAATTTCCCTATGTTTTGGCCATGCTTTATCTTTCATGAGATAAAACCAAGTACCGTATTTACTCGCATAATGCACACACTTTTTTTCCGAAAAATTGACACATATTTGGGGTAAAATCATTACACAGGGTAAAATTTTTGCATTTACACACTTCGTGCAAATGTTATATTAGGTGCCAACATGACACAGCAAGGTACTGTGGCACGTCTCCAGGGATGGAGGCGCATCCACGGCTGGTCGGGGGCACGCCACAATAACCATGCTTTATAAATTTCAAACCTTTTTAGGGCACTTTCGGGGTGCCTTTTGCGGAAGGAAAAGCGCCCTACGGGCTCATTCAGCACGACACCGACCGTTCTTGGGCGATATATATTGCTGGTATCCGGGCGGGCTAGCTCAGGTATAATCTGCGACTACGCGTATAAGAACTCCTATGAAGTCCGACCGCCGAAGCCCGCTCGCATGGATCAAGTTTCGTTCACGGAGACAAGAACTCGTAGGGTGATATATATTGCTGGTATCCGGCGGGCCTGCTCAGGTAGAATCCGCAACTACGCATGTAAGAATTCGTACGAGGTCCAACCCCAGACCGCCGAAGCCCGCTCACATGGATCAAGTTTCGTTCACGGTGTAGGAAATCGCGTACCGCCGCCGATTCGCCATTTCCCACGTGGTCCGTCAACTACCCGAGTCCAGCCTGGTTCTTTCACGGGAGCGGGATTCCGCTCCCCGTTTATTGGTACATAAAACACAACGCTACAAAACACTCAATCTAACCTACAAATACACGCGACATTACAGAAATATTTACAAACGCACGTTAAGCCCAAAGCTAAACACAAAGAGGGCCCCTAGGCCCTCGTGTCCCGCTATTGCCCGAGAGCAGTTGCTTGCACTTGCCTATCTTGAGTCCGGCCGGAATCCTAAGAGACTTGCCTCCCGGTTAAACGACTATATCGACCGATGGGCGAGGCGGTTTCTCCTCGCCCGCCATGGGGCGCCTGCAGCGCCACCCAGTGGCTAGGAGAGAAAGCGGCACGTCGGGAGCCGAATTTGAGATCCCGATCGACTCCGCGGCGACACGACCATGAGATCGTGTCTGAGGCGAGGCAACTGCATAGCTGCCCCGCGCCACCTATGCCAGGTTGGTTTGATGGGCGCCCTCGTGAATGCATGGTGCGCCATAACGGAGGCAAGAGTTCGTACGTAGTCCAACCGCGGACCCCCAAAGCCCGCTCGGACGGATCAAGTTTCGTTCACGGAGTGGCTACCAGACACTCTCAGCCTACAGCAGAGCGTGCACCTCGCTGTGCCGTTCTGTTGCAGATTAAATAAACGCATTTACCCGGAGTATGTGAAATTAGACCTAACCACTTTCACGATTTCACTGTCCGAAAGGGGACCAGAGACGACGGCTTGTTTGTTGAGATCAATGCATCCGATAGGCAAAGAACGTCCGGGGCTTGGCAATTCCTCGACCCAAGCTTCGTCAAGTGTGCGCGACACTCGGTTTCACGGTTGATCACTTCCGTAACTACCGCAACCGCAACTACGCACTTCTGGCAATTACGAGAGCAGCCTGGCTTGGGTTAACTTGGCTTGACTTGGCCTGACCGGTTGGCGGCAAAAGGAAATCTGGCTTGGTGGCTTGCTAAATTGAACGCAATTCGAGACTCGCGGATCCAAAAATTGGAGATGCGTTGATTACGGGAAGGAAAAAAAAAGTCAAAATATTGATGCCTTTTGTGGGGGTGCGTTTATTATGCGAGTATATACGGTATACAAACACCTCTAAGGCAGATTTCAGCTCGCTGGCTGCTGTTATCGATTTGTTGCGACCCTTTGTTATGGTGGTTGGGATGTTGGGGACACACTATGTTTTTTTCTCGTGTTTTGTATTTTGAGGTTATACTACTGAGTATTAAGAGTGTTTATCAGAGGTAGCTTGATGTTGATCAAAATAATCTCGTAGTGCCTCCAAAATCCCAAGCTGATAATTTTTTTTGAAGCTTGGCTTATGTTTATTTTGAATAACTACTACATAAAGTCAAGGTTTTCTGAAACTACACATTTCATAGATCTTTATGAAACAGCCCAGGAGGAAGTTGCTGCACCACTGAATGTAGTTCTGATTATTTTATGCTGTCTCTCCTTCGCTTCACAGTGCCCCATCTGCAAGAAGCTGATCGTGGACAACGTCAAGACGGTGAAGCACATCACCAACCACATAGAAGGGAGCCGGCAAAAGAACCCTGACCTTAGTGATCTCACCATCTGTAAATATTGCTTTAAAGAATTTGAAACTCCTTACAGCATGCAGTGCCATATGGAAGTGGTGAGTGCCCTTTCTTATCATCCTTTGATTAGGGCTGTTTCCAAACACTCAGTGCCAGCTACTTTTTTTTTTTCACTATTACATTAGCAAACCAGTCTCTTGAGAAGGGTACTAAGGACCAACAGGGAAGAAAAAAACTGCAGTGTTCAGCGGCACAAGAATAAAGGGAAACAAATTCTGAACACAAATTGTTAGATGTAACCGGCGTCATATTTTATGCTATGTTTGTCAAGGTAGCTTTCACGGTGCTCCAGCTCTGTCAATGTTATAGTTGTGCGAGTGAATGCGAACGAGATGGAGACCAAGTCACGTGCTCTTACAGCAGTGTGGAGCTGCAGCACTGTGGGATCTATGCTAGCCTTGACAATGTAACACGAAATGGTTGATGCCAAGTAATAGGGTTATGTTGTTTCGGTAAATGCCAAAAAATCTCGAAAATAAATCTCGAGTCAGTTTTATAAAAACTGGGGAAAACCAAGAGACATTGCCGTGGAGCTGTCCTCTAATGAGAAGAACCCAAGCTTATTGGAAGAAAATTTAGTTTTCGGCTTTATTTCGTGTTTACCTGGAACACAGCCCACGCTGAACTGTTAACATGGGTGTTCCTTTCTTTGAGAAAGAGCCCCTTATATCGATTCCTTTTCGTAGCGGTAGAGACGTTTCCCAAGTATTTGAGATATTATGTGCATGTTCCCTGGAGGTTGGAAAGTTCCCTTCCTCCGTCCCATTTCCTTCCACATAAGCCCCGACAAATGCCGATTTTCTGTCCGACGCTGAGAATTGTCATATAACACCGAATCTTTGGGAAAAAATATACCCTGAAGATAGGAAGCTCTAGATATACCGTAACCATTTGGAAAACAAATTTTATAGAACCCTAGAAATACTAGGAGCGAGCTAAAACAAGAATACCTATATGAAATGTAACTATTTGTCTGCAAACAGTTCTGGCTCTTTACAAAATGGTAACTGTGGTACTTGGAACCTGTGTGACATCTCTGGGTGACCTGAACGAAATTTGATAGCTTGATAACTCCCATAGTTTTCTGTCCCGACAGTTTTTTTATCAAAGTAAGTGACGAGGCAAGGTGGCCAGGTCAAGTCAAGTTTACTTTAACCTTGAACAATTTACTATTTTCTTTATTTAACTCGGGGTACCTTTTGTCCTATCATCGACATTTTCTATGTTTTTGGTGCTTCTCAGGTGTGACCGCTAGCATGGGATATTTTGCAGCCAATTTTGCCGTGAATAGTACCTTAACTTTCCAGATGTGGTTGCAATAGCTTGCTTTTGAAAATCTGAAAGTACTTTCCGATTCTATTTATTATTACAAAATGTCAATGAATACGACTCACGAGCTTACTATATTTGAGGACAAATTTTAGGGGCAGTCTAGAAAAGGCCGTGCTGGTTTTTGACACACTCACAATGATCAGCATGTGCAAGTGTGAAAAAGTATGATAAAAAAAGGTTGATATAAGTTACAAGAAGATTGCAGGTACATATCTATAACCACCCAAGCACACATGGTTGTTCTTTCGAGTTGCATTGTATTGAACGAGCTTCTTGCTAGCTCATGTCTTCATGCCAAGTTTGTGTCATTGCAAAAATATTTGTAGCGGTCACTTTAGGTTATTTTTCGCCAAACTGATTCACATTCAATAGAGGATTCAATAGAGGATTTTTAAGGATCATCCGCTCCTTCTGTATCTACATTGAGTACTAGTAATGTATTTGCCTCCCTCAGAAAAACAAAAGTTGACCCTGAACTTTACTGGGAGAGACAGTTGTTCCTCCCAGTAAAACAAAAAAATGCAACGTGTTCACTTGTACTTGGGCACTTTGTCGTGTTTAAAACAACATTTCTTGTTTCCTTTTCAGGCTCATTTAAAAGATGACGGTATAGTGTGCCGCATCTGTAGCCAGGAGTTTGACTTGGTGCCTAGTCTCATCGACCACATGAAGCTCTATCACAACCCCTCGGAGATGCCATATTCTTGTCAGTTGTGTGGTTACCGCTCATCCTTTCACAAAGATGTTCTCAAACATTTCCATCAGGTAATTCCTGGAACTTCTTTACTTAGCATTTGTGGCTTTGGTTGTGATGTGGAAGGAAGAAATGGTAACAGAAACCTTGTACGCTTGCCAGTGCTGTCTGGAAAGATGATTCTTTCTCAGGGTTGACCTCTCCATCAGCTTAAAGCCAATCTGAAGTAAAGCCTTTTTTCTTCCTTTTTTTTAAACAAGGCTCAGTATTTACACTTAATCCTATTTGACTTTACTCAAAAATGGTTTGTGGTTCAGTACTCCAATGTCTACCTTAAACAGAGTGGTGCCAATGAGCAAAAAACATTTAACTTCGAGGTTTCTAGCTGACCGCCTTAGCCACCAGCCATATCGAATGTGTTCATCTTGACTGCTAATGGGTGAAGGCGCCTTCGGATGTCCTTAACGATTATACCGTAAAAACCTCTGTCTGCGCCATTTTTTTTACTAAAATCCAGTTGCTGTCAGGGTTTTGTGCCACCAAGCTGCGCTTCACTGTTAGACAAACATTTTGTTGCATTCGAACCATGTTTATACTTGTGTTTCATCCCAGAATGGGCATGATGACTAGATTTAGACAAATCAAATTTTGTTACCGTCACTCTTCTGTTTTGTTACCCTCGCTCTTTCCTTTCATTACTCTCGCTCTTCTTGTTCCTTTTGCATCTGACTGCAGCCGGGAACACCTGCAATCTGCATTTATTTTCTCATTTTTTTATGCGTCATTTCTTTACCATGGGCTTGCAGAAATTCTGACAACGCTATAAGCGACCATTTCTCATAGGGGGTGCGTAGATTTGGTTTCACAGATACTGAAAATCTTCAGTGTAGTTACGCGCAGCGTCAGGGTTATTCAAGAGATGGTGCCAGTGCGTGCCGCTGATCCGTGGTGTCTTCTCTTGTCGCAAGCGGTCACTCGAGATTACAGTGTGCTCAGTCACAGTCAAACGCAAATGTGTGAACCAGCCTTAATGCAGTGGTGGAACTGCTGCGCCATTTGCGCCAAACTGCGCCAGAATGAAAACCCTGATGCATGCTGCTCCAAAGGTTGTATTTGTGCACAATTTGCGCCATGTCTGTGCCAAAAGGGAGCTGTTCTCAAAAAGGAAACTGAAAGTGTGTGGCACGTGGCATTCTTGGCAATGCCACTGAAAATTAAGAAAGTACAGTTGTTGTGTTTCGGATGCCTAAGTGCTATGTGCGAAGAATAGGGCTGTTTGAATATTCGAATTATCAAATACTAGTTTTAAATTAAATGCTCTTTTGATATTCAGCTTCAAAATTAACTGCAATATTCATACTTTTCGAAGTGTTGATTGCGGCGGGTTAGCCCCTTTGAGTGCACTTCTTCTCAAGCACCGATACACTGCAGAGAAGCAATACGCGCGGAGCTGATACCGCGATCTCGCGACCCGCTTCGCCGCAGCGCAGCCGCGCACTTAGGCGAAAAACACACCTTCAAAGTAATATAATGCACGCGCGTGCCTGGTGTGATAAAAGAAAAAAAAAGAAAACGTGATTAGTGATATTTATATTGCAGTAAAATCTTCAAAATGCAACTGTGGTTTTATGCAAGGGTGTATGTTAGGCAGCAATGTTTTATCAACCTGTGTTCATTACTTGTGCTTGTTTTAATTCAGAATTGAAGAAAATATTTTCATATAGCAATAAGATTTATAAATCCCTTCAATTAGCAATGGCAGGGCTCCCTTATAGGTTTAATTTTATGTCTAATCTGTCATCTACTTGCCATCCTAATGTAGGCATCGGACTGTCTGAGGCCACAGTTTATAAATATAGCTAGATTAAATTTAACAGAGCTCATAAGTTGGCAATTAGAAGCTTGGGAACAACCTTTGCAAGTTGAACTGAATTTTTGTTTAAAGGGATAGTTCAACGAAATTTGAGATATACCCGTCGTGTTTAAGAATAAGTTGAATATGACCCACAATATCCGTAAATGACAATCGCACGCTTGTATTTTGAGCCTGGTGGCTGTATTTTTTGTTATAAACGGCCCACTCTGGCAAGCGCTCAGAGAGCAGCCAGCGGAGAGCACGTGACATCGGCTGCAATTGTGACATAGTTCATCTCGGGACGAGCAAAGCTGCGGCGAGGCTGACGTCGAGAGGATGTCCAAGTCGTTCCAGCCACTGAAGCGGCTGCTTTTGTACGAATTTTTGAGTGATGGGTTAGTCTTCTATAATCTTGAAGGAGGGACAATAGCAACTTCTGGGTCACACGAAAGATATTCTCGGGGAGAGGGAGTTCCTCCTTCCCCTCTTCTCTCGTGGTGGCCCGTGGCGAGACAGTTACCGTCACTACTTGTCAAGGTTCCTAGACGGGCATTACAAACGAGGCGTTAGCGACATCCACCAGGTGCTCTTTGCTAATCGTTTAATTCGTTTTAAAATTCCTATCATGTCTTTTTTAACAAGATATTGGTGTCTTCAGTGTGATACTACTCCTTTGAACACATATAGACCAGAAAATAAGGGCCGAAATTTCGTTGTACTATCACTTTAAGCTTGGTGTAACAGTAGTGAAAGACATGGAGAAAGGTGCAGTAACTATTCAATATTCATTTAAAAAATATTCGGCCTAAACCACTACGTATTCACTTTGAATTTACTTCGAACCCAAAATTCATTACTTTCACATGCCTAACGAAGAGTTATCAGTTTTTGTGCCAACGGTGTTCACATCGATCACATGAATAGGTAGCGCTACTCGTTGTGATCAGTTAGAGTAGTTATGTGCTCCGCTTAGCTGCTCTAAGAACAATAGCAGGTTGAATACAAGCAAGGCCAGCGTGAGACACATTCAACACAAAAGTGTCCGTTTGATGTCGAACTTGCGACAATTATTTCACCATGATACAAACCCTACAAAGTAGTCAAAAACATATTTTTTACGTCAAACACAAACTGAAGACGCCATCTGTACTTCTAATAAGTTAATTGAGACATCTGGAAAAAAAAAACAGCGTATGATTGTTCAATGAATAAATAAATATCTGTAGTGGGCAGGTCCCCTGTAGGTATCATACCTTAAATAGTCTCCAACACTCCAACAACTGAAGTTTTTCCACTGGCTAACTTTTAAAGAGATAGTATAAAATTTCTTGACATGAAAGCTCAAGATTTTCTGCTCCAAAAGTGGGGATTTCTGCTCCAAACCCATTGTTCCCTGCTACAAGAGCTGCTCCAAATCACCAATTGTCAGTTCCACCGCTGTTAATGTACTGCTGTCCCCCTTCACCCTCTCTCCAGGATCACCTAGGAAGCAATGCCCTGCTGTGCCGCTTCTGCTTGCGGGTATATGTGGTGAAGTTCTCCAACAACCTGGCCAGCATTGGGGTGCAGAAGTTCTACTGCCACCTGTTCAAGCACCTGGCCCGTACCTCTGCCCGCCGCTGCCCCGTCTGCTGCCTTGTCTTCCTCAGCCAGGGTGACATGCGGGCACACAGGGACAAAGAGCACCTCTCCATGCAAGGCCAGCCCGGTGAGGGAACGAACGCCCTCTCAATCTGCTGGGCCGAGATTTTGCCGGCTTGGGCTTCCAAGTTAGATGCTCACGAGAAAGTCGGCAAAATCACCAACTGTTGCAATTGGCCGGCGCCATGATCAAGCGCAGCACTGACCAATCACACTTGGACCTCTTGCACTGTAGCAGTCAGAGTGTCTGCCTACGATTTGCTCTTTCTTAGATGCCTTGTGAACCTTTGGGTGCCGTTGTAGCCAGTAGACTGATAAAGCCCCATGAAAAATAAGAGGATTTTAAAGCGATAGCTTTATGGGTGACACTCTGCAGGGATTTCGATGCTGGCGTTTGTTGTCTGTCGTCGCAGCAGAGATGGAAAAACCATTCTTTCCCCCTTGTGGCGCAAGGAGAGAAAATTCGGGTGTTCCCGTTGATCGCGCCCACTGACCTCTATGTCTATTTGCTGGATCGCGTTTGACCAGCTCCGCCTATGGACGGGAATGCGGCCACAGTCGGCCATCTTTTTGGTAGAGTTATATTATCTCTAGCCATCATAGTAATATGGCGGACGGCGCAATGGCGGCAGGCTGCCATAAAATAGCCGTGGATCTAGTACACTTTACCGTAAGTGCTATTTCGTGCTTGATTTAGGTTGTTCGACGAAGCAGATTCTTGAAACCCGGCGTGAACGGTAGCCTCATCTTTGAGGACCCGGTGAAAGTTCTACGAAAGTGCAGCACCGGGAAAAAGCAGCGCAGTTCGCACCGAAAGCAGACTCCGTACCGACGTCTGCTTTCGATGCTTCTTTTGATGCGACTTTCGATGCGTGCTGTGCTGCTTTTCCCCGGTGCTGTGATTTCGTGAAACTTTAACCGGGTCCTTAAAGATCGGGCTACCGTTCACGCCGGGTTTCAAGAATATGTTTCGTCAAAGAATTTCAATCAAGCACGAAATATCACCCACGCTATTTTGATGGCAGTCGGCCACCACAACTGCTACAACGCTGTCTGCCATGGATGGATGATAGTGGCTGCAGCAGCTGTACCTTGGCTAGAGGTAATATAACTCTACCAAAAAGATGGCCGCCAGTGGCTGCATTTGCGGAGCGGGCAAACGCGATCCAGCAATTGCCATAGAGATCAGTGATCGCACCGCACAAAGAAAGAAGAGAGGAGAGCCCTGACGATCCGCCAACTACGGCACAACGGCAAGCAAGCATCAGCGGAGCATCTTCACCTGTCGTCTGCTAAGGATAACTTCAAAACGGGTGTTCTCGAACATTGCTTGCGTTATATGATATCCTACTTTGACAGTATCCAATCGCTACGCGGAATGTTGAAGGGCTTTAGAAACTTCCACCGCGTTCAATTTCACTATATCATATCTACTTTTTTAACCCAACTCGAAACCTAAATTATGTTCTGCAAAAACTTCGCTGCCTTCCACCCGCCTTCCCCCGAGCTTCGCCTCGTTTCTCTGCATACGTCCCCCTCTCCGCTCATCGCCGAACGTCAACATCACCCCTCCCTCAACCGCTGAACAACACCGGGAAAACCTGCCCTTTCACTTGCGTTGTCACTTCCCACGTCACTGCCATGGTGCCGCTGCGCCAAGGCCGTACTTTGTCTCAGGAGCGAGCGCGGAGAAAGCGGCTGGCTTCCGCAGCTCGCGACCGGTGTCACGCCCACACTGACCACCAATGAGAGGTTGGTGGTCAGTTTGCCCACTTTACCGAGCATCCAGTGTTCCGCTTTGCCTTACTTTACCGATCACCGAGCATTCGCGGCGGTCGTCACGGGCATTCACGACGTCAACAAAGAGATCGGTGGCCGAGTGGGCTAGCGCACACCAGCTCGGAGCACGTGTAGCGAAAGCTCGCGCTGCAGAACCCAGGGATCCTGGGTTCAATCCCCACCCCTGCCCAATTCGATCTCAATGAGCATCGTACCAACGTGCGGTCGTGTACCACTACTGTGTGGTGCACATTAAAGACCCCAGGCTAATGGTTGTACTGCACTGGCTAAATTTCTCATCTACAGCGAGTGACTCGTCGCAACTTTGAAATGGCTGGCTAACTACACGCTGTCTAAATATCCACACAACCCCAATTTTTATTATTATTCACGACATCAACCACGACGGCAGTGCGCATTAATCACTTTGCACCTCCGTTCTTTTGGTATGTGACGATAACATTTTCCCCACTTTTCTTCGAACGTGCTACAGCTATCACTTTTACTTCCTTAAACATTAAGGCAAAAAAGCCACCTTTTTTTTTTTTTTAATTATGGCTTCATATAGAAATTTTCCACCGACCTCGCTTGCTCGCGTTAATCTGACTGCAGCAAGCAAGGCCATGAGGGAGAGCCTCAGCAAAAGAGTGCATCTCCGTTGCTGACACTCTCAATTTTTTTTATGTTATCCCATGTTTGGCACCCCTTTTTAGGGGCGAAGCTCCTTATGGTCTAGCCTTGTCCATCCATCCGGTGTCTGTGCTCACATCGATTGCCATCCCAGCTGTCTGTCATGGATGAAAAGTTGCATGTAGCCACTCAACATCTACGTATACAGGAGAGGGCGCTGCGGTCAAATGCGTATATAATCGCCTTAAACTTTGCATGCATTGGCTCAACGTTTATAGATGAGAGGGCGCTGCGGTCAAATGCTCAAATGCGTATATAACCACAATCCATACCACACATTCTCTTTCTGACATGGACCGTTGACTTAAGCGGTGGAGATGCGTTCCCACGGCTTGTAGCGGACCCAAGCTGATCCACTAGAAGAACCACTAGCTCTGCATTTCATCGACCATAAAGCAGTAATAATGAAGTCAAAACACAACCCGGAACTCAGCACTACCTATGAGCAATAAAAAAAATCAGCACCATCAGCACTACCTATGAACAATTAAATCAGTATCATCAGCACCACCAGATCTTCGCCCCAATCAACATCATTCACCACGTGGAGATGCGGCCTCTTTTTTTCTATCGTTTGACATCATAGCTTAAGCTGAGCCTCGGTAGGCCGCCGCTTTTGTTAAATCTTTGAAGTTAATCCTTTTTCTTCCGAGGCATATTAAAGATGGCTGGAGCACTTCTAAAAAGTGTATGACCTCTATCATAGGTTCCTTTTTGAAATTGTGCTTCATGTTGGAAAGTGTAGAATTCCTGCATAGTGATGGACTCAAACATGAGTTCCTCACGTTCAATTGCGCTTTGGCTGCACAAGCACTCGTGAGGCGAGAGTAAAAGTCGAAGTTACCCGCTTGCGCTACTCTCGCATTCAGCGGTGTCGATTAGCGAAATAAATCTTAACGCATTCAACGACTATCGCTTCGCAGCTCTCCCCTCGGCGCGGCGGTTAAGTTTTGGGCTCACAATCTCGAGATTGCGGGTTCGGTCCCACTTGGAGGGCGTTCGGAATTTTGTTCTTTCTTTTCAATTTATCCACCTTCCACTCTCCCCTTCATTCGTTTTACGTTACAAATTTTGAATTCTTCTGGGGTGGGCTCTCAAAAGAACTGCCATTGCACTTAATACGTGAACATGGAGGATACCTTTGCAAGTGACCACCGCACCCGCTCTCGCGTGCAGGAGTGGAGACGATACCGAGCGCCGATGCCAGCCCCATCCTGGTGCCCGAGCCCCACGTGAAGCCCCGCAAGCCACTGCCGAGCACCCTGGCCCCCGCAGCCAACCACCCGTCGACGTGCCAGCCCAGGTTCTCGGTGCCGGCCGTCCACCTGGAGCCCCAGACCCTGCACTTGCTGTGCCTGGAGTGCCGCAAGCCCATCGACGAAGACCACTTCAAGTGCGTGTCTCCCTTCCCGTCCCTCCGCGCATTACAGCCGCCGGCGGGACAAGAATGGCGGGGCGCCTCTTGCAGCCCGCGTCCAGGCGCTGTCCAGGCGTCCAGGAATTGTCGATCGTGGGAAGCTCGTGCTGGAGGTGGGGCTACCGAAGGACCGCCCCGCTGTTTTCATTCTGTCGGTGACCACATACAAACAGTGTGTTTACAAAAAGAAAAAAGACCACTTTTCCCGCACCGGGTGTGGACCCCGCGCACGGACAGAAACCAGATTCGCGCGAGACAAAGCATCTGGCCACGCACAGTGCCGGCGGCAGCTCCATTGCGGCGGCGTAACGTCGGAGAGTCGTGTTGGCGTACAAGAGTGCCTCGCGTAATCTGGTTGTCTCCCGACTTCAGACGTTCCTGTAGCTCATGAGGGTGATACCAGAATGAAGACTTCCTGCTACGTGTTGAGACCGTTTATGAAAGCTTTTACATCTCAAAACATGGCTGTTATGGTAAAGAGGGTGAGAACCTCTGCTGTTACGTGGCCAAGGCGGCATTTCTGGAGGTATAGAAGCGAAAATGCCGACGAAAATGTCCCTGCTTGGATTGTGCTGTGTTGACTATTGTTCTAGGTCATTGCCCGTGGCCTACCATGCACGTCGTCAACAGAAACTGCATGAAACTAGCGGGCGTAAGAGTGCATTATTTCTAAATACTCCGAGGGAGAAGTTGGGAGAGGTTACGATTGTTATTCCTTGTGCCCCATGTTGCAGTCGCTCGGTGCGATGCAGCCAGTGCAACTACACTACCAACTGCACCAAGGCCTTTGCGGACCACATGATTTGCCGTCACTCGTCCCTGCCGAAGAGCCGCACCTCGCTGTTCCGCATCAGCCCCACCACCCTCAGGAGGCCGGGCATCTGCCCATGCGGCTTCAGGTCCCTCGAAGGCAACATCCTGAGTGCGTGATCCACAGCTCCCCAATTCCACAAGCTCGTCCTTTTTTACAATGTGGCCTCAGTTAGTGTTGGTAGCAAGAAGGATGACAGAGGGACAGCGCAAAATGTGATCGGCAAGAGATGAGGACTAACACACTCGGCAAGATAAGGGGAATGAAAAGATGGCACCCACTGTTTGTGGGCGCTTTATTACTTGTCTACCGGGTAGTCTATGTAGCTATAAAGCATGGCCTAGCGCAGGAGTTCTCAAGCAGGGTTCCACGGAACGCAGTTGTTCCACGAGCTGGTCTCATGGGTTCCACGAGCACCCAAATTGCAGTGCCCTCCCCCCCCTAATTTTACCTTTCACAAACTGAGCCATGGATTGAGTTGGTATTGCAGGCAAAGCAACACCCTTTGCACTAATATGTCTATGTATAGTTTACGTTGTGCCCCAGGTTAACCCCTCTGCGTTCTTATTCTGTCTGTAGTCCTTCATTTTGTCAGTGCAATAAACTCGTGTTCACTATCTAAATGTCTTTATGGCCTAGTATTACTGGTTGGCAACTTGGCAACAAAGGGGAGGGGAGGGGGGGGGGGTTGTTCCTTGGGACTTTTTGAGGCTTGCTAGGGTTCCCTGGGACGAAAAAGTTTGAGAACCTTTGGTCTAGCGTGTTGTAGCAGAAAGACCAACAGCAGAGGCTTTTATTTTGAGCCAGTGCCAGCGTAGGTGTATGACCCCTCAGACCTGCACATCTGCGTGGCTATCTCGCGATGCGTCGCGCACAAAGGTTACATCTGGATTTACTTCGTAGAACTGATTCTTGCGTTTGAGCCCATGCGCTCGGCCCATTGGCTATGCGAAGAGCAAGTCGTCTGCTTCTTGGGCAGGGGTTACGGTGACGTAAGAACGATGCAGAGTCCTGATTGGCTTTGAGTGGAAGGATAGTGGGTAGACCTCAATACTAGATGCCTTGAGGTCTAGCCACTATCTTTTTCAATCAGCCAATAAGAGCTCGGCGTTCTGACATCATCGCAAGCCCTCTATGAACCAGACAAACTTGCGCTCCGCATTACTTCATTTTTGTTGAATATTTGGCACCATCCGTAGATGACACCCTCGTATATCGAAGGTTATTTATTCTTTTAGTATAGTACTTAAAATTCCCCATATATGGGGTATCACGAGGAGGTTAATACATCGGAAAATGACTCTTTTCATTCGCCGCTTCGAAATAGGGTAATGTAGCATAACCGAGAGTTACTGCGTGGCCTTTAGCCACTGCACCCATGTAATGCGAGCGTGCAACCCCGTTCCTTTCGACAGTTGCTCACATGCTGGAGTGCGACCGCCCGACTGCCATTGTGACTGCCTGTGGTCCCACGACGAGAAGAATGAAGCCCAAGTGCTTGACAGGCAACTCCGCCAACTACTTCCCACCCTCATCTCCCTGGACGACGAAGAGACCAACCTCAACGAGCCTTTTTCCGAGGTCTTTTCTTCGAGCGTTTCGAACGAATTTTCGGAGCCCATCCTACTCTGCCCACCATCTCTACGGCCTTGCCTCCTCCTGTGGGTAAGTCGGTCGGTGAGCATCATTGGTAATGCTCAATTAGGCGGTGTGCACCCTTCGGGGCAAAAGCCTTTAGTTTGCCAAAGCACCCTTTGAACCAGCAATGCCCAGAAATGCAGTTTTACGTTTGCCAGTGTACAGCGGCATAGACTTTCCATTTTCCCGGGGGGGGGGGGGGCTGGGGCTGGGGGCTGGCTGAGTTCTCCCGGGGAGAGGGGGGGGTTGCTGCGCGTTATTTTTTGTCAGAATTGAAGATTGGAGCTAACAAAAGCACGCTGGGATTCCATTTCCCATGTACTTTGTCAATAGACCCTTTTAGCATTGCCGCGCCATCTAGCGGCGCCGATTCCAAACTATGCGAACTCGCTGGGAGTTGTCACGTGCGCCGCTCCGGCGGGGCCGCGGCCGCCATTATGTGGTATACGGTCGCAGAGGTCAGCACTCTGTAGAGCCACCGTAGCGCCTTTCAAAGCTTTGCGAAGGCAAGACTGAAAGAAATAGTCCCCTCTCATCCTCGCAATTTCACCGCGACCAAGAAGCTTCTGAATCAGTGGCGGTCCGTGCGAGTATACTTGGTCCAGACCATGACAGTACGCCTCCTTCAAAGCCATGAACATTGCAACCCGATATCGTTCATGGCCCCTTTACCACTCATTCACACTGGAAGCGGATCCGCGTTCGTGAAGCGGTTGCGAACGCAGTACTATTTCACGCGCATTTGATGTCATGAAATGCGCGTGAAATTGTACTGGATCTTTATACAACCGCGTTCGCAACCAAGTAAAGTTGTTCGCAACCGCTTTGCGAACGCGGATCCGCTTCCAGATTGAATGAGCGGTAAGTCAGGATATGCGCGCGTGCACAAGGATTCATTGTGATAGCTCGCGCAGTAAAAAGAACAATCATAGCTACGAACACACGCGCACAGCTTTCCCTGTGGATACTTTATTCTGGCGTGGCGTGTGGCAATTCTGAAATTCGGGTACTGTCTTCTTCCAGGTGTACCATTCTCTTCCTTCCCGGGTGATCCGTTGTTCGAAGCAACCGGGAAATCGTTATAAAACGTCAGGGGGGAAACATAACACGAAAGATACACGGTTATAGGCTGAAGCAGTTCAGACAGACTGGCTACCTCTCGAACGTTGCTGGTAGCCACCACTTCTTGGTGCAACAAGTTGTTCCAACCCCACTGTAAACAACTTAATTTTCGCAAGGACCTATTTTTTGCGAATTTCGGGACTTAAAAAATATCGCAAAGAATAGATTTAAAAAAAATTCACCTATGGTAAGGAATATTAGACGTGGCGTACCCCTCCAAATCGCGAAATATTGTGTCCGTCAAATATTCCCTAACCCACACTTCGTAAAATTTCCGAAATATTGAAGCCGCGAAAATAGAGTTAACAGTATTTGCTTTCAACTTTGCCGAAAGGCGCAAGAGAGGGCGTCGTGTCGAAGACCGCCACTGCCGCTAGAGCAAAAGTTCTTTATACTGATGCTGCCGAAGACGCGATAAAGGACGCGATCATGCAAACGTCGGAAGCGATGGCGTGACAAGCAACTCAATCGTCGATGTAAACCGCATCGCCAACGAAGACGCGAAAGCGACTCTATCGCCGATGTGGCCAGCGTCCACAAAAATGCGACGGCCTGTCTCAGTCGCGATGTAAGAGCGAAGCCACAAAAACAGTCGCCGTTTCGTGCGAAGGTGCTTCCTCGTAAACTCAGTCACAAACTTGAACTGCGCATTCGGTCCTGGTCCACGATAGCCAATCAGGACCCGCGGCGGTGGAGCTCGCGATCGCGGGCGCATACCGCATAATGGCAGCGCCTTGCCCGATCATAGTGGCCAGCCGCACTTCCGAGCGCCGTCAAGGCAGTGGCTCATTGTTGCCAAGAGCAATTTCGGAAAGGGTCTATAAAGACAACACGGGCGTTATTTTGTTTACATGCCGCTACTAGAAGCTCGTTACATCGCACGTAAACAGCGTCTCGGTAAGGATCGTGGCCCGGGCCCAGGGGGGCTCTGTCCCCCCCCGGATTTCACCAGGGGGGGCACAAGCCCCGATGCCCCCCCCCCGTGGTCTGCGCCTATGCCAGTGTACATATATACATCAAATTTGGCAATAATATATTTGCCACTAAGGTTATACATTGAAGAGGTGTGCTTTGCACCTGACTCCGAACAGCTCCATGCAAGCATCATCTCTCTGTGAATCTTTTGACAAGTGTGCATCTCGCGGCGATCACATTGACTGTGTCCGACACAGCCAGATGCTGTTCTTGCAGCATGTACTGAAGAGAATGTGAAGCATTTGCCTCCCAAATTGCACATAAATGGCAAAAGACTTGTTTTATTTTAGCTCTTCAGGTGAATTGTAGTTGGACCAGTAATGGTGAAATGGTTGATTTGCTGGGAAGTTGATTTTCCCTTCTATAATGTTCAATCTTTTGACTTTTTATAGTTGTACAAAGCCTGGCACTTGTGCAAATCATTTTATAGTTTATGTACTCATCCAGTGGGAGAATTTGAAAATGGTATGTGTGTAAGATCCCATTCACAGTTTTTGAAGGACTGCAAAGTGTACTCAATCTATTTCTCGGGGAAAGTATGGTATAGTCGACTCTCGTTAATTCAAAATCTCTTAATTCAAACTTTCGGATAATTCAAACTAACGTGCAGGTCCCATCCTATGCGTCTCTATGGGAAGAAACTCCTGATTATTCAAACTTTGCTTTATTCAAACAAATTTTCGGCCCCCCTCGAGTTTGAATTAATGAGACTCGACTGTAATGTCTCGTTAATATGTAGACACCTCCATTCCTCGAAATATTCTTCATAATGTGAATTGTCCGTAATAACAAAACGTCCCCCAAAACTTCTTTCCTATAGCGAGGTATCCATATTAACGGGGTCCGTATTGTTAAGACACGACTGCATCAGCCACTCAGATAGACATTGCTGCTTGTTAGTACCTCCGAAACACACTGCCAGAGTTCTTCAATGTATAGAAATCGATAGATGTATCGAGAAGATGGGCAAGCCGGCTATAACTTAAAACATTGTCTATTTATTGTGTTGTAGGTTTCAAGGTGCTGGAGGAATACCATAGCTAGAAAAATGTGACAGCTTGGCCAATAGAATATGGATAAACACCTAATAAGAGGAACCAACCCACGATGCACCCTTTCTGTCTGCCAGGTTCTAATAAATTTGACACAACTACAAAGGCAAAGTAAAAAAAAAAAAAAAATTTCTCCAAAGACTTTTTTTTTTTGTTGCAGTGGATCGGGACAGCCCGAGCATCCTCAACATGTTGGGGCTCATGCGCCGTCCGTCCTTCTCCTCTTCCCACGAAGACACCAACGACGCGTGCAACAGCAGCATGGTGAACAACAACAGCAGCAACAGCAGCAGCAGCAGCATGCCGTCCCTGCCAACGCCCGCAGAGTCGATGCGCTCCTCGGTGGGGTCCAAGAGTGCCGAAGAACGCCGGGCGGCCAAGGGCTTGCCGACGGGAACAGACTCGGACTCGGAACCGCCCGTGCTCGAGCCGCAGAATGGCGCCAACGGCGGCCGCTGCGATGGCAACCACTTCTCAAACGAGGCTCCGAGCCTCGAGCCGGAGGTGGAGCTGGTCGAAGGGGAGGCCGTCTCGTCGGAGGACGGTTTTGCCGAGCAGCAGACGAGGACGACCTCCCCGGACGAGACGCTCGAAAAGGGGGGAAAGGAGGGGAGGAAGGTGAAAGAGAAGACGTGGCCCAAGCTGGAGCCCTGCATTGTCCTCGACAGTACCGCCTGAGTTTTGTACAAGAAATAAAGTTGCAATATATTTTTCCAGCTTGTACGGCAAAGTTCCGACTGCACGGTTGCGCGTCTTGTTGGGGATCATCAATTGCCCTCTGTGACGTTGCCGTATTCAGTGGCGTGCAAGCGGTCAAGTTGCACGAATTCGGGAATAAATGGCTGCCATTTTCTAACGTGCCGAAATGACCGAGCGTGTAATCAAGTGAATGCGGGACGTTCGTCGGTTTGCCTTCGAAATAATGAAATAAGATTGGTTTTAGATCTCATTTGTGTGCAGCATCCATACCAGCGAGAAAAATACCTCCCAAAGTCGTGAATTTCTGCCTTTTGAAACAGCAGTGTGATAAAGACATGGTATTTTCACTTTGGTCGGCCACGTGTGGAGGACAGATATAGCGCTTTACTGCTGCAACTGCATAAGTTACATTTAATTGAGATGCAGCCAACGGGAACGGGTGTGTTTTGTGCATTTACGCGGTACAGCTTTCGTGCAGAAAGTATGGAGTATAGGTGTGTGAGAATGCCATTCAAATATTTCAAGGTATGCCGCACATGCATTCAAATTATTTGAGTTTGGGGAGCATATTCAAAAACGGCGAGACGTGGCAGGACTATCCTCACTGCCTCGTCTTGTGTGTGCTTGTTTGAAATATATGGCAACAAGGTGCGTGCTTATAGAAGATTATTTCATCAGAACCCGCACTATTTGATGAAGTAAAATTTCTGAAAAATCGAGAATCCCGCTCGTTTTGTTTTTTAATACAATTTAAATGTTTAATTTGTGACTGTGTGAAAATAAATCGGATAGTATTTTGGAATACTTGGAAAGTTCATGAGGCTTTAATGAAGTAAACGCTCCGTAATCGCTTGAATTTGTTGCGCGTTTCAGAAACGAAACTGAAACCTTCTCAGAAGCCAAATCCGCCTCGGTAGCCAATCAGTGTCGATCCATAGCTTCCCGCGCAAAATATTTTGTGCGTGTTTATAATTTGTTTGGCTAGACGCGTTTCTATTGGCTGAAGGCAACCTAAACACAGTGACGTAGTTCAGGAAAGGATTTCATGGCGGAGGTTTACGGTTGTTCGTTTTTGCCTCGGTTTAAATCTGATTCATCAACAGTCACAGAAAGGTAAATACAGCTGTTCTTTTAACGTCTACACTCTTGAAGCGTACGCTTTGCATACAAATCTGTAGTTATGGTTACACTCGTACAATTTCTTGGATGCGTTACAATTTCGAAAATGGAACGGTTTTCAACAAACCTACGTAATTGCGTTGTATTTTTTAACTGTTCGCTCAGATTTTCGCCGACCTCTTTATTCGAATTCGACGAACCTAATGCACGAACAGATTGTGAGGCCCGTTCCCTTTCCGAAGAGCAAATCTTTCGTTTGTTATTATTGATGCGAGCGAGGCTAGCGCACTCGTCTTGGAGATTTGCCGTGAAGCTGCAGGTTAGTTCGACCGTATATGCCTGTCACTTAAATACTCACCCGCAGCTTCACCACTCGTTTCTCGATTCGATACGCGAGTAGTCTTTCACGGTAAACGAGGCCCGGATCACTTGGTTTTTCGAGCAGCGTCGACGATGTTCGGGAATGTGCGCTCGCGTTCGCCGCGGATTCGGGTCTACCTGCTGCTCGGGGCTGTTTTCGTCGCGGGTTGCACTAATTATTCTTCGATTCCCTTTTGATCGCTTTCCGTCCCGCCTCGATGTCGCAGTCGTGAACGTAGATGTCTACTGGTCAGTGCATTGGAATGGCCAGAAACGCGGAGCCAATGCGTACGCGAGCGTTCCCCCGTGGTGAGTGTCGGTGGATTCTGGTGTTTTTAACCTCGGCGACGCTCGCTTTTGCTGTTCGACTATGTCTATGACTGCTTGTCTATGTGGCCCCACTAGCGGCCACGGCTCACGCTGGGCACGCCGAGTGTAGCAGGGGTCGCGTTCCCGCGGGCTGCAGCACCGCTACGCCTGTCATGCGCTCGCGGGGCCAGCCAGGTGACTCTCCCCACAAGCGGCGTCGTGGGCGAGTCCATTGGGAGGGGAGGAGGGCGGAGCAACCGAGGCGGCGGCGCAGCGGCTACGCGCAGCCGCCTGGCCGGTCCCTCGGGACGATTCCAATCGGTCGGTGCGTGTGTGTGTGTGGCGTTGCTGCTGGTGTTGAGGTGTCTAGTTTCTGGCGGCCGACCAGGTTTGTGTGTCTCCACGACGAAGCTTTTTCCGCTCAGAAAGTCTTCGAGCCCCCGCCGACCGCCTTGCTTGTTAGGGAGAACGACGCAACCAGAGTGCGTGTGTGCGGCGGCCGATTGTGAATGTGCGTGGTGCTGCTCCCTCGCTGGGCGCGCTTCTTGGACTTTCCCCGTCTGTGCGTGCGTGCTGTGTGTCGGGAGCGTTGTGACGCGGCCATATTTGCTTGAAGAGGATGCACGGCGTTCGGCTGGTAAACTGTCATGGGCCCTGCGGCTGCTGCCTCGAAACACGGCTTGGTTTGCACCGAATGGTGAGCTGATCGGGCTCCTGCGCGTCTTGTACGCGACGACGTCTTGCGACGGGCTCTGGCCCAGAACGGACGCCGTTGGGGCCAAAGGCTTTGAAAACGGCCGCGCTTTTTTTTCTTCCTCTTGGAAACGCCAAACGTGCGTGGAACGTTTTGTTCGGCGATGAGCGTGGGGAGGCCAAACTTGCTGTGGCCAGCCTCCCCTAGATGGTTTTTGTGCAGGTTGAATCGTGGCTTCCGGACGGGAACATTAGCGATCAGTGGGAATGACCTTTCTGCGACTGGGTTGGGAGAGACGCGGCTGCCATTGGGAGCCAGCTGAGCGTCCTGCATGTGCCGACGTCTGCGCCGCGCAAGGTTTCGAACTGTCTGGCGTTGAAGTAGCCCTGGTAGCCTTTTGAAAAAAAAAAAAAAAAAGTGTGCGGCGATCGCTAGCCATTCTTTTTTTTTTTTCCCGTTAAATTTTTTTGGCTTTGCTTGCGTGTTTCTTTGCTTACTTTTTTTTGTCATTTTTTCTTTATCCGTTTCGAGTGTTTGGCTTCTGCCTTCTCTCGTGTTATGCAAAAGTGGGCAGGAAAAAAAAAATATAAAAAAAATATGGAGTGATCATACCGCGGGAAGTGTCGGGGTTATCGGTGGCGCTTTTGTTGTCGGGTGGGTGAACGAAGAGAAGAAAAAATCGCTGCGCGGCGCGTACGACGCGCGATCGGGCTATAAGCAGGGCGTCTGGCCGGCTGGCCCGGCGAAAGTGGGACGGGTTCCCCCTTCCCATGGGAGGGACGACGGGGCAACGGCGCGCTCGGCGACCGCTGGAGGACAAGTGCGGAAGGAGTCTTGGCCGGCCGCCGCCGTCAATAAATCATCGTCCCGGTGTCGTTGACTCTGCACCCGCCTCAGGTGAACGTCGTCCGACTTGTTTTCAGTCGCAGCGTGCGCAGATCGCGAAAGCAAAAGGGCTGGGCAGCTTGACGCCTGCGGAACGACAATGGGCCCGGAAAACAAGAAAAGCGTCCACGTTACAAAGGCCTCGCTGTTCGCGCTTTCGAAGAACCCTAGTCGCTAGCCAAGAAGAACGCGGTGTAAAGGCTTTTCGATTGGAGCTAGCTTTCGTGTTCCCTAATCGCTAAAACCTTTTTTTTTATTGGAAAAAAAGGGGGGGGGGGGGGGGTATTCGGTGTTCTTTCGTGCAGGTTTCAGACCGAGGTTCGGTGTGACTTTTCGCACCTATTCCAGTTTCTTTGCACGTGGCAGATGTGGCAAAATTAAGCTATTGAAGCTCCATCTTGCTACATCTTGCTCCATTTCTGCACTGCGTTATTGCTTGGTTCAATTCATATTAATTCATATTGTCATCAGAGGTTTCCTGAGGAATAGACCCTTTCCGGAGTTCAGTCTGGCCACTTTGATCACTATCATCATGATCAGAAAATTGGCATGTGTGCTATACTAATGGCGGCCTTCTGTTTACTGATGGAGGAAGAAGTTGAAGATGCTCCTAAGCAGATGAATTGAGGCCTCCACATTCTAGACGTTGGCGCAATGTGAAGCAGGAATCGGATGCAAGAGCTGCGTAAGCGTTCATTTCTAACTTGGTCCCAGTCAATATGTTAGTAACACACACTCGGCTCGAAGCCCCTTCATGTATGGATCTCTATCAAGGCGTCTATGTGGGTTGGCGCTTCGTTGTGACTGGTTGCATCTTTTTCGCCATCGCCACTGAAAGATTGAAAAGGAACTGTACAATGAAGGGCACATTCTCATTTACCGTTGACTTGCGAAAGTGACGGTGCCCCATAATATACTGCAGACCACAGGTTCATCGCCGCCATTAGTACGGTAAAAGTTAAACTGCCATTTGAGTCTCCAGATGGCACTGAATTCCGGAAAGGGTCTATTGAGAAGTATGTTAGATTGCTTTCAACCCAATCCTTTTCAGGTTTGAACAGGGGATCGAGGGAGAGCTCTTTTCTGGCTGAATCATAGTCTGTAGGTGCATCTAGTTGACTCGCTGTTTCATGGTTTCATATTTTCCATAGCAGTCTAGTCCATGCAATGTTGGTTCGGAAAATCTGTTTCGGGTGCGTATGCTCTCTTGGCTCTTGCCCTGCTCCACGTTACGCTGGTGCACTGTGTACGAAACTCTTTGTCTGGCCGTCTTCATTTCCAGTTGTCGCCAGTGCGGGCTAAAAAGATTTGGATGCCATTGGGTCTGGCCTTTACCCAGTGTCGGCATGCTAGATTTGGTATGGTGCGTCGCCTGCGCTTGCTCGAGCAATGAGTACATTACAAAAGGTTGAGCGCCCATGCGTAGTTGCGAACCATACAAGGGGGGCCACACTGATAGGAGCAGGAAGTGGAGCATACCACATGTATGGAATGTCGGAATTATTCCACGGTGCAATGTTTGGCCTCTGCGCTGTACTCGAGGGCAACTTTTCTAGGCAATGCAGTTAAAGGTCAAGTATGTGTGCCGTCCGTTTTATTGAGTGCAGATTAAAACTGCACGCACTCTTCTTTCCTCATTCCAAAAATGGCAAGAACAGTTGTTCCTAAGCATAGGCGCAAGCATTCCACGAGCATCCACAGTGCCAGTGCATGTAGTTGGCAGGCAACACCGTGCTCTCTAAAACTTCATCACTAGTGGATCCACGCGGTGATGCCAAGACGGACGCGTCAGCCGCTGGTGGCGGAATCATGAATCCACTAATGACAATGTCCTGCTCGGGCCTTGTCTTCTAGGTGTTATTGCTCCGGGCTGCATCCCCCGCCACTGACATTCTCTCCCGGCATGTGTCTTTGGGCAGGTCCTCTCCTTGGAGACAATGAAAGGATGAGTCGTCGTTTGGACGAGCACCAGCCTGGGCTGAACTCCTCGTCTTCGGGCAGCGTGTTCCCCGGCCGGAACCACAGCTCAGGGGCCGGCGGCTTCCACCGGCCGGGTGGTGGGGCCTTTGGCGCCTCGTCTGCGTCTGGGGGCGCCTCCGGGGGCGCCGCTGCGGGCCCTCGGCCCTCTGCCAAGCCCCCTCGCAACGGCAGCCCCTTGCCCTGCTCCAGGACTCCATCCACGCTGGGGGAGCCTCGTTGGACGTCCGCGACACCATGCAGGGTGCCGGGGTGCAGTTCTCGGTGACATCGGGCTTCCAGTGAGTGGCTCTACCCTCTTTGCGCACTCCCTGCACCCTTCGGGCAGAGTCTGCTGCTCTTGAACGCGGGTTTGCGAAGCTTGACAGGTGGCACTTTGTTTTTGTTTTGCCTTCTTGTCGGCTGCTTTTCTTAAGTTCTTCCTGGCATTCGTTCGACTGAACCAGTGTCCTTGGTCGTCGTCGTATACATTTGCGCAGCGAAGACCGCCTCGTTGGCAGCCTTTGCTCTGCGAAGTGTAGGGTTTGAAACCTGGGTCTTCCCCTTTGCGATGGGAAGGTTCAGTATTCCCCTATTTTATATTTTATCTATTTAAAGCCAAGTTTGGGGTTGTGGTTTTTTTTATTGGCTTTTGCGATTGCACTTATGACCTGATGTAGAAAGTGCGAGAACCTTAATAAAAAGAGAATGGCTTGTGTGGCGACAGTTACAAAAGAAACTGCACGAGATACTTATAGGGTGGAGTGCAAAATAAAATTTAGGGTAACATGACATAGCTAGTTTGCAGCCTGTGGCAGAATGCAAAGGTGTTTTGAGAGGTGGAGTTTTCAGGCCCAGTTTTACTTGTACAACAAAACACTGGTTGAAGACACTTAACAAAGGTGGGGTTTTTGGCAACCCAAGCTTTCTTCGCAATGTCGCTCATTCACACGCATGTTTGTGGCTGGATAGATGGATATTAACCACTGTACCCTTTAAAACAAGGGTTAGCTTGCACCACTACCTCTTTTTCCCGGCCAATTTCTTTCCCCTCTGCATTTCTGTCACTATCACCAGGCAATGGGGTGATCAGGGGTGGAAAAGTTGCTCACAATGTGCATTTGACATTACACAAGCAGTGTTTGCTGTCCATCTGACTACTGAGATGAGACTCTCTCTGCTTGTGCTGGAATAGACTCGCTGAGTGGGGAACCTTAAAGGGGGCCCTGCAATGGCTTTTTTACTAATTTTTTATTTGCACCAAACCTGAGCGCACTGAACGTAGTAACTTAATGACACTTTTCTTTTCTCGAATTTCGATTTATTTTAGAAGTTATAGGCAAATTAAAATTACAAAAACAAGCAAAAAATAACCTCCTTCATGACGTCCTTGGTTGCTTGAGTGGCCGTGAACTAGACGAGGGGTGGTGAGCTGAGCGAGCGCTCACGGCTGCCGTACTCCGTGTCGACGGCGCGAGAGGGCGCCACTAAAGCGTGTTCTGGATAGGCTCTATGTAGCGGGCAGCTAGAGCGGCTCTCATTGCATTTGCTGCGCGATTAAACACAAATTCGGCATGACACTTCATTGGCCACAAACGACAGCAAACACGGGGTAAAGATCAGTTCAGAATGGGAGCCACTTCGCGCTGCCATACCGCGAAACGGCCAAACCGCAAGGCAAAGCTGCTCACCGAAGGCCTTGGGAACGCTCAGAGCCGGCCGGGTCCTTCGGTCCCTACGGCCGCAGCGCCGCCGCGTACATCCGGGACCTTTCCGTGTCGGTGCCTGATCCCACTACTCCTCTCTAGTAGGCGCCGCCTTTTCTACCGATTGGTGGCGGGTATGTCGACGGATCATTTCTTGTTTCCGTACTTTATAAACTGCATTTGTTTCTTTTCTGATCTCAAATACTGAACAAAAACTACTTTTACAAATAATTGAAACGGTTCGCGCCCCTTATATTTTGTATTTCGACTCAGAAGAAGCTTTTAGCGGCTCTGACCAGTAGTAAGCCCAGGACCTAAGACGTCACATTACGCGCGCTTTCGGTACCGCGGGTCGCCCCGTCGGTGGAGGAGGTTTCCGCGTCGTCCGGTTAAAATATGACGCACTAATATTTAGTGACTCTCTCCGTGCCCGCTGGCTTGCCCGAACCCCAAGAGACGTGGAAACCGCAAAAAAGGTAGACGCTTAATTATGATTGCAGGGCCCCTTTAATAGACCTATTGCTAAATTACCCAAGTATCAAAAAGGATGCAGGGATTGGTGTTCCACGGACCGCACTTGCTGGCCTTGGTAGTAGATACTTCTCTAAAGCAAATGCCTAACATAAATTGCATCTTGTATGCGTGTTTGTCAACGCTTTATTTTGGTTAGTTTGAATCTTTTATACGGTGAAGGCGTGCACGTGTGGTGCGTGGAACACCAATCCCTGCATTCTCCTTGATGCTTGGGTAATTTAGCAATATGTCTATTGGGGACATTAAGAGCATCATTTATTCTTTAGTGCAATATGAAGAAGGGTCGTGAGGTCGGTCACGTGGAATCATGAGATCCCGAGTCGGCAAAATCCTTTGCTCAGGTACTTGAAAAAAAAATTACTATACTGTATCTTAAAAGTTGCGTGCAGCGGTACCTAAGGCACGAGTGTGCGAGTGTAGCTCTGCACGATGCTTCATTTTTACTTTGTACTGTCTGAAGTCACGCTAATGTGCCCATTGCAAGAAAACTGGACCTTTCCTGCGTTTGGCATTACCCAAGAGCTCCCTTCTAATAGCGATAAAGAACTCTAAGCATGTATATGCCGTACTTTGAGGACCAACTAAATTCTTGAAGTGAGAACTGGTTAGATGAAAACCTTGCTTTAAGCTAGAGCTTTTGTTTTTTACACTTTGGTGTACTGGCAACCTCTCAAAGCCAACGTACATTCAAGCTATGTGTTCATGGGGTTAATCCGAGAATGAGTTAGTTACCCATGTGGATAGACCAGAAAGCATCCAAGTGGGACTTTATTTTGCACCAACACGTGATCGTTTCCCCCGTTATTGAATTACCCGCGGTTTCCAGTGCTCGCTATAGTCACTCGCAGGTCGAGAGCAGTAGAGAGCCACTTTCCGATGCCGTCCCTTCAGCATGCGACCGTTGCCTTCTCTCATGCTTTGGCTGCACGTGCACGCCTGAGGCTCACGAGATCCCGAAGCGTTATAGAAGGTGGGAGGCTCACTATGGAGGCAGTACAACTGAAATGCCTCCCTGATGTCCTAATGCTGTGGGTGACTCTAGCAGCACAGACTCTTCCAGCTGTTCTGTACATGTGCTTAGGGAGATTGTCACTATTGCAGTTGCGGCACTATCTGATTTTATTCTTTGAAGCCTCGCAGCAACTAGCTTGAGCTAGAGTCGCTAGACAGGTTTTCAGAGTACCTCATTCCTTTTCTCTTGCCGACATTCTTTGTATTAAAGGGAAGCTGAAACACCTCTTGGAAGAAAAGAAAAACGAGATAGATGTGAATTTTGACATCCCTTTATCTCATGAGTCTGATTATCACGTTTGTTTTCCCTGAGGAGGTAACTAAATGCGAGAAAACGTGAAAAACCTCCGTCTAGTCATGATGTCATGCTAGGATCTTTGGGCCGCCAAGCTCGTGTGGGCAGTGCGTTCAATTGCAAGCTTGCCAGCCAGCCTGCACTGACACCAGTCGGGATGGCTCTGACCTTTTGAAAATAGCAAGAGTGTGCGTGCATAGCTTTGACAGGCACTGAAGATGCGCAAGAGCGGAGATTACGAAAATTTCTAATATGACGTCGCGCCCTGGGAGGAGGGGCTTCAGTGGTACTTTGAAAAATGATTATCTGCAGCCTCTGTGCACCAAGTCGAATTTCTGTATTCATTATGCTGGAGGCCAAACAAAGACGATTTAGGTGTTGTTCCTCAAATACAGAATTGGTTTAGTTTCCCTTTAATGGTTTGTTGCAGTTAGCGTGCAATATCGGCCCCACTCTGAGTTATCCACTCCTTGATTGCGGTGACATGTCGTCGCAATGAGTATGTTTCTCATGAATGTCGATGTCTTTGCGCTCTGCATATGCTGTCGGCTGTTCAGCCCTCCTTCTTTGAACCAACCCCGAAAATTATGGTTTCTAATTCCTTTTTCTTGTCTTAAAGAGTCCCCTGAATACCACCACTGCCACCAACATTCAGCATCATAAGTGGCATCCGATGGAGGCACTGCGATCTGCGATCCCATGTGCTCATTTGCCTGTCTCTTTTTACAATAATAATTGGGGTTGTGGCGATATTAGACAGCGTGTAGTTGGTCAGCCGTTTCAAAGATGCGACGAGTCACTCGCTGTAGATGAGAAATTTATCCAGTGCAGTACAAGCGCCAGCCTGGGGTCTTTAATGTGTACCACACAGTAGTGGTACACGACCGCACGCTGGTGTGATGCTCATCCAGATCGAAATGGGCAGGGGTGGGGATTGAGCCCAGGATCTCTGGGTTCTGCAGCGTGAGCTTTCACTCTACGTGCTCCAAGTTGGTGTGCTCTAGCCCACTCGGCCACCGATCCCCCTCTCTTTTTACAGCGAAGCTGTTTATAGCTAGAGTATCGTGGATTTTTCGTGTGCGTCAACAAAAACTCTGGTCCCGAATTCGAAGCAGAATCACTTCATTCTATTCAAAAGCTTATACATCTCATCACTTGGATATGCATTTTCAGTAGATTAGTAATCAATAGACACCATTTTCAAGTTCAGTAGACTCTTAGGTAAATAATAAAGGTTTCTCGAAGATTTGCCGCTGTGCGACCTGCGTCGGCCATGTCTACGCTCGCACCGCCCTCTCTTTGTCGTCGTTCCAAGCGCTTGCGTGCCTAATTTCCTTTCCTTCTGCACTCCCAAGGTGACGGTCCCGTCGTGCGTGTCTACTTTCCGCCGGCTGGCATTCCCATCGCGCTCGTGTAGTGCGTATCCTTTTGTTACGATGACCACTGATCAAAACACTAAATGGGTTCGTACCCTGTTCAAAATTATGTGTCACATCTGCGTCGTGTGCTAAATAGCTTCGCTGGTCATCCACCTTCACAGAGTGGAATGGCTCATGATTTGGTTTTTCATGTGAGAAAGCATTTCTTTGTTTTAGAACAAACAGAAGATGCTGATGTGCAAGTTGTGTTGTTAGAGATCAGTAAAGAAAGATCAGTGCTTGGGTACATTAATTGCAGGCATAATGAGATGTTGGCATAAGAGAGGATTGTTTTTATAAACCAACCTGTAGCTGGTTTTTATAAACCAACCTGTATCCAAAAAGACTCCAAGTGAGTCTATTCGGATAGACTCACTTGGAAGGAAGCAGTAAAAACTCTTTGCTGGCACATGTAACCAAAATAGTGGTGCGCTGGCCAAAAAAAAAAAAAGGAGGTTTCAGTACTTTATCCTAGCATAGCTCAAGCTCTGGGAGACTGAGAACCAGGTTACTTGCTACTGAGGGAACTTGTCCTGACTTCCACAGAAAGGTTAACCTACTGGTGTCGGAATAGAGAATAGGAACTGTGAATGTAAAATAGTTAATTGCAGATAGCTTGATTTCTTGTAGCTTGCTTGCCATACGAAACATTTTGTTTGCTGTTGGAATGGGGGCTACATATGTGTTCATTATGCCTAGTGAATGGAACACAATCAAAATAGATTCTTTAGCGATTAAAGATCAACCCTAATGCAGAAAAACATGCAACCCAGTTTGAAAGGAATTCTCTACATATAAGATCAACTTTTCCCACTATATAATTTTGCATTATTAGATAACTAGTCCAGCACGTTATGGCATTTCGACTCCAGTTTCGAATATATCGCAATAGAGTTTTTATTGGTCAAAGTGTTATAGTGGGTTCTATATTTTTTTCAAAACAATTCTAAATTTATTTTGAAAGCACATTAAATTGACTTCTCTCACAGGGATGTTAGCTTTCAAGCTTTTACACTGTTTTGGGGATTGTCTGGATGTCTCTACTTCTATGTTACGTTTTTTTTTTTTTTTTTTTTTTACTAAAAATAATATATTTTTGAGGAACAACCTAAATTCTTTGGAAATAACCCCCTCATAGATTCACCTTTCATCTGTTCAGTATTGTTTTGATAACTTTTTTTTGCTTTTTGCATTCTAAAGTTTATTTTTATAGGTCATAGCTAAAATCCCCCCCCCCCCAAAAAAATAAAAATTAATATTTCATGTGTGTAGCTATTTATGAGCACCTGGAAACACTAATGTAGCATTAGAAGTCCCATAAAATAAGCTTCTCTCTTCAGCTTGTAAACAAATTTCAAAATAGGATGAATGAATAGTAGGGGCTAGTCAGCCTAATTTCTCATTCAGTGACCAGTTCCACTGAAGGCAGTTCACATTCAACAACTACCATTGTCATGTTGAAGGTTATAAAAAGCATTTACTGGTGGCCATAGCTGTGTGCACGACTGCTGATGACGAGCTTCCAAAGTTCTTTTGCAACATGCATTCCACACCATCAAGATTGCCGGTCTTAGCAACCTATTAATGTGAGCTCGTTCGTAGCGTGCGCTCTAAACAACACCGACAAATATGGCGTCCAGTGAATACTCACCATAGGTCAGAACAGTAATAGTCTTGCATCCATTGCTGACCGGGGATTTTAGAGTACTTTGATGTAGAGTGTGATAGCCAAGAGGCTGGAATTGTGAGTAGGCAAACTTGGACTGACCTGGAGACCAGTAGAAATGCTGATCTAACAATGTTTTGGAAGAGGAAAAGAAGCGTGATTGCTCATTGCTGTTGGCCAGGTGTGCTTTTCTGTTGCTCAGTTACCAGAACATTTGAGGTAATCTATTTAATGTACAGGGCGCAACGCAGTGGCAACACACAATCGTCGGTTTATCATCTTTCTTTTTATCTGCTGAAAGGTTTTCACCGAAACTCAGTGTGGTGGAAACGCCTTGTGTAGGGCAGAAATGTGGGTAATAAACTTTAATGGAAACAAAACATGACATTCTTATATCTGCGATGACCTCTGTGTGCATAACTTGATGAGAACTCAATTTTTTATGTCTAATTGTCATGTCTAATTGTTTTACTGTTTGCTTTTTCTAGTAGCATCTCTTTCCATCATCCATTGGATGGCGCTAAC
Organism: Ixodes ricinus; assembly: GCA_037355805.1. Lineage (NCBI taxonomy): Eukaryota > Metazoa > Arthropoda > Arachnida > Ixodida > Ixodidae > Ixodes > Ixodes ricinus. The sequence goes on from JAZHYW010021752.1 coordinate 93,066, forward strand.
ATCAGGAAATGCTACAGTTGCACTCACTGCATTAGAGTCCATGAGAGTACATGAACTTGAATCAGTCTCTTTAGTTTTAACCCACTCTGGTGCACGCCTATTGTTAGAAAGATTTACCACATGAAATTGTCTATAGACTGGCAGGATAGTAAAGAGAAGCTTACACAAACTCTCTCCTTACACCAGTTCACTTTGGGCAATTCATCCAAAGCAACAGGCAAATAAACTGCATTGCTCTGGAAGTCTAGCATTGTGTTAGGAAGTCCTTCCCCTTGAAATACAACAGAGCTGTGTAGCCTGAACTTTTACCGAGGAACCTGGGGAACAGGTCAAGGACAGTTTCTATGGTGTCCTTGCCCGTCCAGTTTGTCACCCTGAGAGAGAACATTCGATGCCATTGGTTAATTATCACACACTCATATTCGCTGACGAGGCGAGAATGGCAGGGATGAGGTTCAGTGGTTCCGCCTAGAGGTTCCTACAGGTAGCGACATTCTTTGAAACGCCGACTGCGGGACGGTGCAGAATTTAGGAAGCAAATGGCGGCACACAGCAGAAGGGTGAAATGAATGATTTCATCTTGTTCCTTCGGAATGCGCTTACGTCATTCGCTTAGGTGTCGTTACTTGTAAAATGAAGTATCAAGGGACTTCTTCCAGCTCGAGCTTCCTACCTTCAACGAAGCTTTGATTTCTCGTGCGGCCGCACGCACAGCCAAGGCACAGCGGAGGGCATGAAGCACGGGCTGGAGGCCGGATGTTTGAAAGATGTCCTGCCGTTTTCATTGTGGCAGTGGCCATGCCAATCGGTTTGCACGAATGATGTCGGTAGCTGTCCGAGTGCTCCTGTATGAAACGCCTGGGAAGGGAGAGAAGCACATATTGAGGGTGCGTGTTGGTTCGTGCAGGCCCCGCATCGCTTCGGGAGGGCTGTCGCAGCTGGGTCACAACCACAATCCCTCTCCGGTGCACCACTCCATGGGGGCCAGTCTCATGGTGGCCAGGTGAGAAGAAGACCCTGCCACTTGGCTTTTTGTGGACAATTCGAGTCCATCTTATTTTCGACGCAGTGTCGGGGTTTAATGGCAAAATTGCTGTTTGCTCTAGAGCAGCTGTCAAACTTTATCTGCTCTTGAGCTAGATTGACCCGTGGCTAATGCTATTCAAGTGCAGGTTCATAAACTGTCAGCTGCCACAGAGATGGTAAACAATTGAAGAATGTAATGCTAATGTTATGTTTCAAACAGCGAGTCAAAATATTCTTTTAATCCTTATGGCGCATCTTGTAACTTGCACATTTTCATGGTGACATCTTTTTTTTTTTTTTTCTAGCAAGCATAATTTAAGTTTTGCAGGTATCAGCTGTTTGGAAAGTTGCTTGTTGGGGGCAGATTATTTCCACTAATTACAATGAACGTAATTAGTTTGTATGAGTAACCTAGATACTAAGCATTAATGTGAATTTTTATGCAATGGGTTGAGTTGAAAGCTTGTTAGACCACTAAACATTGATGTGAACATGCACTAGTTTTTATGCAATGGGTTGAGTTGAAAGCTTGTTTGGACCACCCCTTTCTAAAAGTGGCAGCCTGGGGAAACTAACCTCTTAAAGGGCTTAAATAAATACATAGGAAATTTCCTTGAATTAGCTCCTAAGGGTTGATGATGATAATATTTTACTGAATGAGTTATTTTTGTTTTTTATTTTATTTATATGGTACTTTTGAGGTGCACCTCAACAGCCCGTGGGCCTACAGGAGGGTCTACCAGTGCATACAAGCAAGAGCTCAAACAACACAAAATACAAAATGCAAAAACAGTAACGTGCCTTGAAAAAAGTTGCATATTTACCTATGTAATATCAATGAGATGTGACCTCCAACAGTACAAAGCATATGGGGCAGTTCCATATTTGCTCTTTCATTTTCATTTTATTTCGTTTCGGTCTGTAACTGTTAAGTGTATATCTGTTACTTGTCTGGTTCTCTGGCATTGGGCTTTTTTTTTTTTATTTGATAGGCATTGGATTGGTGCTGCAGTTGGCGGTGCTGTGCTGACTAGCTTGCCCTTCCTCTCTAGGCACACACACCACAGATTCATGGCCAACAGCAGTTCCAGCGGCTCAAGGTGGAGGACGCCCTCTCCTACCTTGACCAGGTCAAGTTCCGCTTTGGCAACCAGCCACAGGTCTACAATGACTTCCTAGACATCATGAAGGAGTTCAAGTCACAAAGGTGGGCAACTGCGTTCTCAGTTTCACCGTAAAATGGGTTCGGAAACGCTCCTTCTCTGTTGCCCGCAAGTGAGCAGGTACGGGCAGGTGGTGATCCTGGCGCCATTAGCAGCACCGCTGCCACGGACAATGGAGAAAAGCCATTTTTGAATGACGCTTTTTTGCTCAATTTTTGCATTCAGCATAAAAACCGCGATGGAATCACTTTTCACTATAGGCAACGTGCACCCAATTGTTCCGCTGGTTCCGTTGCCTCTGTCCAGTCCACATGAGCCGATACTGTAGATAGCACCACCGAGCAGACGTGCCTGGAGATTGTGCCGCACGTTCTAGGAAGCTGGACAACTGACAACTAGTAATGTGGAGTGACTTGGCAGGCAAGGACAGTTGGGAGTGTCAAATGCAGTGCCCTCTGGAAAGGCGCACGGTGTTCATAGCCGCTCTGGAAGTGCTGCTTTACGGAGGAAGAGCTAATGCCGCAAGACGGGGAGGGCTAAGGCTGCGCATTTCTATGGTAGTGGAAATAGACCTTTCGCCAAATTGCTCAAGCACAAGGGAGAGTAGGGACATGTGCTAGTGCCAGCTGCAGGTTTTTGCAGTTTTTTTTTCTTTTCAGGTGCCCTTTAAAAAGCCCCTAAAAGGAAAACGCATTTCTTTTTTTTAGCAATCTAGCTGAGCTGATAAAAAAATAAATCCTGCGGGAAAAAAATATTTAGAGCAATATTGACGGCGAGAGACTTATTTGAAATTCGGCTTGCAAAGTTCATGACATCACAGAATGGTCATTCGTTCAACGAGGTGGTCATTCGGTCTTTCCCCCTCAACGTGAAGGTGAAGCCTATCCACCTCCTCCACACGCCCGAAATGCCGAGAGTAAACAAGGGAAAAGGAGGCGACTACCAACTAAATCGCATCTCGCGCCGACAATATTGCTCTAAAAAAATTTTTTTTTGCTTAAATGTTGGAAGAGAAAAAAATTTCCAACACTCACGTTCCGACCAAACTGCTCATTTTTTTTTTTTTTTAGGGAAAATACAATTTTAAAATTTATATTTTTTCAGAAAAATTGTGTTTTTAAAAAAGTTTATTTTCGGTTAGTTAACTTTCGAAACATAGTGTCAAGAAGTTTCATTTAAAAATATTCATATATTTCACAAAAAGAAAAGTAATAATCACGGTTGCAATCACACACAATGTTCCCTTGAGCAAGACCACCACAAAATGTGGTGTTTTCTAACTAGCTTACTCTCGCTCGTTCGACACAGGCAAAAGTTTTACCGTCGTTGGAAGCTCCATTTCTTCTAGTTTTTTCCGTGGGAAACTTTCTGCGTTAGATTGTATCTGTGGCCTGGGAGAGTCCAAACACTGAAGCAGGAAAAAAAAAAAAAGATGTTCCACATATAATATGCGCAATCTCATTTAAAACCAAAATGGGCCTCGTGATTGGCCGCAGTTTGTGACGTCACATTTTGCTTTTGGTTTGTTCTCTTTCGCAAGCTAGTTTCTCTTCTGATTGCATCGCTACTCCGCCGCTTCGGCCGCTCTTTCGTTTTCTTTTTGTTTGCATTGGTTTTTCTGCCGAGGAATGCCTGCTGCGAAAGCTAGCACTCTCAGCAGCTTTGGCCGCTGTTCCCGATCTCAAAAAGGAGGACGTCCTCGAGAAAGTGGCGACCCGCTGCTGCCGCCGTCACCATCACTGTCGTCGCGATCTTCGAGTTCAACTGGCTCAACTACCCTTCACACGTCGGAGCCAATTGCTTCAACTTCAAATGCCGAGGATGTTCCAGTCTCTGCAGAATCGATCTTGCTTACAACGTTCGAGAGAAAGCTCGGTCTGCTCAAGTGCAATGAGGATGACGCGAAGATGGCGGGCGCTCCCACTGAAGAGCCTCTGGCTCGTGTTTAACGTGCATCACGCAGTAGTGATCACATGAACGCACTGTTTTACGATACTCATCCGGTTCAAAACGGCCAGGGGCAAGCAGGTGGTTTAGGCTCAGAAAAACCTTGAAGCTATCTGGCAAACTGCCTCCCTACCCTCTTGCACGCTGGTAGTAATTCGATCGAACGCCGCCCGTGTGACGCTGGCAGTTTAGTTTGTACATGGTGCAAAATCCTGAGACTGAAAATGAAATTTGATAGAAAAAGTAAAAAAAAGACAGAAAAAAGGGACAGGACAACGTCTCAAACTCAGCTCGGCTGAAAGCACAGCTCAGTACAAGGTCTCAAACTCAACTGAGCTGGGTTTGAGACGTCCTGTCCCCTTTTTTCTGTCTTCTTACACTTTTTCCTTCAAATTTTATTCCCAGTCTCGGGATTTTGCATCATGATCAACATACACCAGCTCGCCTGCACCTTGACAATTTTTTAGTTTGTAATTGTTCTTGACGGAAGAAACGCAGAGCGAAAAGCACAGAAGCCGACACGACTCGAGGTCGAGGAGCGTTCTACCATACCAGTGGCGTCGGGAAGAGGAAAAATGGAAGGGGGAGAGGAGGAGGAAGGAAGGGGAAACAGGGGCTCCAGTTCCCCCCCCCCCCATCCCGAAAATATTTCGGTCTGTTAAAGAAAACAATACGGGCAAAGGGGCGTGGTCGAGCTTATTTTGATTTGAAATATTTATGCATTGTATGGCTACTGTCGCACTTCACTGCATAAAAGTCGCGTAGATGGTCATCGTTAGAAACTCATTGTCAGAAGGCACTACTCGTGACATGCTTAGTGGTTCAGAAGTTCAAAGCTATGTCTTTTCAACCTAAATAACTAAGCCATTAATAAAAAATTAAAAAAAAACATAATAAATGCGGAGATGAAAAGCTGGAAAAAAAAACTATCAAGAATCGGTTGGAAGTGTTTTATTCTTGCATATTCAGAGGCCCAGAACTTTGAAACAAGTTTCTCCAACCAAAGACGTGTACAGGCTGAAAGAAACATATCCAAAACGTAAAATAAGTAAATAAATAAAAAGATTAATTAAAAATGGCTTTTTTTTTAATGTGTGCTGAATTTGAGTAATATTAAAAATCTTCCATGAGTTAATTTATTTCTCAACTTGAAAAAAACAATAAATATATTATTTTGTATTCTGCAGGTGGCAATTATATGTACTGCTGTGGTGTTAAATCCTCAAACAATTTACACGAAAAAAATTTCCAAGTTTAGGGCATATTTGCTTATAGATACATGTTTGGACATTTCTTCGATACTCATCTTGAACAACAATAATCATATCTTAGGACGACAAATTATACCTTTGTCAGACGGGCACCTCAAATGACATTTACCCCAAATGGCATTCAGTATAAATGTCATTTAGGCAGTGTCACACGGCGACTCAAATGACATTCGACTTAAATGACATTCGAGCTCAACTGAGTTCTCCCAAACTCATTTACGGCTCGTAAATGTGTAGTCTCGTCAACAGCGATCAGCGCAAGTTCCGCGAATTGAAATAAAACATTGTAAATAATGTAAATACAATTGAAAACAATGCTTGTAGCAATTCTTTTAGAAAAAATCAGCAGAACCCATCCTTAGGGAATGATTATCTACGTTAATGCGAATAGTATCAAACGGTGCGGAGTTATGCGCGTTCGTCAGGTGGCCGGCACACTCTAGATACGCCAGCCCACTCTTGAGGCGATTCTAAATTTGTTGACACTTTCACAGCCCTGCGCACGATCTCCGCAGCCCAGCACGTGCGTTTGTGTCACTTAGGAAGGCGAGCAAAGCACGCGCCATACGCACAAACACTCAAAATGGTACCGACCAGACTTTCTGGCGTCTTAGCTAGTCTCAACCAACGGTACTCTAAACGGTTGTTTATATCTTTACCATAGGACGCGCTTTACAGCGCTGTCACAGCTACCGGTGCGTGCGCGTTCCATGCACGAGGGCTCATTCCGCTCTCGTGAGGCTGAGCACGGCCGCTACATCACCCTCTCCCGAGCGCGGGAGAGGGTGAGCTAGCGGCCGTGCTCAGCCTCACGAGAGCGGAATGAGCCCTCGTGCATGGAGCGCGCGCGCACCGTGCTGTGACAGCGCTGTAGCGCGTCCTATGGTAAAGATATAAACAACCGTTTAGAGTGCGTTGAATGACTGCCTTCATAGCTCTGTGGTTAGCGCGTCTGCCTGCTGATCAAAGGGTCAACGGTTCGAATCCCAGCCGGCGCCGGTCTTTTTTATTTATTTATCGACCCGCGGCGTAAGAGGTTAGATAGCCAGATAGATAGATACATAGACGAAAAGTGCGTGAAGTAGCCAAAGAATGCTATTCGCGTTAAAAAATGCTTATAACGTGTATATCTCGCACACCTTTTGCGATATATTTGTTTAATATACTCGCGGTCTCAGTTGTGCGTCAGGAACGCGATCCGACGTTCCGGCAGTTCCGGATCCATCGCACTACGATCATTGTCGTCAGCAGGCTCCATCGCTACAGGGTCACGGTCTTTGCTTGAATCAATCGCAGACGTAAACGTCAACGGGCTATACGAATCTGGCGAAGAACGAAAGAGCGCGAGGAACAACGGCGAGCAAGATGCACGGATTTCCGAAAGCAGACGAGCCAAGCGGCGGAACGGCTACGGCTACGGATTACTTCGGATTGGTGACGTCGTGTCATAGTTGCCGCAAAACACCTTGTCTCCGTCAGAACGTGTACTTAGTTTTCATCACCGTGTTTGAATTCTATGTTCCAAGAATTCATTACATTTTATTTACTTAGTAAACAATAAAATGAACACTAGTTTGCCGGGTTCACAACAGACCGCTATCGGGATAGACATCACCTAAATGACATTTGAGTTGCCCGTCTGACACGACACGACTTAAATGTCATTTGAAAATCCTAAAGGCCTTTAGCGTAAATGACATTCAAGGTGCTTGTCTGACAGGGGTATTACCTAGACTTTACGTAGATCATTCTTAAAATGTTTCAAATCTCTACCATAAATAGCTTCGGCTATAGCACGCTTCGAATGGCACAAACGACGATTGTCGAAAACCCGTCGTCCTTCCTCGCTCCTTCGGGAATTTATTTCTTTAAAACTAAGCATGTCAGAACACTGAAATAAACGGCATTGCCTTTCGCAAACAATGCAAAACTGCATGTAAAAAATCGAAAAAAAAAAAGAAGAAAAAAATGTTCTTTAGTGCTTGAATTTAAATGAAGCCGCCCGCCGGTCTTTCGGTCTAATTTTTTACTTTTCAAGATTTGAAAGTTCGAAAATTTTCTAATTCTTTAGGTAAATAAGTTTGAAAATATTGAATTTCTTAGCGTAGGAAGTTCGAAAAGCTAACTTTTTAGTGCAAGAAATTCGAAAGTTCGAAAATCATCTCTTTTGTCTATCAAGTTTAAAAGTTCGACAAGCATCGAATTTTGCAGTGTAATAAGTTAAAAAAGAATCAGACTTTTTAGCTTAATAAATCTGAAGGTTTGAGAAAACATTACATTTCTGAACGTGTAAAGTTTGAAATTTTGAAAAGCGTCAAACTGTTTAGTATAACAAGTTAGAAAATTCGACTTTTGTCAAATTTCTCAATATGGAAAGCTTGAAAATTTGAAATTTTTCAAACCTTTCGAATCGCTTAATTCGATTATCGAACCTTGGGTTCGAAAAAGTTTGCGGCATCCCTAGTTATCTCCATCGTTTTCCTTTTGCATGCATGTGCTATGACTTAGGGGTCGCAAGGATCTGAAAGGAAATGCGTAAACAAAAAGAAGTGTCTTTCCCTCCTTCATTTTACTTTGTCATGGATCTCCTCCAACTGTTAAGGTCCACGGCTGTGTCATTGGGGTATGATGAATGTTCGCGGATCTAGGAGTCCGCATTGGGGTATTTGTAGGGGTGGGCGATCACTGTTTGCTTTTAAAATCGATGTTCGCCCCAAAAATGGGGTGGGCGAGGACTCAGTAATAGGCAATGACTTGGGATATTACGGTAGTGTCATACTTTCCGTACTATAGTTTGCAAGAGCTAATTTGGGGTCTAAATTAAGTTTTTGCTTACATTGCATGCCGTGCCTAATCTGATTGTAAAAATGGTTGTACGTGGCACTCCTTGACTAATGCCGGTTGTATTAGCTCACACAGAAGCTCGTATTATACATAAATCAAGATTAATATACTCCGTTATTCATAAAAATCTTTCACGTCTTATCACGGTGAACAACCTTGGTACATAGATCCTCGTATAAACCTTTTTTTGCTTACCCCCAGCCACTTGGTAGGCATATCCAATATGGGTGACAAAAAGAAAAAAAGAAAAGCATTTTAACCTGCAAATAGTAAACAAAATCAAGAGGTAACAAAATGAGAATCGGTGACTATTATGCTTTCATCCTAAATCTATTCTATTGGTGAGGCTATGGCGAAACGATACTTCTGTTCAAGATGGCGACGCCCTTGTGAAATAGGTCTATAGTCTGCACCTGTAAACAGCGCACACTGGGCGAAATGTCAACTTTTAAAATTGCGTAGTCGGGAACATGCGGTATTTACAGCAGCCGCAGGTCCATACACAGCAAGAGGAGGCTACCGGCGTTCTGACCTTGATCCCTTGCTCCCCCGACAGCATCGACACCCCCGGGGTGATCCAGCGGGTATCGAACCTGTTCAAGGGCCACCCCGAGCTCATTGTGGGCTTCAACACGTTCCTGCCCCCCGGCTACCGGATTGAGGTGCAAGCGAACGAGCAGGTGAACGTGAGCATGCCGGGCTCCCTGTCCACCACCATCACGGCCGGGGGCATCACCCTGGCCACCACGACATCTGTGGCGGGGCCCTCCGCCCGGGGGCTGCCCCCGTCCCCGCGGGGCCCAACGCAGCACCGCCCCCCGCCCCCGCCGCCTCGTCACCCCCTTCCGGCACCAAGGTGGGTGGGATGCCCCAGGGCCATTGGTGTTCGGTTGCTTTGAATACCGTATTCGTCGATCCTCTTCGTTACATTAGTAACCCTTTGAGTACAGGGGTTTTTTTTTTTGAAGGGGGATGTGTTTTACGAGTAGTTTTCTGTGAGAAAATTGTCGCGAATGATTGACGTGGACTAACAACGTGCTGGGAATGTTACGAACGTTGAGGTTATGAATAAAGGTTGAGCCTCATCGGAGCTTAAAGCTGGGTCAGTGTGGTGGCAGTTGGATACTATAGCCACCGAGCTGCGTAGCGCAGCTGCAAATACAATTCTGTGTTTTCAGAGTTCATTTTTCGCCGAAATTTCTGGGTTCATCGAAGTTAATTCTTCTTCGATTCACAATTCTCTAAAACTCTGTGCCAGATTTTTAAAAATTCTAATACCAAGCATACAAAGTTAGTGTGCAATGACCCGTTGTCCCGAGGGAACCTTGATGAGTTAAAGGGCAAACCCGTTTTGTCTGTAGTTCGAGATTTCAAAGGAAACTGAAATGGCATGTCCTTGGGACCACTGGCCATGTGCTTTTACTATGTTAATTTGCAAAACACCGTCTTTTTTGCATTTTACTTTGGCGTTGACCACAAAATTTAAAATTTTTCAGTAAGTCCGAATTGACCAAAATTTGACCGACGAGTGTTTTTTTGGAGTTTAATCAGATTTACCCGAAAACACAAAACTTCACCTACAAGTAGCGCCCGTGCAGCGCGCTGGTTTGCTCGGTCTCTTCCTGGCTGACATATGTGGTGAGCAATGCAAAAACTAGCACAAACCACACGCACTGTAGTTTGTGCTGGTGTCCTGCGTGCCTGTGTGTAACGTATTCACGCGTCTCAGGCGAAAGAGAATTTTTTTTTCTTGCATGTTAAACACTTGGTTTGAGTAACGTGTCTCCCCCCTGCAGCCCAGCCACCTGGGTGGAGGCGGCCCCGTGGGGCAGGGTACCCCGGGGTCCCAGACGGGTTCGCACGGGAGCCCCAGTTCCCAGGGCGGCTTCCCGGGTTCCCAAGGGGGTACCAACCAGACTCCGCACGGCGGGGCACCCCCAAACTCCTCGGCCTCCCAGGCCAGCCAGCCCGTGGAGTTCAACCACGCCATCAACTACGTGAACAAGATCAAGGTGCGTTGCAATGGGGGCACAAAAGGGTCGCCTTCCCTCTTGGGGAAATGTAGTCCGACCACGTCCTCTTCGGGCATTTTATTGTGAACCACAGTCTCGATTTAAACCAACGTTCTTAGGTTGACTCGGCTGTCAAACTCCCGCGGAGGGGCGTACTACCCTTGAGCCGGCCACCTGTTGTTTAAGGTGCCGTCTAGAGGCTGCTTTTTATAACTGTATTCTTGGGCACTGCGGTGGAGTACCGTGTAGACGCTGCATTTCAAATAATGCGTAACTGCAGTTGACACAGCAGCCGTCCACCCGAAATTGGGTGGCATGCTGAATGGTGGGAGGCGGACATTGGGGGAGTTAAGGGGGGCTGCTTGTGGAAGCAGTGTCTATGTGCAGTTCCATGAACGAGTCAATCTAGTTATATTAGTTTAAACGAGGGGTCTCCAAAGTTTTTTTTGCCTAAGGGGCCGGATTAGGCATATGTTGCAGTCTCAAGGGCCAAGAAGAAAAAGAGTAATTATACACGAGGAAAAAGTATATGAATAAACATGGGTAAGAATTTAAACACAAAAAATAATGTTAGAGTAAACATTAAAAAAATATATATTGTAGTCATGCATATATTTCAATTTGAAATGAAATATTTAGCTAATTGTGACCACGAAAACTCACCAAGCATTAATCGAAGCGCATGAAAACTTCGCCACATTCACCTGTGCAAAAGACTAATGAGAAGGATGAAGCTACTGCTGACAAAATGTACATAAGAACGGAAAGGAATTTTGACATATATAGTTACACAAACATTAAGCCGGAGACTAACAATGGTGATACAGGTGATGACTATGTTCAGTCATGGCGACAACCTCGTTACGATGCAGTTTCTCTCGTTTCTGGTATCTTTTGCGCATCTGGAACACAGCGCAGTCAAAAGACTTCCGTGGGCAGTATTTGGACATCCGTGGTTTAAACAATGAACTGCACGGCCGTTCAATGTTGGGGTTAGGATTGGAGCAGTGCTTTTGTTAAAGGAGAACAACCCGTCGAGTGTTCTGCTTGCTTAGCCTTTGTGGGGTGGTCCTTGACTTTGGTAGCTGGCCCTGAAATCGCTGAGTGTCCTTAAATAACAAATTTTGTAGTGCGCACTGAAGCTCAAAATAAAACTGCCTGGTCGGTTCCTCGATTGTGAGCTCGAATGCGCTCACTGTAGCCCGAGCGAGGGTGTTTTAAACGGCCGACCCGAAGGGGAAGTGCGCTTTCAATGTTACTTCTAGCTTTGGAGACCTTTTGTAATTGTATTTTTTTTTTTTTCACTTTTATGGGACTATTTACCAAGACATGTACTGCATACTCCCCCTCCTAAAAAAATATTGTTGCAAAATTAAACTATGCATTACTGAACGCTCATTCTCTGCCCAGATCTAGTGCTATCTCAATGAAGAGTTATAAGTGGTTCTCTGAAAATAGCAAAGGGAAGATGGAACAAAATTTTTGCCCGTTTTTAGTAACTGGCATTATTCAGCTTCATGTATTCGTGAGCTCCGTCGGCTGCCACTTTCTTGCTAAAAATTTCAGAAAATTGTTTAACATTTGAATAACATAACGGTTAGTTCTGAAGCAATGGCATCTGGTTTGATTGCTAGCACTACAGTTTGGTGAAATTAGCATTTGGCGAGGGATTGTTTATTTCTGCGGACGTGACTGGCAATGCCAAAGTGCCGCATGCAGTGGCTTCTCCAACTTGCATTGTTGTATACCAATCTTCGCATTTTTGTAGATGCTACCACTCGCATAATTGACTGCCTTGGAATGCTGTAAGACCTTTAAGTTTACACTAATAAATGGCCCAAAGATCGAGAAAGGAGCCTGTAGAGTTTTGGGGGAGGAAACACGAAGCGGTTAATATTTGCAGAAATACGAGAGATGGTAGTGCTCGTCGAGGTGGCAACGTTTTCTCTCGTGAAATGTAAAGCTTGCCGGAGCTAGTTTAGGAAAACACTTTCCGGTACAATTAAAGACCTTTACTATTGTTTTCTAAACTCAAACGGGATGGCAGGGTTCGAGAAGCTCATTATCCAACCGCACTCGGTACGTCGAGCGAACACGTGGGCCTCGCGTGACATTGTTGCACCATGTCGGCAGTCATTTCTACTCATTCTCATCGAAGAAAACCACATATCTATACTTCGTTTCAGCTTGGGTCCAGACGCAGCCGATGCTACAAGCACGAGCGTGTGGCCCTGAACAGTGCCTGTACTGCACGAGCGCGCGTGTTTGGCAGGGACGCTGGAAGCCCGGAGCTCGCGCTACTAGCATCGGCTGCGTCTGGACCCAAGCTGAAACGAAATATAGTACAAAAGATATGCTGCTGAGAAATGCATTCGTCAGGAGGGCCATGGCCACCGATGCTACCTCGACGTGAGCCACTTGCCTCCGGTAGTCTGGGGCGCTTTTGCGTGCGTGTGGCAGTGGGGAAGGGGCACTTGATGGTGGAGGTGTGGTGCGCAACTTGACCGGTGAACCTGTCTGCGTTGTGACAGAACCGTTTCCAGGGTCAGCCGGACATCTACAAGCAGTTCCTGGAGATCCTGCACACCTACCAGAAGGAGCAGAGGAATCTCAAAGAGGTCAGCTTCGTCTTGGTTGCCTGCGTCTTTGCGTGGCTCTGTGGTGCCAGTGCCTTGCCTGCGTCTTGTCTTCCTGTGGGATGGGGTGCTTTCGAAATCGGTGGGGAGTCAACCTTTTAGCACGCAGTCTTTGTCTAAACAAAAATCGTAATAGCTCGTAGGAATTTTTTTTTTTTTTTTTTACGGTTTTGTTATACGTTTGTTGAGACCTTGCGCAAGTTTTTTTGGAGATGACCCGCCCCCGAAAGATGACTTCCTTCCCGCTTTTTTAAGTGGCTTTTTTTTTTTTTTTTTTCAAAAACAAAGAGTGTGTTTTAGAAATTGCTTTGCCCGGGCTGATGGTGACCTTGACCGAGATGGGGTTGGTCGGCTGTGGCAGGCGACAATCGAAAGGTGCCAACTGGGGAGAGCAATCATCTGTTTCGTTGCCCCCCCCCCCCAGTGTGATAACGAGTTTGCCAAATCATAAATGCCGTGTTTGCACTATTGTAACGCAGACTCGCAGACTTGTTTCGCCACAGTCGGTGCCCAAAAATACATGCCCGTTACATTCGAGATCAAAAACCGAAACTCAAAGAAAAACGCAAAACTGTGTAGAAGTGGCTAGCCCTATCGTCATCATGACCATTTGTTTACATTTGCCATTTTGGTATCTGTATACACGTATTCTCTCGTGTCTAGGACTTGCGTCTGCCGTATTAACATGCAAAAAGCAAATAAATACGACTAGGAGGCGTTATGTCAAGGAAAGGCCATCACGCTGGAAGGAAAAGGTAACAACAGAGCAGCATTGCGTGGCCTCGCAATCCCAGGGACCTGACGAGCTTGCAAAGTGGTTTGGAAGACAGCCTTCCCAGAGGCAACGGTTGCACACTCGTACAAGCGCAAAAAGCGCGGCACCTAAAATGTGTTGGACGAAAGCAATTACCTTTGTGGACAGCGAAGAACCATCGTCGGACTCTGACAACGGTGACTACCGCACGGTATTTTGTATTGGCGTGTCTTTTATAACATCTGTGTTCAGCCTTCCTTTTTTACTTGCGTGCTACAGTACGTGCAAGCACGGTACAGATGTTGTTTTTCTTATTGCACATTAAAAGTTAGTTTGCCATTGATCCAGTTTGCTCTCGATTTTACGTGGGCCATCTCCCAGTCTATTGTAATAATGACCTGGAGTTTTGCTGCGTTTCCTCAAGGAGGCGCTTAATGGAACCCCACCTGGTTTAGAAATACGCGCTATGCTTCGTCGAAGATTGCAGCTGCGTGACAACATTGAGAGTGATGTGTCATATGGCCTGAATATAGTAAATAGTTGTGCATGTGGCAAGTTGGACGAAGCTTGGTTGGATTTAAATAACTTCTGCGTCCACAGAACTTAAAGTGAGCAAATTAATGGTGCAAAAACAATGAGGTGAAAAATGTCAAGCAGTGAAGAGTTCTTTTTTGTCTTCCTACAAAGGATATTTTGGGAGGTATGGGATTCGTCAAACTGTTGCTGAGATGTGGTGTATCTAAAGGTTGAATGTTAATATAATGGAGCATGAAAAAATTTTTGCATGAACAGTGCATGGGTTCTTGTGTGGGGGGTTCTTGGAAATGGTGCTCAAGTTTGAACATAATAATTGACGGGGAAGAAGCCTAATGATTGGCGAGGAGTAATGCCCCTTTTCCCCGTAGGTTGTAGCAAGGGCAGTGCTTTATGCCAGTCAGAAGACCCATACCACTGTCCATCCCTCTGGTCCCACTCATGCTCTTCTCTTCAACTGCAAGATGCAAATAACACCGCCCAGATAGAAGTGCAAAAAACACATTGAACACGATGGTTAGTTAGCGTTTGACTATAACTCCGTGTCCTCGCTGATCGGACACGACTCTCAGCTGGACGCTAGCGTAGTGCAGGGAAATTAAATGCGCATTTTCCTTCTTTCTGCTTGTCCGATTTTTTTTTTTTTTTTGCAATACCAGTAGTTATTGGACTGCATTTTAGTCGTCAAAGGAAGTTAGGCATTTGTGAATGCAAGTTTAGGGTTTGAAGCGCGTAGTGTCTTTGAATAAGTATCTTTGGCTCATATTCATTGACTTCTAGAAAACTTTCGTAGCAATCTGGTACCAGACCTTCGGTCGCATTTGTACATATTTTATTTTACATGGTTTTTGTGGGTTTGTTAATTTCTTTGTTTTTAACTCTTGTTTTCGACATTGCATGTCTTGTAGCACTGGTTTCCATGAGGTGAGCGTAACGTTACAAAAGAGTGGCCCGGAAAGACCGTTGCACGGCCGCTTGCTTGGAAAATGCTGCAGAGTCCGCGTTCCTCGATTTCATCCGTAAGGTTAATATTTGTGTACATTTTTCACAGAAGTTTGCGCGCGTTCATACTGTTCTTGAGGAATTGTCTATTTTGAAGGGAACCTGCGGGTTCGAGGCGTTACTCAAGTTTTATAAATCAAACATAATGCTAATTCAAAACATTATTGTGCCCAGATGCGTCTCGGACCGGTGCGTTTGGCGTCCTATCCCACCCGCGCATTAAAATTGGCCCCAAAGGGGCAACAAACAGCGTTGCAAAAGCCGTTACGTTGTCGGCCGTCGCATTCCCGGCGGTGGGTGCCAAAAGTCCCGTCAAAACGTATTGGCATACGTGAGCGTGGTCGTTGCGGGGTCCCAGCTGCCGAAGCTTCTGTGTACTGTTGAGCTTGAGAGCAACCTGCAACATCCACCGTCGCTGCTGCAACAATGCGACTTAGACGACCTCGTTGAACGGAAATTAGGAAACCGCTTTCAAGGACGCGGTGATTGCGCCGGTGGGAGACGCTTTCCAAGTGTTGTAGTGGCGCGTTTGGCTCTTCCCCCTTGGGGCATTTGTTTCATGTCCGTGTGCCTGTTGTGCCCAGGGTATCCAGACGGGAGGCAAGCCCCTGACAGAGTCCGAGGTATACGCCCAGGTGGCCAAGTTGTTCCAGAACCAGGAGGACCTGCTGCAGGAGTTTGGCCAGTTCCTGCCGGACGCCAACGGGGCCTCCACCCACTCCCTCGTTAGTAGCGGGTCTCCTCCTTGTGCCGCTCCGGCCTACCCGGCCTTGGGGCCCCAGTTGGGCCTCTCAGGTCTGGAGACAGCAGCACCCAGCGAAGAAGGGCCGCCGAAGCCGAGAACTCCCCGGAAGAGAGAGGGCGCCGCAGGGGCTTACGAGACTGAGAAATAGTTCTCGTTTTGCCTGCACTTTGGTTGTCGAGTGGTTGCGAGCACCTGTCACTCCTGATGTTGTTGTCGTTCTTATGCTTGCGGGTTAGTGTCCTGTGATATGTTGACGAGGGAACCTGTGTATGAAGGATCATTAAGGCTCGTTCATGCAGTTACGTTTAACTGCGTTAAGACTGCTTGCGTCAAGCTGTTGCTATGGCAACCTTTACGACGAGCCAATGGGGAGGCGCTGTACTGCACGACGCGACACAGCTCAACACCGTCGACGCAACTGTGTGTATAAGTCTTAAGAGTAGATCGTCTTCCGTGGGCTGGGGGGGAAGAGAGGAGAGGAGGAGGGGGAAAGAGAGGGGAGAGAGAAGGGGGAAGAAACTACCCAGGAAAATTTTTTTTTAAAGAAAGGTTGGGTTTGAAATTTGTTACATTTACATCCACGATTATGTAAAGTGTATTCCCAGAGGGTTAAATTTGTTTACACTGCATAGTTATTAATGCGTTAGCATTAGTACTTGCAAGACAAGGAGAAGCTGACGGCGTTCATTTGTGGACAAAACAGTGGAAAGGGAAGTGCGCCACATGGAAGAGGAGAGTAGTGAAGGACAAAGGAGAGAGGGAGGTGATGTCACGGGGCAGACTCACCCGTTGCAGTGCGCCGACAACAGGAAAACGCAAGGGCGGAGAGAAGAACTTAAGGGCACCGAGCAAGGGTCTTCTGACCCTTGCTCAGCACCAAGCTGGCTTGGGGATGCTGTCAATGATGTCGTGACGCCCTGGACAGACAACAGGCAGTGGAGAGGATTGCCGCATGACCGGCAACAATCGCTGCACATATTTTTCAAAATAAATGCGGCTTAAAAGTTTACTTCTGTCCAAGATGAGTGGGATAACTGAATTCATGGAACAAAAAGCTGTAGAAGTCCTCCTCTAACTCAAATTTCTTGGAAAGTGCTTCAGCTCCCATTAAGTGGACGCGAGCATCAGTTGCTCGAAACGTTGTCATTGTCATGCGAGAGAGAGCAGTGGTTGGAGCGCTAATCAGACTCGAAACTTCATAGGCTCAAGTTCAATCTGGAGGGACCTTCGAATGGATGGTATTGCACGAGCTGGAATTAAAAGGATTTCGTTGTCTGGGGTTGCCAGTTTCGGCTGTTATTGCTTCTTTGTGTGACAAGTTTAGTCGAGTCAGTTTGCTAGTTAACGAATTCGGAACTTGCCAAGGTTTTCAGTGAACTGAATCAGAATTGTCTTTGTCATCCTTAAATTGGAAGAATATGAGTGTTTGTTTGATTGCTTTCTTGTGCATGGCTGCCAAAGAGCTTTTTAAAGGAACAATAAAGTTGATTCTTGCATGCAGTTGTTGGGCGAATTGCTCCCTCTTAGTTTGCTGCCTCTCATCTTCCAAACTAAAAGGAATGGCAGGTGATGGTACATTTAGCCCCACCCCTTCCTGGATACCTATCCACTTTCCAAAATGACTTCGCTTCATAATTCTGGACAATGTGCTGTGCCAAAAAGCATATGGCACAAGTCCTGCGCATTAGCTTACCGTGATGCAGGCGTGGGCATTCAGATTTGAATGACCTCTTGATGTAGGTTCGCAAGCTTTTGGTTAAGCCATGCACATGTCGTACCGTGCACTTCGGGGTTGAAAGCCTATATTAAAGTGCTCTCTCAACTGATTGTTTCAGGAAATGGTGTTTGTGCAAGTACTGCTCTGGCAACTCTGGGTCCTAACGTGGGGGTGTGATTGGAATCTTGAAGGGTTCCTCTCTTGTCCAGGTAACGCACGGCCTGGATTTCGGCTTCCAGCCGGTGAAGGCCGTGAGCAACGACCACACGGCGGCTGCCAAGAAGCCCGGCTCCGGCCTATCCAAGCCAAGCCTGGTCTCTGGCCTGGGCAGCTCCCTGAAGCAGGGCAATACTCCCCTCAAGAGACCCCTCTCCCACCTCTCGGGCTCTGTGACAAAGGTGAGAACCGCCTGCAGTTGGCCTTTTGCATGTGGTGTGGTACAGGGCCCTTTGTGTCCAGAGTTAGGCTGTTTGGGACTTGTTGCCCTCATAGTGTTTTGTTTTTTGCCACCTTTAGGCTTTGTTTTTTTTTTGCTTTTTTTGTGTTTAGGCTTAGTTTTCTTTTTTTGTGCCTTTAGGCTGTTGTGGGTGCCATTAGGCTTGGCTTCGTTTTTTGTTTAGGTTTTTTGTGACTTATGGCTTAGTTTTTTGTGCCCTTAGGCTTCAAGTTTTATGTGCTTTTAGGCTTGTCTTGTTTTTTTGTGTGTGTTCTTAGGCTTAGTTTTTTTTTTTTTCGTTTGTCAAAACATTCACAACAATTTCATCTCTTTTTTTTTTTTTTTTGCTTTGTTTTTCAGTGGGGGCATGAATTTATGCTACCCACTCTTCCTTATTGCTCTCCCAATGGATACTGCTTTAGTTTGAGAGCTCTAGTTTCTGCACTGCCTTCCTATTAGCCTTTCTGCCCCTCATAAGCCCTGCAGATTGGCCAAATCTCTTCCTTTTAGACATTTTCTGTATAAATATGCGGGCCAGCTGGTGAATTAACTCCACAATGAAAACCCGAGGCTGGGACAATATAAAACAATAAACAAATACAAACACCTTTTCCTTTTTTTTTTTTTTTTCCCAGTGGTTAGTTTTTGTTAAATTTCCTGTATCTTCCCCGCCCTTGTGGACTCTGCTTTCAGCTTTCAGCTGGTGATTTGAATGGCTCATTTCATGCGAGGTCTGTTAAAACTTCCGTGAAGGCCTGCCCATGCTGCGTGTCTTCGGCTGGCATCACTTAAAAGATCTGTATTGAGCACATACCGTCTCTTATTGCAGAAGCAGAAGATGACTAGCTTGAAGGACGTCACCCTCGCTGAAGCTGGCAAGCATGGAACACTCAACGAATTTGCCTTCTTCGATAAGGTGAGCCGTCCGTGCGTGTTCTTTGTTAAGAATCTAGTCTCGTATGTCGCTCTTATTGCGGATAAGACTAATTATATTGCCTTTGTCTGAATTTGTTTTTAATGAGGGAGCTCACCCTTTTTCCTATTCTTATTCTGATTGATGTGAGGTGGTAGGAAATAGTTTTTTGTACATTTGGTTTTCTGGCATGTTAGGATCTATTGAAAATATTGCGTAGAGTTTACACAAGTCCTTGAAAACCCTTGATTTTGCAAACTTCATTTTCGAGACGTTAAAAGCCCTGGAAATGTCTAGCGGTGCTTTTTTTTGTGCAAAATTTAGTTGTTTTTGCAATAATATATAATTTTTTTTTCACCTGTATGTTAATATAAATTTTAAAATTTCAACAAGAAAGTTTTCTTACATGGCACATTTAGACACATTTAGCGGATGCCTGTTAAGCACCTGGCCACAATTTATTTATTTAGTCTGTTTAATGTGCCCACAAACAGCTCGAGGCCTTATTTTTTCACACATATTACAAACAATGAAAGAACAGATACAGACAAACAAATAAGCAAGACGTGATTTGGAAACGATAAAACGAAATAAATAAAACTACGGAGTACAACAGAGCACAGATGTTTGTCAAGCGGCCAACAATGCTCTTCTAAAATTTAAGAAGGGTGCGAACAATTCTAAATCACTCTTATCGCGACTATAAAGCAACTGAAGGCGTGTCATCAGGGGCTGCGACACCAACTTTCTGCAGGTAGAAAAGAAATGAAAATCTGATACGCTTTTTAGGAACATTGAAAGAAGTCGCAATTAAAAGCAAAGGTGCATCAATTGTAGCGGTCACTAGCTTATACAAAACAGTGACGTCTCATGTTAATCTTCTTTTGTGCAAGGATACCAGGCCAAGCAGATTAAGTAAGTACAGTAGAACCTCGTTAATACATTTTCAGGGGACTGCGGAAAAAAAAGTATCATCCGGGAAAACGTAACAGTTCATAACGCACTTGGCGGGGGGGGGCTCTACGTGAGATAGAAAGCAGCTCTTATACAATGATTTATTTAATGTGTACTTACAGAACTGTTGACAGAACCGCCTGCCGCTTCGAATTAATGAAGCTGTAAAAGTCGTTCCTCCTGGAGCCGCAGTCCTCTCTCACTCTTCACGCAGTCGTGAACATTTTTGTAGTGGCGCAAGGTGTCCAACGCAACCATCGCGTCCGCAAAAGTGGGCGCAGCATAATCGTTCATTTCTTGCTCGACATCTACATCACTTTCTTTGTTATCGGCAGTAGTGAGGTCAACCACGATGCCCGCTATGCTCTGCAGTTCAGTGGTAATGACGTTGTCAAGGGACGCATATTCACTGTAGGTGATGGGAGCTCTCATTTGTACCATGGCATCTTCCATTTCTTGCAATTCTTCGGCACCTTCGTCAGCGTTGTCCTCTGTTAACGCCTGTACTTTCCCCGTGCGTTGAAACCCGCACTTCCTTTTTGGCGATGACATTACCGTCGTCAGTGGGCGCAAAGCACAGATACTCCGAAACGCCACGGTTCACGCAATCGAGCAGAACAGAAACTAGAAGCGCATGTGGGTGCTTTCGTGCCAGAGAAAAAGAAGGACAGATGAAAGAGAGAGCAAGAGAGAACGAGTGTTTGCCGCCTCGCCAGCCTCGCTCCTTGTCCGCGTTGTGATCCAAGGTCACACCAGGGCAAGATGGGAAGCCATGGCAGAGCTCAGCAAAGCCCAGCGAGGAGAGAGAGAGACGGAAAAGAGGGGGAAAGGAGTAAAAAGAAGATGGGCGTCAGCGTGCCCACGCGTGCTGTGCGACCTGCATTGCATGGTTCGGCTTTACTCCACTAGCTTCGCTTTAAAACTAGAGCGGCAGCCTGGCGCACGGCGTGCCGAGGCGCTGTGATGCCAACACTTTTAGGACGTAACAACCGGGAAAGCAAATGTAACGGGCAGGAAAGTAATACATGTATCGCTATGGAAGTAAAACGGGACCAGCGTTTTTTAATGTAACAGCCGGGAAAACGTATCAACCGAGATGGTATCAACGAGGTTTTACTGTATTCATAATCAAAATAAATGCGCCTCCCAACCTATCTATCGTAGACAATACGAGACGACTGTGCACTTTTTCTAAAATACATGATTGATTCGATCCAAAGGTGTTCCATACGACTGAGCAGAACTCAAGTTTAGACAAAACAAGGGCACGAAATGATGAATCATGCTAGCGTAAGTTTGAAAATTCTGAATCATTCGGGAAATAACGCCTAGCACCTGATAAAATCATTCACAACTTTCGAAACATGCTCAGTAAACGAAAGGCGACAATCAAACCGCACTCCCAGGCAGTGTTGCCAGACGGAGAAAAAAAAGTCAGCAGATTGATCCCCAAAAGGTCAGTAGATTTGCACAAAAATCAGTAGATTCTACGAAATCTGTGTTTTGCCATGTTTTGGTACTTCCATTAAACCATACTTCGAAGAAATAGTGTAGAGTAACAAATACCATGGTAATATACACAAATAAAAATGAAAAAAAAACAAGAACCAACTGAAGTTTACCTGTTTTATGGAGGACAAAGTAAAATAGCACCGTGATTTCTTTTTTTTATCAGCATTGATTAGTGGTCAATTTCAAGGATTATTCTTTGAGATCGAGACTGAGCCACTTTTGGGATCAACAGATGAGTGCGACATCTACCTGTCGCTAATGTTGAAACGATTGAAACAAAGCCAAAACAAGACGTTCCGGCAAGTGCGCGCGTACATGTCCAATGGAAGGAATGGAAGTCCTCTGCAAGCTGCTATCTTTTCTTACTGGGCTGTGGCAGGTTTTTGACGCTACGCTGTTGGCGCGGAGCACTGTTGAGGCTCCGCGTCGTCTGCTACGGGCTTATTTCTTTCTTGCCTGACCCAAAGTTTGCGTTCAAACGTGGAAAAACTTAATTCGTTAGCCTTTTAAGCCACCGAGGAATAGCATCATATCATTTTCTTGCCAGAGCCTGCCAAATAAAAGTAAAGAGCTGAAATTTCGATGTCGATCCCATGCGTTCCGCCGGGCGAATGAATGAAAATGGCGGCCCTCTCCGCTCAGCTCGGAGCAGCCGAGAGTTCAGGCGCATGCGCTCATGCCTCTCGCTATGCGCCACGGGCTGATTGGCTCCGTCGGGAGAGGGACGTTACGGCGGCGAGATCATAGACTGCCCAAACTCTCCCCATATATGGCTCTGGCCCGGATGTCACCGTCGACGGGCTTCTGGGCCATCTAGCCAGTGCTTCGTTTTTAATTTTGGGTGAATATGAGTTTCCTTTGATTGGCGACCCTGGGAACTAAAGGGGCCAAATAATAAATTTTAATATGTTTACTAAAAAAGTCAGTAGATTTTCCTTTTTTTCAGTGAATCAGTAGACCCGGGACGAAATCAGTAGATCTACTGATAAATCAGTAGACCTGGCAACACTGCTCCCAGGTCACGAATAGTATCTGATCTCGCTATAGCTGAACTCAACATGGTATACGAGTACTCAATGCAGCTTGGCTTACGGGTAAAGGAAACAACTTTGGTCTCACTGGGGTTAAAGGGGCACTGACACATCAAAATCATATTTTTTTTTATTATCTGAAATGATTGAAAACGATGCCGGTTAGGGGTGTGCGAATACTCGAATATACGAATTCGAATCGAATAGAAAGTCCCCGAATAATTCGATTCGCGAATCGAATTCCTAGTATTCGGTCACTCGAATATTTGATATATTCGGCCAAAGACGCAACGTCGGCGCGGAGCTGACAAAAAAAAGTTTTTTCTCCCGATGTCAGCGCCGTGATGTTAGACAGACCATGTGAGAAACACCTCTTGGTCCTACCATTCCACAAAAATCTAACGCACAGGTTAGAAAAAAGAAAAGTAACGAACGCCACAAACTTTATAGCACGCAGATTTACTCACGATCGTGACACAATCGACCCTTGAATCACAACCGAAACATCCCGTTTGCGCCGCTTCCAGAGAGGGATTGTTGGGAAGCCGGAATTCCGCGCCATGCCTAGTTCTTTTCACGAGCAAAGCCCTCGCTTCAAATTGAAGCGTCAATGTAAAACACACTTGCCGCACTCACAAAAAATCGGCGACTGCACGATCACAGAAAGAAAACCACGTTAACCACGCCGATTAAACCAGCGAGTTATCACCGTCGTTCTTTTGGAACCGCGAGCCGGAAATTCCGATTCGGAACGAAACGGAACGGAAAAATAGTGTGCCTAGATTTGAGAGGGTTTCCAACCGTTCGAAAGTGACGAAAAGACGAAAGCGTCGATCGGGCAGGCGTCGAGGCTCTTACCAAATACCACTCTTAAGTTTGCTCGTGCACGCCTTCTTCCTACGCGACAACAGAACACATGCGCACTTACGACCAATCTGCGCAGGAGCAGTCTTTGTGGTTTCAGTTTTGCTTGCTCCCTCTTTTAAATCTAGGCTCACTAAAGCAGGATAGATAGACGTAAAAATGGATGCATAGCGGCAGATGGGTGGTGACTTGCGCCACCTAACCACGTTTTGTTTTCTTACTTCGGATTATATTGTTTAAGCCTGTTTACTCAGATTTGACACCTGTCTGTTCATTTATGTAAAATAAAATCCCGGGTGCCCTTTATTTTTTTTAAATGGAGACCAAATATCGCAAAATGACCCTTTTCTGAGATATACAAATATTTTTAAAAAAGTCCTAATGTTAAGTTGTGTTTTTAACGAGAAAAAAAGGCACGCATGGCTGTAACCTTTTTTTTTTTTTTTGACGTTTAGGGTAGATAGATTATGTTTGCGCCATAAAATTGGATCTTTAGTGCCTAACGTCCAACAGCAACTGCTTTTTTTTTGTTTTTGACCAGAACTTTTTTTACATTTCAGCTTTTGTTTTGCACAAGATGCATATTCTGCACCAGGCGCATACTCTGCACATATAATAATCTGATTCGCAGCACACATTTGAAAAATTCCTACAAATAAAATCACTATTCGATATTCGATTCGATATTCGGCTTTTTTTTTCTTGATTCGATTCGGTATTCGATTCGAAAACCACTATTCAGTATTCGCACACCCCTAATGCCGGTACATTACCTTGAAAATTTGAAATTTGGGAATTCAGTATTTGTGAATTAAAAAAACAATTTCCAAATGCCGAATTTGAAGTTCCCGCGCGATCCGCGCCAGTGCAGTGAGTCAAATTTTGCGATCTCCCGCGACTCGACTTTCTTTGGGAGCTCCGCTCCGCGCTATGAAGCAAAGCGCCGAAGCACCCGAAGCGAGGAGGGAGGTGAAGCCGGCGCGGGAAAAAACGGTTTCTTCCCCCGACTCGCCGATGTGCTCGAGCGCCGCCAAGTTTTCCTGAGGAGGATACAAATCCAGGAAGCGACATCACACCGAACTCTGATTTTTGGTATTTCAAAAGAGGGGCCGTAGTGCGTTCGCAATTGCGCTAAAAAACATGTTTTACGATTGCCGCTATTAAACGTTGCAGAAATGTCGCCTACAAAGCTTCTAAATTTCCTTATTTTTGACGTCACCGATCAAAAGAAGGGAGGAGGCGAGAAGCGGGAGAATCAGACGCCAAAAACAAAAAGGCGTGCGCGCACTAAAAAAACGTTTTTTGCTATGTGTTTTTTTTTTTTTTGCATTTCTTTGATTACAATTTGCATTGTTTTAGACAAGAAAAAAAAATACGACCTTTGGGGTGTCAGTGCCCCTTTAAGTACAAAAATTATTTTTCATGCACCAGTTTAGAACTGCCTTAACATCGTCTTGCATTATTAGGCACTCAGTAGTTGAATGAATTTCGCGATAAATCTTAATGTCATCTGCAAACTGCAGCACCTTTGAATGCTGCACACTGTCTACAAAATCATTGACGAAAATGTTGAATAACAACGGCCCCAGGTTGGACCCTTGAGGCACTCCAGTATTTAAAACATATGATGCAGAAAAACACCCTTCATACCGCAGTCTGTTAGGTCTTCCGCCAAGATAACTAGACAACCAACTGCAAAATGAGCTAGTCATGCCCAACGCTGAAAATTTGGCAAGTAACAACTTATGATCTACGAGATCAAAAGCGTTAGAGTAATCGAAATAGCATCAGCTTGTCCACGGGACGTGACCTTAGGTAGTGAATTTTAAAAATGATACAAGGTTTGTTTCCACTGAACTGCCCTTGACAAAAACCATGCTGGTTGAGACAAAGAGACGATTTAAAATGAAAATAAATATGCTTATACATTGCCTTTTCAAATACCGTGGTAGCAGTCCTGGTGGTTCCGGAACCGTTCTCGCCAGTCTGTCATCTTGCCAACGTGCCCCTCGTTCGCCTTGTTCTTTCACATGCTGTTGGCTAGTTACTCCTGGTTTGCTTGTTCCGCTTCTGTTTTATGCTAGACATGGTGGACGAAGTTTAAATTGTGTGCAATGCCTGGAATGTGCAACTAGTAACTACAGACACCGAGAAAGTGGAGGCAACAGGTGGTATCACCTACATTGTCAAGTCGCACAGCCTAAGGAAAACGGCAAAGACGAAGATGCAAGACCTTCTAAAGATCAACCCGGAAATCAAGGAAACTCTACTGAACCCTTTACTAGCACCTCTTTGGCAAAATCTTTTCTCTCCTCTCTCTCTCCTAGGTATCGTGCAATAAAGAGTTTTTGAAGTGCATTAAAAAGTTATATTATCAAAGAGGTCCTTGGAAGATATTTTTACAGGCCCTTAAAAGTCCTTGAAAATTTTTTTCTTTGAAGTCTGTACGAACCCTGATTGCAGTTCTGCATACATTTTGTAGTGACATCTTGACAGGCTCTCTGTTGAGTTTTGTTTGGGTGACGAGACTTTGCGATGGTTCTTTCGAGCGTCTTAACTGGTCCGGGGTGTGTTTTACCTCTGCCCCCTGCAGGTGAGGCGTGCTCTCCGGGGCCAGGAGGTGTACGAGAACTTCCTGCGCTGCCTGATCCTCTACAACCAGGAGATTGTGTCTCGGTCTGAGCTGGTGCACCTGGTCACTCCTTTCCTGGGGTGAGTGTGGTCTCCTTGAGGCTTCTACCACCGCCAGCTCTGTCTTGCACTCGCTAGAGTAGGCTCTGGCGGGAGAAGGGTCTCTGCTCGTCCTGTCGGGCCTGCCATCCGTATGCTAGCGAATTTTACGAGGCGACTTCCGCCATGTCTTTTTCACAATGATTTCCAACAACACTTGATGCACGTGCACGGGCGACACTCGTCCGAAGGTGCCCAGTAAATTGCATCACTTTGTCGGGATGGTTAGACTTGCTTTGTTCTTGAGGTTTCCTTGGGGCGGGCGTCTCGGCTGCAGGAAGTTCCCTGAGCTGTTCAAGTGGTTCAAGGACTTCATTGGTTACAAGGACCTGGGTGGCCAGGTGGAGCCCATTCCCAACAAAGTGGTCCAGCAGGAGCGCATTTCCGGCGACCCCTCCATGGAGATCGGTGAGGGGGATTGCTGCACCGGCCTTCCCAGGGCAGGGGGCACAGCCAGAGAAAGTGCAGGCTTGGAACGCCGCTCTTTCTCTTTCTCGCAGACTACTCGTCCTGCAAGCGTTATGGCGCCAGCTACAGAGCCCTTCCCAAGAACATTGTACAGCCAAAATGCAGTGGGAGGACTCAGTTATGCAAGGAGGTGAGTGACTTTAGGAGGATTTCACATTCATTTGCTGTTGCAGCGATGCCTTCATAGGCCTTTTCAGCCCTAAAGTTGACTCGTGGAGGGAGCTCTCTACGAGTCGGTTGTTTTGGGATACAATTTGTTTAGCAGATGCAAAGGACTCTCTCTCTTTGGTGGCGATGTTTGTAGATGGGTGTGCAATGCGTGCGCAGGTCCTGAACGACACGTGGGTTTCGTTCCCGTCATGGTCTGAAGATTCGACGTTCGTCGAGCTCGCGCAAGACTCAGTACGAGGAGTACATCTACAGGTGTGAAGATGAACGTTTTGAGGTAGGCATCCCAACGTGCTCTGTACCCTTCCTTCACCCCTCGTTTGTGCAGGGTTGGGCGAAAAAGTCGTGGGAGCTGCCAAACGTCTTTAAGGTAGAGGTTGAACTTCTGAACTGCTCAAGTGATTGGAATGAAATTTGCAGGGGAGATTTAACTTCAGATGAAAGTGTATTATGCAAACTTTCAGCTCTCTAGGACAACTCTACATACCTGCATAAGATGTGTCGCTTTTCGTTAAGAAATCTATGATATGCAAATGAAGCTATTAAGCATCATTTTAACTGCTTGAATATAAAGTGGAGGATGTGGAACTTCGGGCTATCTAGTTTTTATAACTCAAATGTAAATATTTCAGGAAGGGTGATTACTTCAAAATATGAGATGCATATCTGTCCTATGCCAATTTTTGAAAACATAGCAGCCTTTTCTCAATGAGGACTTTAACTTAAAACAAGATAAAGTAGATGGCCCGATTCCCCAGTAAGTTTCAGTTCAGCAACATCTTGATTGTGTTATCAGAACAATTTAACCTTCGAACAAAAGATTCCCTTGTATAAAATTTGGAGCAAAAAGTGGAACTGAAAAAATGCATTCAAACTTTGAACTCCTTTACTTTGTTACTGCCTCACGATGTGTTGAAAATATTTTATATCGACATAACTATTTGGCGCATGGTTATGAAATTTAGTGTAAGGGTGTATGAATAGTTTCTAAAACCAAAAGCTTAAAAATTGAAAAATGATTTTTTTCAAAACATATTGAAATTTAGGTTCATGTCCCGTCGTCTGTTTTATTTCTTCCCTCCATCTAGATATTTCGGAGTCTAGCTCACTCGCCTTATTTTCTTGCTTCAGGATTGCTCTGTTGAATCACACTTTTTATGGCATCTTGCTGCATTGTATGATATGGTATCTTTATGTATGCAGTTTTGAGTGGTGCTCATATAGTTAATTAACCTTTTCATGGTCACATTTTTTGTCCAAAGACGCGCCTCCGTGGTCGGGTTTCTTTACTCAGTGCGATAGCAAAGAGAATAGGCTAGTTTATTGTCGCATAAACAAATGTAGGACTTAAAATAAATGGTATGCACACTTCAAAACATCTGCGGCACGCTCGCTGGAGGCTGAACAAAACAAAAAGGGCTAAAACTTCGAGGCACCCACTTCCGAGGCTGCAATCTCCGCTACACTACCTCCGGAGCAGCCGGCAGGCGCCGCCATCTCGAAAGTATCCCTTGCACAAAGCGTCCAGTTACGCAATTTCAAAAAGCCGTGCCAAAACAAACATGACCGGAATTATATGGTCGTAGTTCCCAACAAACCTACCAGGTGGCAGCCTGTCCCTGCGAACGCGCTCATTCAAGCAGAGGCGGGAATTTTCGAATGAGCAGTCGGGGACGTACATGTACATCAGCAATTATGCGGGACGCTCTTGCGCTGCTGTACAGGTACGTCAGTGACCATGAAAGGATTAAGGGGGGTACAAAGAGAATTGGCAGTATTGGTGCTGGAGCTGCATTAGTTGCAGCTCCAGCACCAATCTTGAGGTCTAGGACAAGCTTATGGCATTTTGAAGATGCCTTTGCAATATGGGCCCGTGTACTTGCAAAAGTGTCTGGTATCTTAAACCACTCTTACTTTAGATCCTGTAACACACTCTAAAACTGCTGTTCTCAGATTTCAATCTCGAGGATCCTTCTCTCTGGATTGGCTTCCGAGGAATCTTTCCCTGCTTTGGCATTGATGCAACAAACCAAACCACTTCAGAAGGTGAAAGACCTCGTAAACTATGTTGTATGCGCTAGACACCATTTGGCTTGTAGTTGTACGTCAATGGGTGGCTCAGATTCACAAAAAGAGTTCACTAGCAAGACACCTCCTTTAGGGGCAGTCAAGGGCTCTTTAGGGGTCCCGCAATGGTACTCTGGGAACCCATTTTGAAAGTGGTCTCTTCATAACTTTGGACCAAGTGCCACGTACGCCTTTGCAAATCGCAATCCGCGGGGATGCAAGGGACAGTCCCGCCAACGGTGGTGCCCCGTGTGCGCAGCTGGACGTGGTGGTGGAGACGAACCTGTCGACGATCCGGGTGTTGGAGGCAGTGCAGAAGAAGATGCAGCGGCTGGGGGCAGAGGAACGACAGCGCTTCCAGCTGGGCGACAACCTGGGCGGCACCTCTGCCGTGCTCCAGCAGCAGGCCATCAGGCGCATCTACGGCGACAAGGCCGCCGACATTGTCGAGGGACTCAAGCGCAACCCCGTCGTAGCCGTGCCCCTTGTGCTCCGCCGGTGCGTATGCCCGCTCGCCTCTCTACGCTTTTCGCCGGAGCTGTGGTGCTCGGAGGCACCCTAAATCAGAATGCGAGACTAGGCCTGGAATGCTTCTGCGACTCATTCTATTCAAATTTCGTCGTAACGACTTGGCGTGTTCGGTTCCAATTATAGTCTAGGCGTAATTTAAGGATCTTTCTTTCAAAACTTGATGCTCTGTGACAAGTTGTGGTTGGTGGTTGCAAACTTTGTGCTTTGTAAACCAGCTAGTATGTCGCACGAACCCATTGGTTATATGCAATACTTGAGTCGGGTTTATTCGCGACTCCAACTAACTATAGGTGGCGCCACTCGTTTTCCAAAATGGCGGTTTTAGTGAGGGTCGGAGATGCGTGCCGCTGTTGAGCCCGTCTAGTTTTCTAGCTTTACTGAGCGACACAAATTATTTCTGGTAATACGAGGAAGCTAGGGTGTTATGAGCGCAGTTCACCTCTTTATCCTGAAAATAAAAACGGTGCTTAGCGTAATACTTACTCCAGGAGGCACGACTTAATTCTGGAGCGAAACCGAAACTAACCTCTTTTTTGGATTTAATTTCTCGATATCGTCTTAATTTCGGATTCTTTCATAACTCAAGATGTGTCTCACATCGTAATTATTTAGTAAAGAAGTTGTTCGCGCTAGCTTTATTTTTTGACATACATGTTCGATCCAGGCCGATATTTGCAGTTGTTGAAAAAATCAGTGCCGATATATTTGTCCGTTCTCGCTGCTTTTTCTCGCTCAGATAATTGTGATGGGAAAAAATGAACTGCGGAGCCTTTTAATGAGTTTTTAGGCATTTAGATAATTAATTTGTTTAACATTATTCCCAGCACAAGAATAAGAGAATAATTCCAATTTTTACAATATATCCCCAAAACGTATAAATTAATAGACGCTGCTCTCACTGCAACAACCCAAAGACGTTCAACCAACCAGCCCAGCAAGCTATCCTGTTACGGAATCCGAGTCAGACAGCTGAAGTGTGTGTGTGTTTTTTATAGCAACGTGTGACGCATAGGACTTTATATTACATCCAGTGTTTGACTGTTTGTCTATCTTGATAACGATGTCAGAGTTTTTCATATGCTAAAAGGAAAACAAAATTATACCTTTCTGGAAAGACTATTATGGTTAAATGGCGTATTTTCGTGATCTTGGCGTTAATTCGGGGCATACATTGCCGCCATTTGTATTAATAATAATGATATTAAAATTCAGATATTTTAATACGTAATTTTTCAAGCTCTAAAATAATTTGTTGCTTATGATCTAATTTCAAACGTGCGAACAAATATAACAATCAAAAGTGTGCACTTTTAGTTACCAAGTAGTAAAATAAAAATAGTTTAAAATTAATGAAAACATTCTAGCTAATGTGAGAAATCCACGTAAAATTACATTAATTGTGGGTAAAGTATATTTTGCTATCAAAGTCGCAACTTTTGACAATCGGCAAAACGTCCAAAGTCGCCGCCAATATCCTTCCAGACCAAATGCCCAAAAGTAAAAAATAAAAAATAATAAAACATTTTTTTAGTTGCTAATTTTTTTATAACATTTTGTTACTTTCATTTTTATACGCTCCGTCGTTTTGCCAATCTCAGCCTTTCCAGTTCGAAGGGACGCCTACCTGCTTGCACGTCTGCTCACTGCAGCACGTTTCGTTGGCGTTGGAAGCCGGTGAAACAGTTGTGAGTTTTATTTAGTATTGCGTATACGAGCGAGCGCAAGCGCTGTGTGTTTGCGTTAGCTTTGCGTGTTCCACACTGCGCGTAAGCGAAGGCCAAAATTTCGGTCTTGGATGGCGCATGGCGATGAGGCGCACGCACAGCGTGGGGAACGCTACTCTAACTCAAACGCACACCGCTTTCGTTTGCTTCTATGCGCAATACTAAAACTCTCAGTAAAGGTACAATCCCATACCGGCTGCAGCACTACGTTGGGACAGTGAAGAGTGTTGCTTGCGTTCGGAAATGACATTTATTGAGCCATGATCGCGAGCAGTTCCGCCGTACCCGCTGAGCAGGAGAACCGGGGGACCCTCACTAGAGCGCTTCCCGTTTCCGCCGCGGGAGGGCGAGCGTCGAGCTGGAGACGCTAGTTGTACAGTCCCTTGGAAGGAAAGGAGGTTTGGTCCTTGGCTTCTTGGAGCCACATTATTGTTTCCACTTGACCAGAATTTGAGTAGAGCGTCTCGTAGCACAACGTGACGGGCTTTAATGCAAACACTTTACACAGTTAGCCAGTAACTGGGGGTAAGAGCCAGGATTTGGCTTGCAGCGTGTTATAGCGGAGTTGGTGCTCCGGACAGGTTAAAGGCAAAGGAGGAGGAGTGGCGGGAGGCCCAGAAGAGCTTCAACAAGATCTGGAGGGACCAGAACGAGAAGTACTACCTCAAGTCCCTGGACCACCAGGGCATCACCTTCAAGCAGAACGACGTCAAGTTCCTGCGCTCGAAGAGCCTGCTCAACGAGATCGAGGCCATCTACGAGGAGGTGGGTACTCTTGCCTTCTAGTCGGGTTCCAGTCGATTAGTCTCGGACTAGACGGAGATTTTGAGGTACCCAAGCATAGTTTTAACGGTCTTCAGAACAATGTGAATGAAGTCTGCATGCCTTTGGCAGCCTAACTAGAAAGACAACACTCGAAAGAATGGTTTGTTTATTCGCCGGCCGACGCAGAGGCGGGAGCAGATGGAAGAAGGGACAGGCGAGGTCCCCGTGGGCCCTCACATCGACGTTGCCTTACCTTGACCGTTCCATCCTGGACGACGCCGCCAACCTCATCATTCACCACGTCAAGCGGCAAGCGGGTGAGCCTTCCTGGCTGTTGGAACGCCTTTGCTAGGACGGGATATCGGCGTAACGCTAATGAAACAATCTTATTCAGCTATATTTTGAAGAGTCTTCTTGCACAATTTGTGAACGACTAAATGGAATTTGCGGATCCCCCGATATTAAAGTAGCTGCTCTTGGGCTATACTGACCTGGGTCGCTATGTTAGCAAGTGTTGTGCATCTAGCTGCGTAGAGAAAACACCAAATCCTAATGCATGATTTTTTGTTTGTTTTTTTTTACATTTGTTACAATCTTTTTAGTTTGATTTGTATGTGCTCTAGATTAATTTTCGTCCTTCGTTAATATGTGCCTCGTACCCTCTGTTGGCTTAAAATCTAAGCCACCGTGCTACATGCAAATAAGAGTTACCGTTTTTAAGCCCATGAAAGCCCACAAGTATGGAATATCTGAATTGGTCAATGTCCAGGGAGTGAGGAAGGATGTCCTCTTCTCGCTATGGATTATCAAGCTGTATGCGCACTTTTTAATGCGAAAGCATTAACTGTCCCATGGAGCGGCGGCGTCTGTAACCGCGATAAACGCAGCCTAAATTTCCATTTCCCCATTGGCTGAGCGAAACGGCACCCAGATAGCCATTGGCTGCGACGCGTGATAGTTCCAAGGA
The DNA here is from genome assembly GCA_037355805.1 of Ixodes ricinus. Lineage (NCBI taxonomy): Eukaryota > Metazoa > Arthropoda > Arachnida > Ixodida > Ixodidae > Ixodes > Ixodes ricinus. The sequence continues at coordinate 125,847 of JAZHYW010021752.1, forward strand.
ACGCCACCTCTCAGAGAAGCCCTCTCCATGGCGCTGCGACCAGCACGCCAATAAAAGGGGTGGCGCGCGCGCGCGGCCGCCCCTCTCTTTCTGTACACTACTGTTTCACATGTTCTACGCTCTGCTTTCAGCCATGTTGTGCCGCGGAAGAGCGGAGCGGGCGCACTGCTTGCTGGGAATCGCGCTGCATGTATGCAATGCTTTTGCATTCCATATGTGCAGTCTGCAGGGCCTGTTCACACATGAAGCGGAGCGCTACAAGCGTAGCGCCTACCTCGCGCTAAGCGCGTGCTGACGGGAGCGTTCACCAGCTTTGTATCTCACCGTCAAAACTGTTGCTCATGGCCAGAGTGTCGAACCGAAATTTATATCGGTTCGGTTCGGGTTCGGGTTCACGGCTTTCGGTTCAGTTCCGGTTCAGTTCCGGGGAGCAAAAAATAGCGGTTCGAACCGGTTTGAACCGGTTCGAACCGGTTTGAACCGCTAAATTGAGAATATTTTTTCCGCGTTGTTTTGGCTATAAGCACTTTTTCCACCGTGAAACTAATAATTATACAGCTTTTTATCATTCGTACAATCCACGTTTACTTCACGAACCAAACATTAAAAAAAATGGATCTATTTACTTTTGACGAAACAGTAAACGAAAAGCTAGATTAACATACAACTGGTTATGCTTAAACGCTCAAGATCTGGTTGTTTACCTCAGTCTCATATATTTTGCCTGAATTGATAGGTATCACGAAGTCTGGTAGGTCGCCTAAAATACCCGTGATTGGTACAAATTTGCGTGGCAGTATTAAAAGTTGAATCCTGTGATGTTGAACTTAAAAATTAATTTCAGTGCACGAAATCATAGAATGGGCACCTCATCGCCATATATATCGTGAAATCTAATTTACGAAATACGTTTCACAATATATATCACGACAACTGAACTAGAAGCAATCATATTTTCACAATGTCACGAAAATTTTAGGACAAGCCCTTGCAGTCTACCGTTTATAGAAACACTGATCGGCAATCACAACGCTTGTTTTCATGACCGGAATTGTTTAAACTCAGCACGGGGATGTAGGCGAATAATCACGCAGAAGAGTTATCCGATTGATCACTCTCATTTATACCTACCTTCATACTCAGATCGAATCTTGCCTTTTATAGCGCGTACTCAAGTGAACATCTTCGGCCTAGCTTGGCTGTTGATGTTCTTGACAAGATGCCGGTAAACTAAATTTGCAAATAAGTATCGCACTTGCTAATTGGTGAGTTTTTGTTAATTGAAATAAACTACTATTTCATACTATGACGTTGGAGGTACTTAATTGGTCACTTTCTGAGGGTCTGCGTGTTCCGCCACGCGCCCCTTTGTATTTTGTTTTTGTCCAGCCCACAGACACATAAAAATGTTGTTCATCATATAAAAAAGGCAATAACAGACTTCTGTTTGAGATGGTGAATAAGTGTCAGGAACACATAGTTATTTAAATCAGCTTCAAAATCAGACCTTTGTTTAAGCTCTCCCAAATCATTTTCATCGAGGATAAAAACGCCGGGAAATATTTGCAGCGCAGATACTAGACAATTTTAGGTGCATTTACTTATTACGTATATCTTTAAGGGGATTGGGTCTTTATTTATGTTGTCAAACATTCAGTCAGCAATTAAATACTGTAAACGACTTAATTTTCGCAAAGACCTAATTTTCGCGAATTTCACGAATCTTCAAACGTGGAAACAGCGCAAAAAATTTGACATAGGACAAGTGAAAAAGTGCACGGACAAAGCGCTTTGTCCGTGCACTTCTTTCACTTGTCCTTTGTCACAGCGCTTTGTCCGGGCACTTCTTTCACTTGTCCTTTGTTAAATTTTTTGCGCTGTTTCCACGTTTGAAGATGTTCAACCAACTCGCCCAACTTACCGCCTTGCTGAATTTCACGAATCGCCTACAATTCGCGAAAAATAGATCCCGCGAACAATTCTGTTAAAATGTAAACACATTGGAATCTATATTGAGGTCCCACAGGTCGTGAAAATCAGAACCCGCGAATTATTCCGAAACTTCAGCTTTGACATAAATCGCGAAATTTTGAGCCCGCGAAAAATAAGTCGTTTACAGTATATTTTATTGTAATCAATAAATTTGACTGCAGGAAGTTTACATAACCGCTTGAGACCGACAGGGGAGAACGATGCTCGAATATACGTCATCTGTTGAGCCTTGGGAAACCTGCTTTTTTGTTTGTTGTTTGGCAATGGAAAACACCGGGTCGCGGGGTATTCCCAAAAGAACTGTGTGCTCACATACTAGATCTGAAGGCAAATGCACGAAATGTGCAGAGAAAGAATAAATGGTATTCTTCTAAATACTTCCATTCACAACGCCTTACTGCAAAAAAATATACATAGAGATGATGCATGCAATGATATTCCTAATTACACATAAATAGCGCGAAGAAGAAACAATATATTTATAATATAAATTACATTTGGACATTAGCTTGTACGAGCTTGGACCTTCACAAAATACTGTCTATGGAGGCGAATGTTAAATTCGGTTTTACGTGCACTTGTTTGGGGCCCTCACTCTACAACTCTGCTTTCTCGGTCATGCGCACTCTAACATCTTATTAGGCTGCCGCAGACCATCGCGAAACTGTTATATATACTGCACAAATTTACAATTTTCACATACACTTTTTGCCAGTGTTAAGAACATCGCATTTCACAAGGAAACTGATCTGCTCAACATGGTTTGCACGTGACGTCATCGCACTATATGCTGGTGGTCATTGCGATTTGTTCTTGCTGAGAAAATCAAATCCGGTGGTACAAAATACACACTGCAGAAGGTTCGCGCTCAGTGCAAGCCATGTATTCGAGAGACACAAATTATTCTTGGTTCTTGCAACGTGGTGAAGAACGGCGCGAGCGTCTGGCACAACGATAGCGTGCTTTCTGGCAAAAGTATTTTTGCGAACCAAGTAGTTTTCTAGACGACGCTTTCTGATCTCTGCCGAAGATACGGAGCAGAGGAATCTTTAGAACAATGTATGTTTTAAAACTATACCCCCACCCCTTTCCCTCTTTTTTCTTTTTCGTTTCGATGCTCTTTTAGAGAACACCTTCATTCCTGAGAAACTACTTCCTCCGTTTGTGGATGTTAATTAGACAATTATATTTGTGTCAATTGTGAACAGTAATACTGCATCTATTTTATTTTTCACAGAAAATACTGTGAGGTTAGAACAAAATACGGCGGTGGTCAAAGCTTGGGGGATAAGTTTATAACGACACTCCTGCCAGAATTAAAGCGGCTCTCAACGTTCGGCAGTCCCTCTGAGGCCACTAGAATAATTCTTTTCTGGTATTTCTTTCGTACATTTGTAGTTCTACTTATCGTCCGATTGATAAGCCACATTTAGTTCTTTCCATGTTCATATTCTCGGGGAAAACTTTCTGAGACAGTTCAGCAACAACTAAAACAGGTTTGGGTGCCTCAATGATGTGTGTGTACATGTAAAATGAGTAGTGTAACAATTTTTGAACTTTCGGTAAAAACCGTTAAGAGCTAATCCCTGACGCTTTCAAAGCGTCAGCTTTCAAAAAAAAAACATCCATTAGTTTTTTTTTGTTCAATGGCAGACACAGGAAAAACAAAGGAAAGAAGCACCATTCCCCTCCTCAACTAACTAGGACAAGTGGCCACGTGATCTGACGCTAATTATATACTGTCAGTGTTCATCACAGTCATGCGATGCGGTTGGCAAAAAATGAAGCATGTGTTGAGCTTTAGACATTGTTTGACTTCGGCTATTCTCATCTTTGATTCAACACGAGCCATTACCCCAGTGTTTGGCAATGCGATTGTCATGAACCCGAGTACTCGACTCGCGCTCATGACAATCGAGTGCTTTCACGGTGTCACGTGACTCGCAATGGGGAGTCGTAATGTCATGTGACATCACAGTGTCAACAATGCCAATAAATCTTGTGACGTTCTCAATATACCATATCCTTCGTCCAAGCGTTCGGCACATGCGCGAAGCCGCCATAACTTTGGTCCAGAGGTTGCACGCGGCAACGCCCGAGAGAGCTCGTGACACCTGGTGTTCTGCACTCGCAGAGCTCCTGCGAGGTTGTCGCTCGTGCAGAAAGACTAAAGTTCCCTCGATGCATTGCGGCAGCGGTGGCGTAGCCAAGCTGGCTGGTAAGATCGGTTTATTTAAAGGGATACTGAACCAAGGAATTTAGTGTCCATAATAAGTGGCGCACCTTCTTTCCACGAGCCAGCAGCTGCCGGTGTGCGTGAGCACACGCAACAAAAATGACGTCAAAGACCTCCAATCGCGGTTTAAGATGACAGTGAAATGTATGGGCTTCGGGCCAAAGGAGAATAAAGACAAGTTTTTCATCTACACAGTGGTGTCTGGTGTAAAAGGTAAGCGATTAATTGGTCTAACAAGCACGTAGCTTTCACTTGTAGGAGATGAAAAGACTATTTATTCTCCTTTGGCCCGAAGCCCATGCATTTCACTGTCCTCTTAAGCGCGAATGGAGGTCTTTGACGTCATTTTCGTTGCGTGTGCTCGCGCACACCGGCGGCTGCTGGCTCGTGGAAAGAACGTGCGCCACTTATTATGGACACTAAATGCTTTGGTTCGGTATCCCTTTAAATCGACTGTTCAATCCCCACCCCTGCCCGTTTCGATCTGGATGAGCATCGTACCGGCGTGCGGTCGTGTATCACTACTGCGTGGGGCACGTTAAAGACCCCAGGTTAGCGGTTGTACCGCACTGGCTAAATTGCTCATCTACAGCGAGTGACTCGTCGCAACTTAAAATGGCTGACGCTGTATAAACATAAATGTATACAGCTGAAATCGCTGTATAAATATCCACACAACCCTAATTATTATTATTATTTAAATCTACTGGACGCAGAGACTCACATGACTATGCCGCGGGGCCACGTGACGTGACATTACTGGACAGCAAGTCTTGAGCACCACGATGTCGCGTGACCACGTGACACATGATTTATCACAGCGCCAATCCAAAAGCACCGCAAAAAGCCACAATTTTTCAAATATTGCAATTCGGTATTTGACAATTTGATCACTACATAGAAATAGAGCTGCCCATTTTTATTTCTCAAACATGCGTTCTGTAAAAAATAAAGAAATACCGTGAACCGTTTTGAACCGGTAACCGTTATATTTTTTTCCGGTTCAGTTCCGGTTCAGTTCCAAGATGGCGGCAAAGATTTCGGTTCGGTTCAGTTCCGGTTCGGCTAAAAATAACGGTTCAGTTCCGGTTTTCGGTTCGGTTCGGTTCCGGTTCGACACTCTGCTCATGGCAGACGATAAGTAGCTGACGGCACGTGAGGAGCGCTACATTAGCGCTTCGCTGCATGTGAGAACCGACCTTAAAGTGTTCTCCTGTATCTTAATTATGGTGTTGCAGGTGTATAATTTCTCAGTTGTAGTACTCAAGTATCTGCGGCAAGTTTGTCATATAAACAATGGCTCATGGTCGTGGCAAAAAGCTGTGTACCAAAAATAGTTCCTTTTTTTTTTTTTTTGTTAAAGCAGTATAATTTTAGAGTTTCTGAACAAGGACGAATTCTTGTTCGGAGATGCATTTTTATCGTGAAAATTAATTAAGGATCTCTCGCGACATCAGAGTATTGGTGCACCTGACAGAACCTTTCCAATGCCGGTGCAGTGCTTAAACTAAAACAATGTTTATTTGTAGGAATCAACAAGGAGGACAAGCAGAAGATAAAGCAGCTGTTACGCCAGTTCATTCCAGACCTGTTCTGCCTGCCCAGAGGTGAATTGTCGGACGACGAAATGGAGAAGGATGACGGTATGCATCACCAATTTCATGTCCTTTGCACGTTGTTGCATCACAAATATTACAGCAAAGCTGCTAATGGCTAGGGTTCCATGCATTTTTGGTGTGCATCAACAAAAACTCGGAGCAGGCTTGCACTGCCCTCTCTTTGTCGTCGTGCAAAGTGCTTGCGTGACTAGTTTCCTTTCCTTCCGTTAGTGGTGATCCTGTTGCACGTGTCTAGTTACCTCTGGCTCCTCGGAGCGACGATAGTCCTTGATGTGTGTGCGTACCTTTCATCACAGTGACCACCGGTCAGGACAATGAATGTTTATACCTTTGTTCAAAATTCTGTGTCACATCTGTGTCATTCTCTAAACAGCTTCGCTGGTCAGCCATTTTCACAGAGTGGAATGGCTCGTGATTTTTTTGGGCTATGCTTTGCTGGCTGGCAGAGGATACTCTCGGAAGGGAATAATGGTCTTCCTAAGAATTGTCTAAGGGGGTGCTCGTCGTTCGCAATTAGGGGAAGGCAAGGTGCCTGTGGCGTCGGTTCCGCATAACTCTGATGCCAGTTCTGTTACCTGTAGGCTTGCCGACAAAGTGAGAATGGCTGGGCATGTCTTTCAAACGTCCGGCCTCCAGCACGTCCTCCATGCCTTCCACCATGCTTTGACTACGTTCAAATGCTCGAGGTGCATGAGATACCGGGTGTCGTCGAAGGTAGGAAGCTTGTGTTGGAGGTGGGACAACTGAAGCTGCTCCCTGCCTTTCTCACCTTGTCGGTGACTTTGGGTTCTCTAAACGAATTCTCGCTCCTCTACTGGGACGTCCCGGAGGCTCTCAGTTGAGTCGCACTTGCGGTCACTGGGGGTAACCTGACCGGGTGTTTGGACTGGCACAGACGTGGAGACTGAGGACGGGGAGAGCCAGCCCCTGCCGGGGGCCTGCCCAACCACAAGGAGGAAGGAGGGGACTTCCCGAGGGGCGGCCCCGACGAGGGCAGCGAGGGGAACGACAAGTCGCGGCCACGCTCCTCCTCGGAAGAGAGAAACTCGGTGTCGGAGATGTCCAGGGACCAGCCTTCCCTCATGCAGAACCTGTACTCGGTGAGGCATCCCGTTCGGCATCCCGTTTCGCTGGCCGACCAAGGCTCCCGGGGTGTGCTCGGTGCCAGCACGTAACCTTGCGATCCAAAACAGTACTATAGTGTAGACATTTTCTTTTTTTTTTAATATAATGAAATTGAAATAGAGGTGTAACGATTTTTGTATATAAAGGCTTTTTCAAATGAAAAAAAAAAAAAAAGGTAAAATACAGCCACGATAGTCATTCTCCAGTCGTTTTGCTTCCCCTTTTTCTAGCTGTTTTGGAAGGAAAATAAGCACTGTGCTGCAAATCAACTTTTTTTTTCTGTTTACATTTTTGTTATTTTGGTACTTTTTTATTGTCTTGGTACTCACAAAATGCTATAGTTCTGAAAAGCATGGTGCTGCCTCGTAATCTTGTACATCGCACAAGTGCGACGTGGATGTTGAATTATTGATTCATTCTGTGGGAGCTTCGTGGATTCTGCAATTGTGACAACTCGTGTCTTAACTCTCTTTCTACTACTGAGTGGCCTGACATCTTACGAGTTTTGTCTTTGCAGGACGATTCTTACGCCCTGTTCTTTGTGAACGACCACTGGTACCTGTTCTTTCGGTTACACCACCTGCTCTGCGAACGGCTCACCAAGATCTACCGGCAGTCGACAAACTTGGCTGCAGACGAGGCCAAGGATCGCAAAGATCGCAAGGAGTCCACGGCCGTGGCACTCAGGCTCAAGCCTAAAAGTGAGAACCTCTCTGCCTGTACATCCCTCCAGGGGCTGTTGTTCGTACGCAAAGGCCGCACAGTGGAAGCATGCTGCATCGTGCTACTGCACAAGCAGACCTACCAGCACACGCCCCCACCCCTTTTTGTTGTGCAGTAAAACGCTTTGTTCAGGTTGACCCACATGTGAAGATGAGAGCATGCTGACACAAGGGAGAGGAAAAATTGACTGCATGTTTGGTAATTCTGCCAAACTCATTTAAATGCGGTACTTTTATAGGGTGGGTGGTGCCTAGGGCAGTATTTTGTATAGAAACAGATTATGTCGCACTATTCTCACTTTGTGACGCTGTGCACGCTTCCGTTCAGCACCTCTCGGGATACGAAGCATTCACGCTGAATTCTCTGGGGCACTAAAAGAGGGGAAGCACGCTTTCCTGCCCTTTGCGCTCCTCATTCTGCACCAGCAGTTTCTGCTCCTCTTTCTTGTCCCTTCCGCCCCTCGCCACTCTACGCACTTTCTCACACCACCTGCTTCTGCTTGGCGTTGTATGGGGGTTATGGACTAACTGCCTTACAATTGTATGCCTATGCAGCTCCTGGGGTTGGTTGGCCACATAAAGCTACCGCCTGTATAGGACCTAGTTTTATTTTCCGAATTATACGGGCTACACTCCGTTTCACGATAACTTCATCTGTGGAGGCTGACCCCTCTACCCAATGAGAGCGTCGGATCGAGGCGCGTGACCCGACGTCACTGGAACATTTTTGACACCACACCAAATGCAAGGCCCAGAGGAACCGGCCAACTTCGGACGAACGTCCACCGCTGCAACATTTCCGTCTGCTAGAATAGCGAGCACTTTGGGAACAGTTTGAGGCAACCATACGCTCAATTTAGCCGCAATTTGTGACGGCTGCTAATGCCAGGGCACACTGCAATGTTTTGAGTGAAAACTGCCGATTACACAGCAACAGTTGCTGGGGATCGCCAACGGCCACAGCGCAACAAGAAGAAAAACGTTGACAGCGGATATGGATGTGCCGTTACTTTTTACAGTGCAGCTGTTAAGGGCTAGTTTCCTCAGTTGCGTGTCAATAAATTTCGACACAAGACTCTGGACAGCTACTGCCATCTATGAGCAACCAGACAACCGGTTGCCGCCGTTGCTCATAGATGGCGGCAACCTTTCCAGCCTTCCCATTCTTGTTTTCACTAGTGTGGAAAGGCTAAATTTCTCTAGGCATCGTCCTAGAAGTCGTCCTTGAGGACGATGCCTAGAGGACGCCACCTAGAGGACGACGTTTTCTATACTCCATTTCACCTTATGACGTACCGCAGGAAAGCCTACAAGCGCGAGCTCCTTGCTCTGTGACAGATATCGGCAGCACAAGCTCTCGTGCATTAAGGGCAGCTGCCAACGCTATGAGCTCGCGCTTCTACCCTTCGCTGCGGTACAACATAAGGTGAAACGGAGTATAGGCGTCGTTCTCGAGGTCGATTTAGAAGTCATCCTCAAAGTCGTCCTTGAGGTCGTCCGAGAGGTCGTCCTAGAAGTCATCCTTGGGGTTGTCCTTGAGGTCGTCCCACCATAGTACAGCTTTGATGGTCTTCCGATACCAGAGTGGAAAGGCTGATAGCTTTTTAGATGCGGAGCATCTCTTGCTCGGAGTATATGTCCCGCGGCGTCGGCATCGTAGTCCGCACTCACACTATGCATGTGCAACTCTCCTCCTTCCCTCTCTCCAACAGCTGCGCGTTACTCTCTCCGCTCTCTCTCTCTACCAGCTGCGTGCACTTCGCTTGCGTTTGCTTCTACTCACACCGCGCGCGCATGCTCAACTCTCCTCCTCTAGTCTCCTCTCCTTCAAGTGTGAATATAAGCAGCGGTAGCGCACCACCCCACAAACTAACAGCAACGCTACGTCCACTGAAGACAAAGCTGCGCAGGTCAACGCCGAGCGGCGGATGCTGAACGTCTACGCAATTAAAAAAATTACACCATCTTCCTGAGGGGAACCATGGGGTGATTTGGAGCATCGCGGAGTTTCCAACAACGTTCACGCGATGTGTGGTAACCAACGCAAGTTAACAACGTAATAACACGCAACTTAACAACGATACTAACACCGTTAATAACATCCGCAATGTTCCGCATCACCCCATGGTTCCCGTGTAATTTTTTGGTTTAAATATAATTGAAACTCACAAATTTGTGATAGTTTATTTTTATTCTTTATATCTTCTCGTTATAGATAGAATCGTGCGGGTTCAATTGCTGTTAAAAGAAAAAAGCCTACGACTACTTTTTGTCAAAGCAGCGCTGTTGCTGTGGCGGTAATGAGGCCCCGTGGCCTCAACCATGGAGTTTTATAACGTGTCTTGCCCCAGCGCTCTTATTGGATTGCGTACACAGTCCGTCAAGTTATCGTGAAACGGAGTATAGTAAGCCACGGGAAGTCCGCTTGACCCGGCATTCTGCGTCGTAAAAGATTTTAGGTTTCAGCATTGATTTTAAAGCCTTTATGTGGGAACTCCTCATTAACCGTTGCTCGCTCGTGTCAGTGGTGATTGCACTGTTGCAGGACCACGGGAAGGAATCGTACGTGCAATGACATTTTGGAGAAAAGTGGTGCTATGCCCCCAAAGAAGAGATGGGCAGATGGAGATCAGTTTGTTATACATTCAAAACTCATTTGCCACGCTTCGCACAGCATATCATTCTGATGGCCAGTGCCACTCGTTTTGAACACCGCGGTACCTTTGTTGCACTTCATGGAACATCTTAAGGCGGGATAGGACACTAAATAATCCATTCAGAGACTCATTCTTGCAAGGGTACCCGGCTAGCCGACTCCTCACTATCGGAGGGTCTGCGGCACAGCCGGCCTTGCGCGCTTGCAATCTTTCTGACGGGGTGTGCTTATTCAGCCGAGATCGAGGTGGAGGACTACTACCTGGTGTTCCTGGACATGGTGAAGAGCCTCCTGGACGGCAACATGGACAGCACCCAGTACGAGGACACCCTGCGCGAGATGTTCGGCATCCACGCCTACACAGTCTTCACCCTTGACAAGGTGGTGCAGAATGCCGTGAGACAGGTGAGCACCAGCGGCCCCAAGAGGCATCGGAGACGCGAGTGTGTTCCGTTGGGGCGGTGTGAACTAAAGCCGCTTTGGAGCAACGTTACTGGGTGAACTCGTTTATGGAACTGCCCATAGACGCTGCTTCCACCAGCAATACCCCAACCTTTTTGGGGATTGCCGCACTGGTAACTAGGACATACTTTATGGAATACACACGTTGTAAAGCCCACGCATGGATGGTGCCACTATAGAGTCTCCAAAAAGCAGGTTTGGGACACAGTGTCCGGTCACTAGTAATATTGCAATCACCAAGCGCCACACTTTTTCATTGTGAAAGATGTGCCTCGTGCATATGCGTTTGTCAGATAGTCGAGCCTTGCAAAGTGTGCCCACTGTTGCCAGACTTGGCATCCAAATGAAGTGTTTTTCATCCACAGTAGCCAGACTAGCTTGTGAAGCATTGGCTGCTTGCGAACGTCCATACATTGCGGGCACTATCCGAAAGGCTTGGAATGTAGTCCGACCTCTCTAAGGGGTTTCCGCCGCACTGCCGCTTGTACGGCACTCGTCTTTTTGACAGCTGCGAGTTCAGGCTAGCAGCCTGTGTAGGTAGCTGGGAATCCACTGGCATTTCTGGCCAGACGCCTGAGCCAGGCAATTTCTCGTGTGCAGCTTCAGCACATCATGTGCGACGAGTGTGCCTGCGCTGCACTGAGCTGTTCCTGGAGGAGCACAAGGCGGGGGCGGCAGGGGCCCCTGCTCCTCGGCCTCCCACAGGGCCCACCTGGAGGGCAGCTACCAAAGAAGGCCGAGCAGGCGCTGGTCAACGACACCTGCTTCAAGCTGGTCCTGGTGAGTGCCTTCGAGTCGACTCTGATGGAAAAGTGCTCTCGGTGGGCAGAACCAAGGCGCTTCTGCCCCCTTGGTTGCTCGGTGTTGTTAAACCAAACGAACAATCAGGCTGTTGAACCGAAGGAAGATGGAAAGGATTCTGCAGAGCACCTGCTTTTTGGGTTCTTTTGACCCTTTTCCACCAGGGAGTAGAACGTGGAACTTGGAACAGCTCAGCACAGCTTCTCTAGGCTTCCTTGCTTGGTATGAAATGCGCAGCTTATCCTGTGGTCGGCGAATGTTCGTAAAGCACCGAATCCTCCCGTCTTCCACTTCAAGTGTGTGGCCGCGTCCAACTAATTAGCTCCAAAATGAGCCCTTCGTTGACGGTGTTCTGGTTCGTGTTCATACGCTTAGTTTGATTGATGGCGCCACCACTTCGGTGCATTCAACCAATCTAGGAACCCCAGTGTGTTAGTCTGGGTCTTTTACCCAGACAGTGTGATCTGGCATCTTTTTCTTGTCTTCGGATGGTGCCTCCCTGCCCGTCTCTGACACGTCTTTTCAATCTGCAGTATCAGCGAGAGGCGAAACTGACGATCGAGCTGATTGACACGGAGAGCGACGTCTCTGAAGATCCCGTGGAGATAGAGAAGTGGTCGGAGTATGTGGAGAAGTACGTGGTGGGGGACGACTCGATCTCGGACGAGCTTCGTGACCAGTTGGCCAAGAAGCCAGTCTTTCTGCCAAGGTGAGGACCGAGGACGTTTGGTCCTCCCGACCGCTGTTTGCTTTTAATACTATGGAGTGGATTATATTTAAGGAAAGGGTATGTTAAGAAATGGCTATGGAACGTTACATGTAGTTGGTTTCTCGTGATATTTTTGTATTTAGAAAAACACATGCACACTTCCATCCCCAAGTTTGACCTGGGTGACCAGCTGCAAGATTTACTTATGCCGCTACTGAAACTCTACTTTTATGGCTCTTGAGCTGCTCCAAAGGGGCATCTTTGATGCTCTTAGACCTGCTACGAAACGCTGAAGCTTGCTTCCACCCCTGTGCATGAACTAGTGTCATCGTTATTTTGGTGCGGGCCACGAAGCTCTTTTCAATACTTGTTTCAAGGGTGGTATGTAGTCATTTTCTTGCTTTATACGACAAAATCGAGAAGGAAAAGACAGAAAAATTTTAGGGGTCTGCGTCCCGCTTCAGGGACCCTAAGTGCGAGAAACAGTGTTGCGGTGACTCATCCTCACTAATGCTTGCCCGTACGCAGAAATGTGCGTGCTCGACGGCAGCAGGCGAGAAAGCAGGAGCGGGAAGCCCAGATGCCCGCTGCCTCGGCCGTGGGAGAGTCGCACCACAGCAACAATGGCACAAACAACAAGAGCCCCTGCACCAACGACGAGAGCACCAACGACGAGGCACCCTTTACCCCGGCCGCCGTTGCATCTCCCCTGGGCGCAACCGTCCCGGCCAAGACGGACGTGGCGGACGACACCCAGTGCCGCTTCAACTTGAGCTCGTACAAGATGGTGTTTGTGGTGAACAGCTCGAGCTACATCTACAACCACAGGGCTCTGCGCCGGGCACGGCAGGTGGGTGGCTCTCGGGTGCGACGGCGCAGGCAGCACGAGGTTCCCCAGCTGGGGCCGGCGGAGCTTGCCCGGGGCCGGTAATAAAGCTGCAGGCGATTGTACATATCTTCATTGCAACCTTGTAACAGGAAGGTGCACCTCGCACCCTTTCAGACGTTGGTTTAATTGGGCAGAAAAATAAAATGCTGGATGGGGTTGAGTGGCTGGCCTTTTTTGGGTTTTGTTTGTGCTTTACTGGTGTTGCCCCTAGCACGAGCTCTGCATGGCGCTTTGCTTTACTTTGCTTTGCTTTGCTTTACTTTGCTATGCTAGCTTCTACGGGAACTGTACCAGAGTAAGCAGTAACCGATTTCGAGAGCTCTGCCAGGCCTCTCGAGGAAGCAATGGTCATTTCGAAGCACGAGAATTGCTTAAAATATAGGAGTTATGGAAGCATTCTTTATGGAAGAATACTTGTCTGTCCAGGGAAGGATGAAACAGGTTGGCCGTTTTACCTCCCCATACTTCCAGCGACTTCGAGCCCAATGAGAGTACCTCTTTTTGGGTGAAGGGTTTCTCGCTCAAGAGTTAAACCACTGATGGCGCTTGGGAGTGACAAAGGCTGCTCCATTTGTGGACCAAACCTAGTGGAGAAACTTTGTGGCGGCAATTGCTTTTGTGTGTGGATGGCAAATGTTCCGCCTCTGAGAGTTTTCTCCCGGGGTGCAGTCTCACCGGAAGGTGTCGGAACGGATGCATCACAACTTCGGCACGTGGCACCGGAGTTGGCTGGACAAGAATGTGAGCAACGAGCAAGACAGCCAGTGCGAGGACTGGCTGCAAGGCCTGGACTATGAGTGCATCACCCACTGCATCAAGGTGCAGGACTGCACGCGGCCTCCCTACTGCCATTTCCGGCGCTTCCGGACTGCCCCAGCGCCCCCTCTCCCTCCAACGATGACCAGTCTTGAGGAGAGTGCCCCCGCCGGACTGTACAGTGTGGTCGCCGTGCCCCGGGCTCGGGTGGTGTACAGTGACTGGGGTCGAGGCCGGGGGTGCCCCCGACGCGAGCGGAATACGGCAGCGCCTTTTGTAGAAGACGTCCTGGCGGAGGATTTCCTTTTCCATTGTTTTCTTTCCCATCTTAACCGGTGGGGCATGCAAAGTTCATCACTCCAACGGCCTGCGGCATCCTCGCTGCGCCGGTTGGAAGCTTGTACATTTCTCATTGGAACTCTAAAGCAACTCAAATGTTTCAAGTTCTTTTTTTTTTTTTTTTTCAGTGTTGAAAATAAATGAGCCATAGCAGCCGACGGTTTATTATGGAGTTGTACAAAGGAAGTATTTATATTGTCACTTCAGTTTTAAATGAGGTATATACATAAACAATTTCAACAAGCAAGTTGTGCATTTGTGTTTGATTTGGTCCTGTACAGCTCTGTCTGCCCAGTGGTCCTGCAGCGGGTCATGTCCAATGCGCTGCACAGGCTTGCGGGACTTGGCTCTAGGTGGTCACGCGTATTTAGTGTAGCCAGACTAATGCTGAGTAACGGCCTGGGCAGGTAATTTCTGCACCAAGGAAGTGGTGTGTCCATATGTTCAAGGAAATTACTAGAATATAACAAGCACCCTTGGCAGTCGTTGCAACATTCGTGAATAGCAGATTTCAGTATGTGAGTATCTGCCAGAGAAAATGCTGTTGGATTCCTCCTTGCTAATATTTAGTGTGCAGTGTTGGTTTGTCGCTGTGGAAAGGAACTGAAAATTTAATCTATCCATGGGTGCTAATTTTGCGTTGCATTGCACTCTGCCCTGAATTTATATTGCACATATTAAACTTGTTCATCTTTCTCGAGGAGGAGAAAAAGAATGCCTTGCGGACGATATCTTTTACAGGAGACATGAAGGGTCAAAGAAAAGGCACCTGAAAAAAGTGTAAACTCTGCTACCGTTTTTTTTTCTTTCCATTAGTTTACTTTTTTGTTGCACATTTCACATCACTGATGTTTAAAATGATAACAGTATATATGGTTCCAAATTGCCCAAGCTTCAACACTGCCCCCCCCCCCCTTTTTTTTTTTTTTTTGTAGGTATGGTACGCATTGTCGAACGCTCGTTTTCCGCCCGAATGTTGCGGTAGCGGTAGGAACCGGATGCCAAAGATTCAGAACTGACCGTTATCAATCAAAAGATTTAAGTGATTTTCTGATAATTTTCTTGGGCAAGCAAATAAAGTCGGTTTTCGGCAACTGGCGCTGTTCG
The DNA here is from genome assembly GCA_037355805.1 of Ixodes ricinus. Taxonomy (NCBI): domain Eukaryota; kingdom Metazoa; phylum Arthropoda; class Arachnida; order Ixodida; family Ixodidae; genus Ixodes; species Ixodes ricinus. The sequence goes on from JAZHYW010021752.1 coordinate 141,260, forward strand.
CCGCCATTTTCCCATTCAAAATGGGAAAATGGCTGGTGAACTTATTTCAATACGTTGTTCGTCGTAAGTTACCTTCACATATTGAAGCGTCACCGCATCTATTTACTTTTTACCGCAACCGTGGCAGGTTTCGACCAGGTTCGACAAAGTGTTGCTGCAGCAGACGACAGAGCCTGTACAAAAGGAGAGGGGTGAGAAAGGGGCAACCGCCGTTGGCGGCTGCCCAAAAGTCGTTGCCGTGGTAACCTGCGCCTGCTCGCGTATGCCACGTGGTCACGTGGTAGCGGGAGGTGGGGCATACCGAGGACTCCCATTATTCGTAGCGCGGCGCGCGCGGGCTTTTGGGATTTTTGCAAAGGATCTATTGGTAAACCCTGATAAAAGAGCATGGTAAAGCCCCTCTATCCTGGGAAAAGTGGCGCCATTCATTGTTGTAGACATGCTCGAGGCACGTTCCGCGCGCCAATCCTGGGAAATTCATGGCGTCTGAAATCCAGCTCAGCGCTGCTACAGCGCTGCGCTGTACCGCCATGATCTTCCCAAGGGCTGCACGTGCCTCGTGCATCGACGCACCTTGCGCTACAAACACCGGTAGGGTGCCTACATGTCTGTCTGTCTCAGGGTGAAGACATCCATTGTTGCACTGAATCTACCAGCGCGTGACGCTCTCGCGCACTCGGTGCGTGACTTGGGCGCTAAAATGGCGTCTCTGCATTAGCCAAAGCGTTGGCCAAAGCTATGCACTCGAGCTGAGTGACACCGGATTGCGCGCGAACGCCCGAGCAAACAAACAAACGAACACTTCAAAACGCATAAAAGTATGATTGAGCGGAAAAATGGCTGAGATGTCACCACTCAAGCAAAAGCGCGCGTGTGTATGAAGGCACTCTAAACCCTGGGAGTCCGCAGCGCCATTTTTTATCCGGAGCATCCAGACTCCAGAGGCTGTAGGAAAATCAAGATGGCGGCACACCAAAAGCGAAACCGCACGGCAGCGCCATTGCGCTTGGATGAATGGGTAGTGCGCCACCTATAATCAAAAAATTTGTTTTTGCCCTGTTTTTGTGTTATTTTGCTTGGCTTTCTGCTGCTTTGCGGCTGGTCTTCGCGTTTCAATGCTGGTTAACGTGCGTTGAAACGCACACAAGCCAGCACTGAAACGCGAAAACTAGCCACAAAGCAGCAGAAACCGAGCAAAACAACAAAAGTGACACACACACAAAAAATATGCAATGCTTGTTCTTTTGCGTTCATTTTTATTGAACAGGCAGTAAAAAATACAGAAGAAATTTCTCACTATTTTGCACACAAGAATCAAAGAAACGAACAACAAAACAGGATATAACGTTACGTGATCCTTTTCGAGCTTCTTGGCGTATTCTCACAAGCCTCGCGCCGTTCAGCCACAAACGTGGAGCCTAGAAAAAAAAAAAAGTTGAATTATTTGCTTTGTATTTTGTCTGTTTCTCTTCTCCCTGAGTTAAATGCCTCCACGCTAAATTGACAATCATTACGACGGTGTCTTGCAGCTAAAGCAGCTAAAGGGGCTAAAGGAAACTAAGCCATAAGAAAAACAGAAGCTCAGCTCTTTGGTATCGAGTCTTCATCGATAACCTGTATTCGTTTTTAATATTATCACTTAAATTCAGGAGTGCGTCACTGCTAAACGAAACGGGAAACCAGTACAGATCGCTCCATCGCTCATCCTCATTTAATCGAAAAATATTTAGGCTCATTTTCACTCCTCGCGAACCTCTATGCCTCTTTTTCCGAATCTTTGCCGAACTTTTCTTCCTTCTCTTCAAACGTTTCGCAATATGCCGAACTTTGCCGAATCTGAAGTTCGGCAGATTCGCTCCATCGCTACCTATTATAGAGCCTCACGAATTGAAAAGGGCATTATTTAAGCCGATAATTTTATATGGTGAAAACCATGTAAGTTCACGAAATTTTTCTTTTTTCTCCCTTGCTTTGAGCCGCTTTTAGCTTTTAGCGGTCCTTAGGCTTAGCGAGCGCGCGCCGTTATCGAGAGTGTCCGTGTGGTCCGTGTGTTGATTGTCTAGTGGTGATGCCCTTTCGCCGCGCCAGTCGCGCTCACTAATAATTTCGCCAGTTTAAACAAATCGTCTTATTTTTACGCGTTTCAGTCTTTTTACGAACACCAGTAGGGTTCCCAGAAGCCGTTCTTCAACAATGACGGGCAAACAAGCGTATAACATCGGAGATCTCGTGTTTGCCAAGGTTCGCGGCTACCCTCCATGGCCTGCAAGAGTAAGTTTTTTTGCCGGTTTTATGTTGCTGGCACAGCGTTGCAGATACGATTCCTACATGCTCTGTGCAGTTCGCTTAGCCTCAAGTCAGCTGTTCCGATCAGTTGAGGCTGAGATTAGCCTCCAAAAGTCCGCAGGCATTCTTGTTTACGCGCTGTTCTTTTTGGCGGCACGCCTGCTGATTTCATGCAGCCTGCTGCGCTTCGCTCAAAATAAGGCAGAAAGACCGCTCCAGTCGTGCAGTGCTAGCGCTGAACGGGGCAGGCGTTCACTGGCAGAACATTTCGTTTTCATAGATCTCGGAGTAACATCCTCTGCTTCCAACTCGCATGCCGAATCGCAGACGTTAATCGCAGTAAAACACGTTCACGAATAAAACACACACAAAAAAAAAAACACGTTCTTGTAGCGTTGTGCCATACTCGACGGACATAAGCGTTTTTTCATCTGATTCGGTGGCTGAAGATTTCTTGTTTACTATTTTCGGTAATTGTGTGTTTCCTCTTATTTTCCGCAAAATATGTATTTATGTATAGAACTTTGAAAGCGCCAAAAGACGCAGACAGGAATGGGGACGCCATACGTTTTCAGTTTTGTAGAAATGTACCAGCGAGCCTATCTCTTATTGCAGCTTAAATTTTCACATCTCTGGCATTTGAGTAGGTCTGCTAGTGTCGTGCGTGCCACCTTGAGCATACAGGGGATGTGAACCGTGCTTAACCTGTCAAACCTTTTTGCTGCTCCTTGTTTATTTCATGCCTTTATGGCTTGTTTGCAAAAGCTCTTCAGGCATTCACACCATAGTCTCAAAGCCACTTGCTCTAGAAAGTGATTGCCCATGGAATGTCCTTAGTGCTCACAGGAGTGCAGTGGTAATTTAGTCTGAATGTCATAACAAAGGATTTGCTGCTGCAGAGCAGATGTAAAAAGTGTTCATTATTTGTAAAGACATTTGCCCTGAGAGCATCAGTACTTTACCCTGATATAGCATGTTCCATGTGCCTTGTCTCATTCCCCCTTTTACGTGCAATTTGCATATTCCACTGCTGCAGTTTTTAAAAAGCTATTGTACCTGGACTAAGCTTCATGATGCAAGAGAATAAGTCCTTAAGAAATGAATTTGTCAGTACTGTGACATCATGTTTTCAGTGCTCTTCTGCGACCAATGAAACGAGAATGCCTTTGGCCGTGTCTTGTCATGTTTTGAGTATCCTTTCGACCAGATATGTTGGCAAGCCAGTACACTTAAAAAGGTAGCCTGGCCGGATGGACCAGTCTGACACTGGGTATGCATTAATTGGGTAGGCATGGCCTGAAGAATGGGCAGTGTGCAGACCAGCACCAAAATAAGGTCACACTTGTTGGGTTTAGCTACCATTATAGGTACTAGTAGTAGTAACCAAAAGGCTATAGGGCAGTGGGGTAAATCTCCAAATCAGGAGACGTCAAGCCTAGTAGCGCGGTCCCACATCTCTGCAGCAATGATCGCAACCTTTAGGCTACACTACTGCGGGCCGGCTCAGGAAAATTTCATCCGTCGTGCCAGTGATCGGTGCCAGTTATCCCTGCATCGTCTCTCGGGTGAGCCCTTCCCAAAACTGGAGGAAACGCGTAAACCTCCTCTCCTAGCAGTTGATACCGCTTGCTAGAACATAGGTTCCTGGATCAGAGGATGCAAGACACGGGCGGGTCCGTCTCCGCATGAACGAGGGGGAAACGGCCAGCAAGATAGCTGAAGATTTCTTCGTGCTGCCGTTACGATGTACATCGGGGAAGATTCCAAAGGGTTCCCCACAGACTTGCAAGTGCTTATGCTGACAGCAGAGGTGGTCGTAATTTTACACAGGATTACCGAAATCCGTTTCCGTAATTTGGCGGCTCTCGCAAGTGTTTCCAGTGGCTGTCATTTTCACGAAGCTGGTACAATGATTGAATGTCCACACTATCGAAACTGATTTCTTTTTCTCATGCACTGGTTATGTGGTTTACAAAATTCTTTTGCGAGCTCATTTGAAGTGTAGCACTTTCCCAACATCAAGGCCAACTGCTGCATAGCACTGCTTGATATGCGATGCGGAATGTCTTGTTTCACCTTCATTTTCGAACCGGAGCCTACACAGCTTCTGTGATTTTTAGTTACCCCGTCTATGTGGATTTTTCCAGAATTTGGTCATGTAAGTTACTCCTATGGGCATCAAAGCTCAGTTCCCCTTTCTCCACATTTTGTGCCCGGGCTCAGTCGCTACAAATAGATAGAGCCCTGCATATCCTGGGACCATCCGGCGGATATTCCGCAGATATCCGCAGTAAAACTGGCGGATGCGGATAAAAGTTAGACGGATTTTGGCGGATTGCGCATCGGATGCGGATGTCAGGGGCTGCGGATGCGGATATCCGCGGTTCCTGGATCTACATTTTTGCCGGTGGCATTCTGTCCGTCGCACTGGATGTCTGATCGGCAGATCGCTTTCAGCCGAGCATGCTGCACGCTTGATCAAAACACTTCCCGTGGTTCGCTTTCATCGAAAAACCTGAGGCGCTTCGATACTCTCACAACCCCGCTATTTTCGTAACGAACTTCTTGCGTGGCCACATGCCCTGCTGGCGTACCCGCCGCGAGGGGCATGAGCCCGGCTAAAACGCACAGCGTCGACGTAACCATGTGTCCATGAAATGTATGTCCGTGAAGTGTTGTCCACGAAACGTATTCCCACAAAAACGCGTTAAGCCGAAGAAACGAGTAGGGATCCTAAGAAAGGTCTAGATTTTTACTGAAGACCGCCGGGGTTAGTGCTTTGCATCTCGTCAAAAATGCTATATAGAAAAGTAAAAGTAAAGTAATGCAGGACACTCAATCGTGCCGAAAAGCTGCAGTTCTTTGGTAGGGGAAGAAGCGGCAAACGCTCTCCGGGTAAACGAAAACCTCAAACGAACAAGTCACAAGAAAGTATAAAGAAACCTCCCCCTCTCTGCGGAGAGTGGTGCGGCTCGCGATACTAACTACAAAAGAAGTGCTTCGACTAGCGAGAGGCGAACCCTGTGGCGCCTAACGGTCTCCAAAAGTTTCGGAACTCAGCGGCGCACGCACATAGGCAGCCCTTAAATTGCCTCTTTCTTCTTTATGCTTTAGAGTTCTAGCCAAGGAAAGTCTGGTAGTTCATATTCATCCGAGTTATGACACCAGGGCGCCAGCAATGTCAGCGGCACCGCGCGCAACCTCCGCCTGCCTCAAAGCCCCCAAAACATAATAATAAAATAAAAGTTTATACGGATGAGAGAGATTCGGGCTCCTGCATGACCGCGATCTTTCTCGAACAACACGTCAGTCGATCTGATCAGGCCTTGGACTTTAGCTGGCGCATCTTACCCGCTTTTCGGCTGACGCTGGGAACACCGTGTGCTCGCGGCGGCCACAAGCGCTCGGTAACATCACAGAAAGGATTTTGTCTCTCCTAAACCAACTGCTCATTCGCCTCTCTTTCCGAACTCTTCTTTTTTATGACCTTTTTTTCAGGCGTGCCTGTACTTCAGGGAGAGTTAAGGGGCCGCAGTGTAGAAAATCACTTCCGATTCCGCGCGCGGCGCGGGAAGAATGGGGGCCGCCGCTAGATTTTCGCAAATTTCGCTGGTCTAAATGTAATCGTGAACCTCTGGTGGTTGGGGCAAGAACATCGACATGGTTCCACATTTTGCCGGATGCGGCCTCGGATAACGGGGTACAAAGTATGCGGATCGGATAACGGACAATAATGTAAAAAGTTTGCTGATGCGGTTCGTGATGCGGATACAAAGTCTGGCGGATGCGGATCGGATCGCGGATACTCAAACTCGTTATCCGCGCAGGGCTCTACAAATAGAAGCCACTGTAGCCACCATCAGAAATTCGCTGCCACCAAATTCTGCTGCCTTGGGCCTATTGGCGTAGAGCAGTCATGGTGGACTTACCATTACTCTGCTTCCTGGTAGGTCTGCTCATGAACAACAGGAGAGATTTGTATTTTGTGTTCGAGCGGTAACTGAGTTGGTTATATTTGATTAGGCAAAGACAAACTAAATTTGTGATGCAAACAACTTAAAATGCAGTTTTCTTGTAGTGGAGGAGGATACATGGCTGCAGGGTGGCATGGTGAATTCATATTGTGACATGTAATGAGTGAGTAATGTGAGTTACACTGATTAGAAAGAGAATTGAAAAAAGTCTGCCTAGTCCAGTTTTTGTTATTCTTGTTCCAAACCACTTTATATAGCACAGTGGGTTGCGGAACTTAAAAATTAGTGCCTAACTAAATTATTGTGACTCATATTTAAAAGATATGTTTGTCGTGCCTCGGAAAGAGAACATCTAATGCTTAGGCTTCTCTGGGCATATTTTCGTTTTCCAGGTTGAAGATGTTGTACCTGACAAGGCAAAGCTTAAGCCGCACAAGTACTCAATCCTTTTTATGGCACTTACGAGACGTAAGTATTGTTTCTCTTTGCCCTGTTACTAGAGGTTGCAGCCTCTCGCATCTGCATTAGCTGGTTCGAGTGAAATTATCTAATACTGCCGTTTAAGAAAGTCCGCTTCCAACGCTGTGCCATGCATTCGCACATTGCGAAAATGTGAGGAAATTCACCTGAAGGTTTTGTGCACAAAAACTTGGAGGAATCAAAAGGCTTTATATTATCGATTCTCAACCAGTAAAATATGGGACTAATGGAACCAAAGGACACCTCTTCATCCCATCTTTTATTTGAAAGCAAATTAAAAAGTTAAACGTCTGCATGCCAGGTGACCTTCGTGTTCGTCCTCTGTGTAAGCGCATACAAGTTTAGTTGTGGCCTTGTAAGTATGGATCTCTTGTACTCATGAAGAAAATCTACGTATTTCTTTTGTGAGGGAGGGCGGTATGTATTTTGAACTTTTAGTAACACTAGCACGGATGAGACAACCTCATTGGCAGTCTGTCAAAATCGCTCCTGCCTGGAGTTTAGAGGCGCCGGAGATTTTGAGGTTTGGAGCGTAGGCGATGACTACATAACAAAAAAGCCAAGGTTCCACACGGAACTCCACTCACTATTGAAAACGAAAAGAAAAAACAGTAGGCATGCTACAGCAACTTCAGGTTTGTAAAACAACCGACACAATGATTAGAGAGTCCGAACAGGCGGCGCACATCAGCAATACTAACATTCTAAATAGAACACAGACAATGAAATAAAAGAACAAAGCTACGGACGGAGAGCATATGAAATAAAACGTCCGTGAAACAGTCAGAACAGGCGGGCCTCACTCAAATTTGGTGTCGAAGGGGCATCGTCGGGCTCTCGGCGGTGGTGAGCTAGCAGGTAGATGGTGGCGGTGATGATCAAGAAGCCTCAGAAAGTATTGTGTTGCTGTGCTGCCATTCTCACCTTGCAACCACGAACGTCCAGTCCCCTTGACGACCCAAAACCTCTGCTCAAAAACTATCGGCTCCCCGCGAAGACCGTCCCTCTTCAGGGCAGCAGCATTTTCCCGCCTTTGTCGGCGCCAAAGGCATCCCCCAGGTAAAGAAAGGGAAGATAAAAACAAAACCGGGTTTCGTCTTCCTGTTTATGGTCGCAATGTGGGGCGGCCCACTTGAAAGGCAAATTGGCGAAGGGGCACAGCGAGCAGCACCATGACACAAAGAAAGAGATTGTGGGAGAGTCTGCCGGTGCCAGAGTTTGTGGCATATTCCCATATATTTGATTAAAGTTACCTTGATTCTGCTTTTAATAATTTTACAAAGAGTGCGATGTTCAGTTTTTTTCACGTTGCCTAAAATGCGGGTTTTAGGGCATTCCTAAAATGAAAGGAGTTACATACTGCAAGTTTAACACAAAATACAAAAAAAAAATTATATTATATGATTTGAATGAAATTTATTTGGTATAAGTCAGATTGATTTTATTTAAATCACTGTAGCTAAAAGTGGTGATTCTTTAGCAGATATATATATATATATATATATATATATATATATATATATATATATATAGTTATATAGTGGAATGGCGGCAAAATGATTGATCAATTTGTTTGATCAATGAGAACAGCACAGAAGCATAACTCAATCCAACAATTGAATTAACTTGATGCAAACCCTGTTATACTAGAGCAAAGGAAAACTTTATGTTTATAGTAATGAGAAAAGCTGTATTTGCTTTAATATATCTACTCTTCTTGTTCTATTATTTTTTTGTTCATTCCGATTTGTTTGCTGATAGGACATTACATAACAAACAAACAAAGTGGAAGGTAAAGAGAAACTTCAATGCTCTGAAGTTTAAAAAAGGAGCGGCGCTCATAAGAGCACCACTTTTTGCTTGTGTTTAATTTGATATAATTCTGTCTAGCTTAAGAATGATCTTTTTATTTAAATAAAAGGACATGCATAGAAAGCATCATAGTCTTTTTTATGCTTGATTTAAATCAGCAAATTCGATGGGGTTTGAATCACAATTTAAATCGTCTTGATTTTTATTCTCCACCTTGAGCAACCAGGACTGTCGGGGGTCACATGTTTAATCACTCTTGCTTTCCCCCACTCCCTATTTTGCAGCAGTTTGCCTTTTCTGTAGCACCCTTAAAATTAAGGATTTTTTTTTTTATGCAGTTTTTGGTATTTATGCAGGAATTCTGTTCTTGCAGCTTGTCAAGCCACAACTGTGCCATAATGTTTAAGCCTACCTTGTGTGAAAGGCGAATGGGTGGTCGGTTTTAATGAGAAATTTAAAATGCGACTGCCTCTGTGCCTGAAAACAAGCTGAAGCAGCCGACCGAGCCAGTGCTAAACAACCTGGCTGGGATGCGATAGCTTCACACATTTCAATTGTTCCATCAGCTGGGATGTTCGGTCTATGCACTTGGGAAACAAATGTGTGCTTAATCATTTAATTTCTGTGGCTTTCTATGTTTTGTCGCTCAAATTTGGCTGCCTCCACCTTGTCCTGCGTGCATGTAGCGCTCACTGATACTGATACCCACGGTGAATAAATGCCACACACTTCATTTATCATGGTTCATCATCATCTGTCCTGTAAATGGACAATAAAAAACACTAGTCACAAACATGTTTCCTTTGCTTAAAGGAGTCTCCGTCCACAATTTGAACCGAACAAAATTGATATATCGCTCGAGTATGGCATGAGATCATAGCCAAAATATTGTGTCAGAATTGCACTACAGTCTCAATGAAACTGCCATTAAAAGTGCTCTCAAGTGCTTAGCGGCTGTCTGGGGATCCGCTGCTGAAGCATGGGGATCCGCCGCTGAAGCAACAACACTGAATAAAGTCCCTTTTGTTCTGCGTAACCATTTATTCTCTTTGCTTTTTCACTGCTGTCTGATATGGCAACTAGCGCTGCCCCTTAAACGGGCTCCATTTCTCAAGCTGCAAAAAAATTGACCGCATCTTCATGTGGTGAATGATGTTGATTGGGGTGAAGCTCTTGTGGTGCTTGTCTGCGTAGATGCTGAGCCGCAGCATGCCGAGCCTTTCGTTCGTTTTCATCCATGTCGGAAAAAGAATGTGTGGTATGGAACGTGGTTATATATGCATTTGAGCATTTGACCGCAGCGCCCTCTTGTCTATAAACGTTGAGCCGATGCATGCAAAGTTTAAAGCGATTATATACGCATTTGACCGCAGCGCACTCTCCTGTATAGACGTTGAGCGGCTACATGCAACGTTTCATTCATGACATCCCCAGCTCTTGAGTTACTGCCACATCTCAGAGACCCCTACTCGTCCCGCAGTCGTGGCCGAGTGGTTAAGGCGATGGACTAGAAATCCATCGGGGTCTACCCGCACAGGTTGGAATCCTATCGACTGCGCAAACATTTTTTTTCATCATTTAATTTTACAATTTTTTTTTGTTTTGTTTTACACAAGCACATGCTTGTGAGCACGTGAGCTCACGAGCACCGGACATCGGACGGACATACGGACATAGCTAGCCCCTAAGGAGCTTCGCCCCTAAAAAATCCAGAGGCCTCCGCTCACGCAACTAGCCAGCCACGCATACCGTTGCACTAGGGCATAGCTGGTTGCCAGTATAGTCGCCACTCCTGAACCTTTGGTTACAATTATACCCTATTCCCCAAAGCCTAACAGTGGCACCAGATATTTTCAGAACTATGCGCAGTGCTGGGAAGAAAGTCATAGCCTCAGTAATTCAGGGACGCTGACTGCTCTAGAAGCGATACTGTTTTTAAGAGCACTGGAGACGTAATGGGGTTGTACCTTAACCGATTGGTGGGTGTTTCTGTCCTCTGCTTTACAGGGCCACCTTAGGAACGAAGGACTTGTTCCCTTATGCGGAATTCAAAGGAAAGTATGGACAGAAGTTGAAGAGGAAGTTCTTCAATGAGGGACTCTGGGAGATAGAGAATAACCCAAACGTGAAGCCTCCAGGGGAAGGGGTGAGTCTTGTACTGGCACCTTCATCCACACACCGATCTTGGTTCCTAGCTCAAACCAGTCTGGAATTTGTCTGACAGCCCTGAGCAATACTTTGCTTTGTAACCATTTCTTTGTGGATGTAATGAGTTCTAGGCACAATTGCAGCTGCCCTATGGGACCTGCACATAATACGCGTGCGGACTACAGTGCCACATGTATGTTCCTCTGACGCAAAGTTAAGCTCTTACTTTGTTAGATGGCAGGGTTCTCATACTTGGGATGCACCAGGAGGTGTTCATAATTTAAGAGGCAGGATACAACTGAGTGCACAGACTTCAGTGCCTAGAATAAATATCTCTGAGAAAAGCAACAGTACAGGCTGCTGGCTAGAGTTGCAGGGCATTTTTTTCACCGGTGTTCTAGGGATAAATTATTGTTTACTATGCTGCATTTGAAAGGTGTAATGTATTCACCATTGACTAGTTATGCCTTGTCAAAAAATGACAAGAGAAAAGCCGTATGCATAGCAGTTGCGTTAGGTGAGCGCAAAAATTGCTATTCTGATGTGGACTGCTAAGTTGTGGTTTTGTTATGATGCAACTCACTGCCAGCCCTTGGGCATGGCAAAGGGATGTGCTGGACCTATACTCCGTTTCACGATAACTTTGCGAACTGTGGAGGCCATGGCCCTTTCGACCCAATAAGAATGTCGGAGCGGTGCACTTGATACCATGTCACAGGAGCATGTGTGTCACTGCACAAAATGTGAGGCCTGGAGAAACCGGCTGTCGTCTGCTGGCCAAGACTCGTCTACGGCGAAATCAAGCAACGTCGCATGAACGTCCACTGCTGCAACATTGCCATTTGCTAGAGTAGCACTCTCGTTGAGAGCAGTTTATGAGACAACCATACGGCCAATTTACCTGCGACTTTTTGACGGGTGCTAATGCCAAGGCCCAGTGCAATATTTTGAGCAAAAGCAGTCGATTACACGACTGCGATCGTTAACGGCCACAGCGCTAAAGGAGAAAAAATTCGGAGCGAATACAGATATGGCGTCACTTTTTGGTTTAAATAGAATTGAAACTCAAAGTCATGAATATTCATTCCTTTTTTTATATATATAGTTTAGCTAGAGATAGAAATCTTCAAGTTTAAATGCCGTTAAAAGAAAAGAAGCCTAGAACTACTTTTAGTTGCGGACGGCGCTGTTGCTGTGGCAGTAACCTCCTTGGTCTTGACCATGGAGTGTTATCACATGCCTTCCTCCGACTCTCTTATTGGGTTGCGGGGGTCCCGACCCCCACAGTTCACCAAGTTATCGTGAAACGAAGTATAGTTTGATTTGTTGTTTGCGCAAGATACTCATTTTTGAGCAGCTGGTTAGATAGTGACAGTGGACTACATGCCTACAGTCAGGGGCGGATGCAAGTATTTGCAAAGGGGGGATCAGCATATTGAATCTTTGAAAAAACATGCCCTTTCTCTATCCCCTACCCTAAAATTTTACACATTTAGAATTCAAGAGGGGGAGGTCAGGACATCCAGACCCCCCCTCTGAATCCGCCACTGCCCATAGCTCAAATATCTGCCATTTCTCAAGTTGTTTGAAATAGTCAAAGCCATTGACACAAGTGCATTGCCCTGCCAATGGTTTTGTGTATGAGGTCTAGTTCACAGAGAGCACTTTGTAAGCCTACAAGCTTGTGCCTTCTACAGTGCCACACTGAATTCTTGAGATAAAGTTGTATGATGAGTACCAGTTTTTTTACCTTAAAAAGATAAAATGTTTTGGTTTAAGAACCATTTATTTTTTGTCTAGAAGTTTGTTTAAACCTTCTAGTGGGTTACCCTTGATTATGCAAGGGAAGTAATCTTTGCTGGGTGAATCTTCCAAATAATCTTTGTATAGCTTGCTGTTTGGAGAGAAATTCCGAGAAACCAGTGGTCAGTCGTTTTCAGTGACCTAAATGTACTCTGCACTCGTCCCAGGTTTAGCTTCCCCCATGTCTTGTTTGTTTTTACCTGATCTTTGCGAGTGCGACTGTTGGCAGGGCTCTGGCAACAAGTCGAACAAGAAAAAGGATCGGCTTGAGCCTGTGATCGAGGAGGAAGAGGCGGAGGAGGAGGAGGAAGACGAAAAATTGGTCATTGATGAAAAGCCCTCCAAAAATGTGAGGCTCTTGTATGCCTGGACATTTGCAAGAAATATGAGTTGCTTTTTCTTTTATATGCATCTCTACACTTGCTATTTTGGTTTGCAGGGCATTGCAATGCAGAATAAAAATGGGTTCACTTGGCACAGATTTCCCGTCCTGTCACTAAACACGACTGACTTTCGTTTAGTTTTTCTCGTTTAAATGTGGTAGTGCTAACTGAATGTCAACTCCTGCAATAGTCGGATTACGTGAAAGTGCCTTTTTCTGCACTCTCTGTCCTTCTTACACTCTGTCCTAATTACTCCGAAGTTTTGTGAATGGCTTAAAAGCACAGTGTTCCCGCTTGCCTGTTCCAACTTCAATCTTGTAAACTGTGAATCTGCAGAAAATGCACGCTTCTGATGCCTTCTTGTTTGCATGGAGGTCAGTCGGGTTTGAGCGTATAAACTGAAACTTGTGAAATTAAAAGGGAGGAAAGTCTTTACGGTGGTTGTTGGGCGTGGCTTGAGTGCCAGGTATCTTCATCCTTGTACCACTTCATAATCCTTCCCCAGAAAACTGAACCAGCACCCGCGAAGAAAAGGGCTACGAAGAGAGCTTCCAGGGTGAGGCTCATATTTTCTTTTCTGTCTTGAGCCTTTCATTTTGAGTGACAGACGTCCGAAACAGTGTTCCACTAATGTGAGACCTCTTTGCTCTTGCAGGATTCCACAGAGGAGCCAAAATCCGGAGTAGACGAAACACCAAAGAAGAGGGTGAGCGTGCTTTGCTTTGGAACGTGGGTACTGCCGGCATCTTTGCTCGGGACTACTACGGCTCGGACGAGTAGTGTTCTAGTGAAGCTCCTTGAGCATAAAGGAGCTGGCACGCTTTGTGGTGTCACACAGCGTCTCTTTGTGATGCGAGATCACAGTGTCGCACCGCATCATTTTGTAACACGACGTGGTATTGTGTGGTAGTATACTTTAAATGGTGGTAGAGAATGTCTTTGTGCAGTATGATTGTGTGCAGTCTGTGCGTAGCACCTGGCTGATGCTGACGCTCATTTGCGGGCACATCAGAATCGGGAATTTGTTTCTATCTGGCAACCTACAACCCTGTTTCTGGTCTGGCGTTATTTTTAAAGCAGCGTAGCAGTCGCCTTTGGACGCGTGCATCCGCCTTTCCTAGGACTGTTACCGAAATTGAAGGGCGTTGGAAACCGACCTGCAGGCGTCACGTTCCAAGGAACCCGCACCGAAGACGGCGGCCACACCGCCCAGCCGCAGTCGCAGTGGCCGCACCATCAAGCGGAAGAAGTTCAGCTCTGAGAGCGACGAGGACGAAGGCAGCTGGTCTGTCGAGGCGTCCGCTCCCGAGGGCGGGGACAAGGAAGCCAGCGACCAGGAGGCGCCCAGCCGCGGCACCGAGAGGTCCCGCGCGTCTGCCGCCAAGGACAAAAAGGACAAGACTTCTCAGGAGGCGAAGGACTCTGCCGAGGGCCAGGAAGGTGAGTGGTCTGGCACGTTAATCAATGGTACTCGAGACCTGCTGGAACCGACGATTTTATAGTCGCCGACAAGGTGAGAACGGCAGGTCGGTGCTTCAGTTGTCCCTCGTCCGGCTGGCGCTACCCATAGCACCTCGAGAAAAAAGCAAGTTTTGCTCATTGCATGAAGTACCGTATCTGCACAAATATATAGCAACCACGAATATAACGTAAAACAAATCCCACCAGCCTAAAAAAAAAAAAAAAAAAAAAACATAGTGGAAATGTAAAGTTATTGCGCTTGAGAGCATAGCAGAAGTGAAAAGAGAGACGAAAGTACTGGGAAATATTGGTGTATGGTTTGGACTGCACTCGTGATCGCAATTTTGAAGATATGCTTCTCCGATAGTTCTTTTTCTTCGACGTGAGCCCCTTGTCCGCGAGCCGTTCCTCTCGAACTGCTGCGCACTGTGTCGAGTCGGTTGGTATACGAAGTGCACAAAGCAGAAGCACCACCGCATAAACACTAGAAGAATCAAGCAAAAACTGAGAAATGCGCAATCAGAACAAGGACCGCTAGACTGGATACAGGTCGTTCTTGCACTTGCCCCTTTACTACGGTCCCTCTGCATAAACACCTCGCGTTTCATGACTGTGTAAACACAGCCAGTCGTCTTGGCTTGGCTTGAACTGGCCAGTGTCCCCGCACTCTCCTGTGGCTGGGCACTCCCGTGTGGCTGGATGCACCTGCCCCGTGTTTTTGCGGATTGTACATTCTAGAAACATGAAAATGACAGAGAATTCTTTAAGCATTCTTTATTTCTCTTTTTACATGATGCAAGAACCACAAAATTTCCTCCCCACACCCCCGTTTCTTTTCGCACCCAATCTCCCGCATTCACTCGTAGGAATGGCTTTCTCCCGACTCGCGCGCTTGTGGCCGAGTTCGCTTTAAATATAATTTGAAGTGCTTCTGAAAACATGTAATTTCAAGAAAAAAGAAAAAGAATTGCTTTATATTTGTGCAAGTGCAGTATGTTGCACGACTTGGCTGTCAAAGGGAGAAGCGATGCTTTTGGCATTTGAAATAGGTACGTCTTGATCAGATAACATATAATCTAAAAGTGCACCTACATGTATTTTAATTCTCCACAAAAATGGGGAAAATAATAATGCTCTGCAAGGAGCCAAATTTTTTTTTACTACGGTTCTTGAGGTGAAGGCGAGTATAGAATATTGAATACTGGCAAATACCTCCTCTTCCTCCAGGGAACGTCATCACTGTCAAAGTGTGGAATTTCCCAATTTTTAAGTCTTTGAAAACCTTTCAGGGCAGTGGAATTCATCGCACAATCACTTCATACCCTGATTGCGCACGAACAACGGCAGTGGCCACCGAACAGAAAGAAAGGGCCTCGCGGCGTTGACGTTACCAACTACCGCCAGTAATTCTTTATCGGCGAACCTCTGTCAGTTTCCGGTGAAACCTCTTTTACAGAAGGCCGCTCCCCGAGTCCGCAGAAGGAAAAGCGCCGGCCAAAGAGCCCGAGAAGCCCGCAGCACCAGGGTCGCCCGTCGAGGAGGAATCGGAGGCACCGGCTCCGCTGCAGGAAGCCCCTCCCGCAAAGCCGCCCAAGAAGTCTAGCCGACGCAGGGACAAACACGCCAGTGCCGACCCACCGGCGGCTTCCGCCAAGGAGAATGCTGGTAGGTTGGCTGCTTGACGAGGCAGCGCATCTTCCGCTCAGCGTTTCTTTTATCGATCCGGTGACCAAACGTTGTGGGTTCCTCGTGTTTTAAGCACGGTCTGCATTTCACCTCGGGAAGTTGCGGGGCAGTAGTTGCCATCGTTGGTCGTCATTCTCCAACCATAGAGACTGCAGTTGCCTCTCCGAAGGAAAAATTAATTGTCAGTATTGGTATGTGCTCGCCCTCCTGCGGTGCTTTGTCTGTTTTTAGTTGAAGCCTGGTCCCACTAAGCTAGCACAACTCCTGTTGTGCTTTTATGTCGGAGAATGTGTAGAGCAAGAAAGCAACTGAAGGATGTCCAGTTGTTACTTTGCGTTTCTGGCTTTTCGTACTCCATGTGGCGTGCACTGATTTGCCAATTCTCTAATTGCTTTTTGTCCGAAGGCGTTGTAAGTGCCTGTGTGGCAAGAGCATTACAACGCCTGTTTGTCACATCATAGAAGGCCCTCCTATTGATGTAAAAAATAAGATTCTTGTCAATCCACATGTTCCACTGGCAGCACGTTCTCGTGTCTGTTAGAGTTGGCCAATGGCAGCATAGTGGGACCAGGCTATAGTAAGGCAAACTTCTAAGTCTTACTGTCTATCCCAGCAGCCCGTTACGGTTCTACGAAATAGCCTACTCAGCGAGGGCTATGTGAGCCATTCTGTTTTTGCTCATGTTTCAAGATAAATGCACGTTGCTGGAGAGCTGTGGCAAATAACGATTCCACTTGTGAGCCGGTGCCTGCAGTTTGCCCAGTCTTCGAGCAGGCTGTCAAAAATATTATTTCCAGTTTCAACGCATGTTTTTGCATCTAGGTAGTTCTATCGTGCAGCATTTCATGAGCACACTCTCTTGAGGCTTTTGAAGCCCCACTGAAAAGACAATTCTTAATATCTAGTGGTTTGGCCAGAATGTCTTCCGTTATCACCGAACCCTTCTTAGTTTTAAGGTCTTTTTTTTGTTTTTAACCCTTCGAGGGTTGGTGTTGTACGTGTATGGCGGCAATTATACATTTTGAAAGCTCGGCTCCTAAATGAAAAATGCGTGCACTCCGGGAGGTACTGGTGTCTGTTAATGTCTTTGACGAAGTATAAACGTGGTAATCGCACTGTGTTTCTCCTTGCTAAGGCTACTTATAGTTTCAAAATTAGACGCTCTGTGGACATGATGCGCTCTAGGTGGCTTTGTTACAACTGCATTGTCGTGGACGTTGAGGCGATGTTCTTATGAAGCCCATGTTTTCATGCCCATCGTGTTTATTGCCTCCATAGGGCGACGTCCCATTCAGTTTTGCTGCAGTGAGATGTTTTGTGCATTGATGAGGTCATTATCTACTTGTTCAAGCACAGAGTGCAATTAACGGTTGACTTGAACCAGTGATTGCAGAGTTTTGTTTTTCACAGTTGGAAAGCAATGAGAGAAGCTACTAACATTAGTGAAATATGGTTATATGAGGCACCAACCTACCGTGAAATACCACGGAAGCGCCCACTTGGTTCAAGCGCCAGCTATTAACATTTCCCAAACTTGGGAATTCTGCAAATTATATGTTAAGTGCCCGATTTGACCAGACAAGCGCCCATGTCCAGGTTTACCCAGTTTTAGTCGAAGTGGTGCGCACTCCACCGGTATTTTTCGGTAGGTTGTAAAATCCGGTGCTTGGCACCGACATGCAAGTGCAAGGTGCATGAAAACCACAATGTTGTGTTTGTGTTAACCATGTTGCTTGATAAATTCTAAAGTCAAAACAATTTAAAGTGCCTGGCTACTTTTCCCACTCCCATCAAATATGCTGATATCACAGCGTGATTGTCACACAAGGACGAACTCAAAATTCACTTTAGTGTCCCTTTATGTCGAAAAGTGTTTTGAAATTCATAAAAACAATGTTTTACCATTTTTTTTTCTTTACTTGTGTTTAGACGATTTGTTGCAAGTTCTCTGTAGTGAAATAGAAAGAGGTTCTGTGTCGTGAAAGAAGGTCAAAAATACTCTAAATTGCAAATGACTTTTTTTTTTATTGTTGGGCCTTAATGGGTGTTCCTTTAAAAATCTAAACATGCATGGGTGCCTTGTCAGAAATCAGAGTTCCTTTTATCTAACGAGTTTATGTTTTCCAATGTAACCAAGGGTTAATAGATGCAGTTGGGTTAGGTACTCCTTGGGTTGGGTACTCCTTCGTGTAACTGAAGTGCAATGTGACTGTACTGACTTTTTTAGAACATTTTGTCATGGGTTGGGGCAACATTCAATTTACTATGTGTCATACATCATTAGTCATGTGGAATATTTAGCAATGTAGTAAAACTGAAATACATTGAGGAACTGTTGTTTTCTATCATTCTTTTACTTTTGAAGGCAGGTGAATTTACCTTGAAACATGTTGCAGCAATTACCTAAGGAGCAACTATATGGTGTGTAGTATTAAGCTTTGTGTTGTTTCTGTAGCGGATGTTGATTTGATCTAGTTTTTAGTTATGATACGTTTAAACCAAGGAATTGTAATCAATGCCAGATGCTTTCAAAGGTTTAAAACTTCAAATAGACTTTAAGCAATGTGTTGTTTTCCTAATGATTAGCTCACTGACTGACAGAGTCTGCTACCATCAAATACTGGTCAAGCACCCACTCAAAATTGGGAGATGGGCGCTGGCCAGGTCCGAGAGCAAAGCTGTAGAAGGAGGGCACGTTCGGGTGGGCCCTTGCTTGATCCAACCACTAAACTAGGGATGGCCGTCGCTTGCCGAGCTGGTCGAGCGTGCCAACGTATAAAAACAGAACGTCGACGTTGTTTTCGCCAAAGTAAAAGTGCCCTTTTGCATCAGCAGCAACAACGATTGGGCTTTCGACACAAAGCAACTCGACCGTTCCTAGGTTTAACCACTTTCACGATTTCACTGTCTGAAAACGGATTACAGACCACGGCATGTTTATTGACATCAGTGTATCCGACGGACGAAATATCTCTGAGGGATTGACCCCAGTTGACCATACGCACTGCGCGGTTACACTGTTGATCGCTTCTGCAATTTTTCACTTGCAGCCATAACTTGCTCATGCATGCTGCCGTGTCTGATTTGGCTTGGCTCCACCTGGCCGCTTGGTGGCTTAATTGACTCGGCGGCTGCAGGAAAGAAAAAAATCAATATTGACGACCATTTTGGGGTGCGTTCATTATGCAAGGAAATGCAGTAAATAGTTTATTGCCATCTAGTCTTTATCACTAAAGCCTTCAAATGACTTTTCTGAGTTGGAACAAAAGAGCAACTCCTCTATTACCATCAGTTTTTACCTCCTTTCGACTCTGCACCACTCGTCGTCGTCCTGCTTCGTCACTTCGCCCGTGTTGTCCGCCGGTCGCGGAGCTAACAGCCGCCCATGGCGACTGGGTGCTTGATGTGCCTTTCGGTTATTTTCAAACTTGCTTAAAATAGGGGAGTGGGCATTTCATATGTCCTTAGATGATTTTTGAAATGTTTCAAAGGTAAAGGGTGGGCGCTTATTGCGACATGGGTGCATACTCGGTATTTTACGGTAGCTTGTTATGTTCATTGTGTCCAGCTGTTTTGTTCATGAAGATTTTTTTTTTTTAACTTGTTGCAAATGAGTTAATTGTTTGTACTGTGTTAGGTCTGTTTGCTTGCTAGACTTTTTTTTATTTTTAATGGACAGTGCAAGAGATGTCAGTCAACAATCCTGGTAATATGAAATGTAAATTTTTAAGATGATTTTCTGCTGGCGTGTGAATCTTAGGAACTGTTTCAGTGTGGAAAGAAAGATTTGGACAAATAGTTTATGCGCTTGTTTAGATAAGGTAATACAGACTTATTTTCAGTTCTTATTGTTTCAGTTTAGTAGGCTTTACTCTTAAAATCCTATGCAAAGGAAAAAAAAAGATTTTAAGCAGCCTGGATGGAAAAAGGATGTCATAAAACTAATTTACAATGAAAAGAAGAAAAAGAAGTTGTTTAGAGCTGTATTTACGGCGCGAAATGAATTTGTAGTTGACGCGTGACTGGGCACTACTCACGTGGTCCTTGTGCTCTTTCGACAACTTCCTATTGGCTCTGAAAGTTACTTATTAATCTTCATTTCTTTGTTGCACTTTTTTTTAACAAATTATTTTGATGGTTGAGAAACAAGTATAAGAAAATTGTTACTTCCGTTTTGACTCGTGCCATAACAAACAAGAGCTTTGCCATTTTCTGTCCAAAGTTGCGCAGTGTGACATGTTTTAGTTTCTAACATGGCGGGCTGCTGGTTTCCGCTGAGCTCCCTCGGGCGCCAAGTACAAATTCGTTTTGCGCCGTAAATATAGCTCTAAAAAAATATTTGTTCATATTAAATTTATTTTATGACGTTTTTTTCTTGCAATAGAATTCTTTAGCTACCCTTCCAGCCCGGATTCCTTGGATTTTCTGACATCCTAATGCGCAGTATGCATGCACAGTAGACCATTTCAGCTCACATTCTCACATTTCTTCACATTCGCACCCTCTTCGAAGGACCTAACGACCTTGACAGTGCACTTGAGGTCGTCCCAAACGTCATCTTTGACTTCGTCCTCTATACAGACCTCGAGGGACGACCTTGACGTCGTCTTAGAGGTCGTGCTTTCGTTACCCTTGAGATCTCCCTAGAGGTCATCTTTGATGTCGTCCTTGAGGTTCTCCTAGACCAGTGGTATCAAACTCATTCGAGTGCGGGGGCCAGATTGCCTACACCGGAAAGGTCGAAGGCCAATGTAAGACAAGATGGGGGGGGGGGGGAAGAGGGAGAGGGAGGGAGGGAGGGAGGGAGGGAGGGAGGGGAGGGAGGGAGGGAGGGGGAGGGGGAGGGGGAGGACCTCGTGCTCTATGCTTTTCGCAAACTCAGTTTTGCCAGCCACATCTGTAGATTTGATTCATTCATGTAACTATTTTCGACCCTGACCTGATGTGATAACAATAATTAAAATGACACTGCCCCGCCAACGTGCTGGCAGTTTTAATAAAACAAGAGAGCAAGTACACTGTCGTTCCCGTTGCTCAATTCACACAGGAATTTATCAAGCTCCACATGTCTCTAAAAAACAATCAGTTAATTGGGCTGTTATTGCTTTCTTGGAGATTTTTATTACAGTCGAATCTCGTTAATTCAAACTCGAGGGGACCAAAAATTTGTTTGAATAAAGCGAAGTTTGAATTACCGGGAGTTTCCTTTCATAGAGACGCATAGTATGGGACCTGCATGTTAGTTTTAATTATCCGCAAGTTTGAATTAAGAGAGTTTGAATTAATGAGAGTCGACTGTACAACACTGAGCACGCACTTGTCTTTTAATTATGATATTTTTTTTGAAGGCTTGAATCCTGAGCTCGTAGCTTTATCTTTGGCAGTTGCTCCTGCTGACCGAGGGTTTGCGCAGCCGAGATGCATCCTTCAACGAATAGCTCGCGCTAGCAACCTAGTAGCATAATTGTTGTACATTACAAAAAGCTGGGAAGCAAGAAATAAAGTGAAACAAAGGGCAAATGAATACAGATAAGTAGAAACTATGTGAATACGTTAGAAGAACAGAGCTACTTTCCGAGCAACAATAAATTGACGAGATGAGATCACTATGGCGCATGCTGATTCTAGTACCCGAGGCATGGGAACTGGGACTCATAGCCATTTGCCGGCGTGCCACGTCCCAGCGAGTCACGGGCCAAAGTGTTTGATACCCCCGTCCTAGACGAATGGCTATCGCAGTTCATAGACAACCAACAAAAGTGATTTCTGCAGCAACTTTTTTCCATCCAGGCTGTTTAAAAATATTTTTTTTGCTTTGCATATGGTTTTTAACATATTTTTGCACCCTCTATATTTTGCTAGTACAAGCCTTTTTTAATCTAAATATTTTGGTGAGGTGGCCAAACCACTAGCATTCTACGTTGTGAAGGTAAATTGTCACGACTGTGTCCTTTATGAAATTGAGACGTCTTTACCTGAAAGCCAACCAACATTTTTTGTTTTGTTTATTGAAACATGCCTTTATTATCATGTCTTTTTTTTTGCATGCTTTCTGTTATTACAGAGGTTTTGGTTGCACATTTTTAACGCCTATTAAACTGTCATGCACATCTGCCATTTAACAGCACCATTCAAGGTTTGTTGGAACCATGGATTAAACGACACTGCCATTGACTTCTGTGTCTCCTTAGTAGCAAAGGGAACTTGGTTTGTATTAAGTGTTCCCTTGGGATGCATATAGTGTTGGTTAGCACATTTTATTTAATTCTGTGGGTTAATCCCCATCATTATAATTGTAACCAAAAACAAGGTGTTGGCTCAAGCAGTGTGCAGAGTCTTCATTCAATGAAATAAAAATTTATTGCAAAGAGAAAAAAAAAAGGTATGAAGCAGCCTATTGATTTTGTAAGCCTGTTTCTGTCTTGGTTTGTCTGTTGTTGCTAGTCTGTTGCATTAATTAATTAGTAAGTATTGGATCATCTAGGTTCATATCTTGGCTTATCACAAACATGGATTAAGCACTTAAAGGGATACTACAACGAAAATTCGGCACTCATTTTTTGGTCTATATGTGTTCAAAGGATCAGTATCACATCGAACATACCAATATCTTGTTAAATAAGTCTCGAAAAGGAATTTTAAAATGAATTAAACGGTTAGCAAAGGGCACCTGGTGGATGTCGCTAACGCCTCGCTTGTAATGCCCGTCTAGGAACCTTGACAGCTAGTGACAGTGAGTGTCTCGCCTCCGGCCACGACGAGAGAAGAGGGGAAGGAGGAACTCCCTCTTCCCGAGAATGCCTTTTGTGTGTCGCAGAAGTCGCTATTGTCCCCCTACAAGATTATAGAAGATTAACCCTTCACTCAAAATTCGTACAAAAGCAGCCGCTTCGGTGGCTGGAATGACTAGGCCATCCTCTCGACGTCAGCCTCGCCGTAGCTTTGCTCGTCCCGAGACGACCTACGTCACGATTGCGTTGGATGTCACGTGGTCTCCGCTGGGCCTTCTCGGAGCGCTTGCCAGAGTGGGCCGTTTATAACGAAAAATACAGCCATCAGGCTCAAAATACAAACGTGCGATTGTCATTTACGGATATTGGGGATCATATTCAACCTATTTTTAAACACGACGGGACTATTTCAAATTTCGTTGAAGTGTCCCTTTAAAGTGGATCCAGCAGTGGCACACACCATATACAGTTTCAATAAAGGGCATCTGGTTGGTTTCAATTCCTGTGTGGATAGCACATGCTTTACTAATTTGCCAGATCAGATCAATACACTTGATTGTTACTTGTTTATATGTGCTTGTCCCTAAATGGAGGTACAGGGTGGTTACAACGAAGACAGGATAAATGACTACTACTAATTGTTGATTTGAAATTTACCTGTTGTGTTATTATGTAGAGAAGAAACATTGCACAAAATTGTGTTGTTTTTTCTGTGCATGACAAATAGGGGTTTTGTTTTATTTGACAGACAAGCAAGGGCTTTGCAGAACCGCCGTGCTACAGGATCAACTAAGAGCTCGCATATAATGATGCTTCTGTCTGTTTTGTGTACGTCCTTTTTGGTGTGGACAACAAAGTGAATGTGGGCAAGTGCTTGTTAGTAGGACTGAGGGAGTTGGAGAATGAATTACATTACTGACCGGGTTCTTTGCTGGCAGCTTCTCGGCCAGTAGTGTAATCCAGCACCAACGTTTTGCTAGTGCCAAATGCAATGGTTGTTTCTGCCCTTTACTGAAACCATAATTGAGTAACACTGCTGGTATTCTCTAACTCTCTTCAGACCAAAGTAATGAAAATGCTGTACCTGCCAAGCCCGTACCACCCCCAAACCCGAAACTTCAGCAAAGGTTCCAGACAAGTAAGTACCTCTTGTTTCTATTTTGCCGGGGAAAGTTTAGCAATTTCGAGGAGGGTTCATCTCACTTCATTGATAGCTCTCCCCTGGAGTTCTTGCAATGAAGCAGTTTAGTACGTACCTTTTTCAGCGAAAATGAACATATACATTTGAAGCATAGTAATGCTCCAACGGATTGCTAAAAGTAGCTAAAACAGTACTTAGTAAACTGCTGCACCTCATAACAGGGCAGTGGAGATCAATGTGGGAGTTTGGGGAATGCGTGAAGGTACTCTGGTGAATGCCTAGAAACACTGTTTGAGAACCGATGCACTGTTGCAAGAGATGGCAGGTGAGTTGTCTTTCTTTGGGTAGGACTTGAGAAAATGTTTGTAAATTGAGAACAATGGAATGGGCAATATATATGCGAGTATGTATTGCCCGTTCTGTATAATACTCGGTGCTGTGAATCGTTTCTATTACAAAGCTAAATTCCTGCTAAACATTCCGGGAAGTGGCATTTTGGCAGACTTCCGAACTATGCATCCTGCAAACAGACCATCGTTTTCCATATTCCTGTGTATTTTATGCTTGTGGTTTAATTACCATGCATGTAGAAAATCAGCTGTGGAAAAATAAAGATATGAAATCTTTATTATGATTAATATCAGTGGCACTTTCTGGTATTTAATAATTGCATTGGTTATAGTAGAGATGTTACGCTGCATTGTCTTGGACCTTCTATGGGCGCCTAAGGTGTCTGCCATCATGGATCAGTGTGATAGTGAAAGAGGATGCCTGTTGCTGTTTGGAGTTGTTGAAGGAGAGTTTACAGTGCTTAGGGGCAAAGTTGTAATGAATACAAGAAATAAAAATAAAATTTACAGCTACGTAAAACAATTGCATAAGGATGGTACTGGTGTTGAAGTCCAACTAACTGCTTTACATGGTTACAAAAAAAATAAATAAAACAAGTCCTCCACACCAAACGTTTACATGCGGAGGGGTGGAAAGGGGCAAACGTTTAGCCAGAGACCAGAAAGCTATGCAATGCAGCACGGGAGAGAAGGCCCACTTGAATAAATCAATGGGCCCTCGTTCGGTCGGGAGTTACGACTGTGCGTCAAAACCTGTCTCGCCCAGAGTTGCTCCCATTGGGTATTGACACCGATGCATTCATTTAATCAGACGTGGGGACACCATCTTCTCCGAGGATCAAAAGGTTGAATCCCGCGGCTTGGAAGTTTAACACCAAAGTATGAATCTCAATTTGCTTATGAGTCTCAAGAAGAAAAAAAGATTCCGGCGAGCGTTGCCAAAAGTGTGCCTCACCAGGAAACCTTCCTCTCGTTCCAGGGGTAGGAGCATTAAAGTAAACGAACGGCACAGAAGACACGTAGACCTCTTGCAAATGCGATCATCGTGGAGAACTTGTACTGGGGAGACCGGTTATAATGAAGTTGGTTATAACAAAATTGCGGCTACAGCGAAGCGATCACGATTTCCCATTCCCGTTCACTTTTTTTCAATGCATTTGTGTCTGTTTTTAGCGAAGGAAATTCAGCAGCTCCCACGAGTATAGCAAAGAGAGATGTTACGATAAGTTTAAAAAATAATAAAATTCAGAAAGTTTGCCAAGTCTTGGACCACTGCTCTTTGCTTTCGCGCCTGAGCGGCCACCAAGAATGGGCCGCAGAGGATGCTGCAAAGGCAGCCGGCGGCAGTCTCTGCATCGTCGTCTGCTCCCCGCCTTTTATCTGGGAGGCTGCTTTTCGCATTGCAGGTAGAGAAGCTGTTGTGGCATGCCAATAGGGGCGTTCGGAGCGCTAGCGACAACATACCGCGGAGATGACTGAGAGAGCCTAGATTTAACCCTTTCATGGTCACTGACCTACCTGTACGGCAGCGCGGAGCGTCCCGCATGGTTTCTGACGTACCCGTGCGTCCGCGACTGCTCGTACGTCCGCGACTGCTCGTTCAAAAATTCGCGCCTCTTCTTGAACGGGAGCGTTCGCGGGGAGGTGCTGCCATCTGGTAGGTTTGTAGGGAACTACAACCGTGTAATTGCGGTCATGTTTCTTTTGGCGCGGCTTTTTGAAATTGCGAAACTGGACGCTCTGTGTAAGTGATGCTTCGAGATAGCCGCGCGTGCCGGCTGCTCCGGAGGTAGCGTAAGCGGAGACTGGAGCGATGGCTCTTCGGGTTCAGACTTTGAACCATTCTCGAACTCGGAGTCGGATAACAGCTCGACATCCGACGCACAACTGGAAACCAGCTCGGTTCGGAGTCCGAGTCTAACACACAGCCGCTCTGTCTTCTAGACTGTCTCGGAAGCGGGCGCGTCGAAGTTTTGGCCCTTTCTGTTTTGTTCAGCCTGCAGCGAGTGTGCTGCAGATGTTTAGAAGTGTGTGTACTATTTATTTTAAGTCTTAGATTTTTTTATGCGACAATAAACTAGTGTATAATCTTTGCTAACGCATCGAGTAAAAAAACCCGACCACGGGGCGGGTCTTTGAAAAAAAAATGCGACCATGAAAGGGTTAAGGAAGGGAGCAACTCAATTATTGAGCGCATTCGCAATTTAACGGCGGACGCCTTTTGGGCAGATTGGCGCAAGTATGCCTGCATATGGTTGTCGCGTGGCCAGTGTGGCGAGGAAAGTGGGTGGAGAGGCGCATACGTTTTGCAGAAAGTGAACTCTTGAGTTTCGACTCCTTGCGTGCTGCAGCTCACTTATCAAACGCTGTCCACAAACCACGTAACTTTGATCAAGCAATTGCCCCTCTCTTAAATCTAATCTCTCATACAGACGGAAGATGAGCTTGAGCGCGGACTCAGTGCGTGCTGCGCTTTTTTGATTGCTTTGTGTCCCATGTCGGCATTGCTGGTCGGTGTGGTCGCTCTTGCTGGAAAGTTTAAATTCACTCAAGCACTCGATAAGGCGAACTCATTGCCACACAATGATGGAGAGTCCCAGCACTTCGACGGTGAAGACGAAGGCAATCTCCTTAAAACAAAGCGAGTCATCCTCGACGACGTGCGCATAACGATAATGCCGTCCACCACCAGCGTCCTCCGTGCGGCGCGTTGCAGCTGTCGACACTGTTCGTACGTAACTCGCAGGATCTTTTCTCGATTGGAGGTTCTTGCAGTTGGCGAGAAGCGGCTCCGATCTAGCAGAGAGGGAAGAAAGGGAAGCCTAGATCCGCTCTCTGCAGGCACGATAAAACATGTGCCCGTGACGGCCCGTGTTATCATTTTTAATGCAAAGCATTCCTAGTAGCACACTGCGTCCTGGGAACGTCTTTCGGATGTCCTAACGTACCAGGGATGTCCTGTGGACGTCTATAGGACATTTGTGCTGCTTGGGTTAACTGTCCCATGGAGCGAATTGACATCATCAGCTTTGAAACCAGGCCAAACGTAGGCCAGCGGCACCTAAATTCCTTTTCCCAATGGAGCAAAGTGAAGCTGATTTCTGATAGATTATGCTCCCATTGGCTGGCGCACTTCATCGAGGAACGAGGCTCTTATTGGCTCTCGTGTGGCGTAGTTCTAAAAAAAGCCACCAGAGTAGCCCTCTCATGGCACCGCAGCACACGCAGTAGC
The DNA here is from genome assembly GCA_037355805.1 of Ixodes ricinus. Lineage (NCBI taxonomy): Eukaryota > Metazoa > Arthropoda > Arachnida > Ixodida > Ixodidae > Ixodes > Ixodes ricinus. Next base: position 168,747 of record JAZHYW010021752.1, read on the forward strand.
CCGGCCGTCGGTAGAGCGGTGTAGCAGTGCGGGCCTGGCGGCAGAGCCACTCGGGCAAGTGCGCTCGGTCGTTGGCCGGTACCTTGGCAGTAGCGAAACATGGCCGTCCACGCCACTACGCCTACAGACGGACTAAAGGCCCAATCACACTCTTGCAACCGAGTACGACCGAGAGAGACGAGACTTCTTAAAACCTCTTACATTTTTTTAGGATGAGAGTACATGCTGGCGCCATCTATGCGGTGACCCTGGAACTGCATTTCACAGAGCGAAGGTGTTGCAGTATCTCCGAGGTCATATGTACGTAATACCTATAAGAAGGGCTCGTTTATATTGTTGACAAAAGTTTTTCGAGCCAATAAGGAAAGGATAATGCACGAGGAAATAGAAATTATGCCGGACCGCCAAGTTTATACTGCTACCCAATAGATGGCGCCTGTGTGCTCTCGTTATAAGAGGTTTTAAGAAACCCAGTTTTAAGAGGTGCAAGGTGTGAACGGGCCTCAAGGGAGCGGAAGAACGACATTTATGCTTTCGCATTCACAACTCGTAAGAGGTGCTTTGGTGTCCTTGGACTTTTTTTTTCGTGTTCCTTTTATGAGGCTAGATATAAGGAAGAAGTGGATATAGCGAAGTGGGTTCCGATTCCCGTTGACTTCATAAAAACCGGTCTTGACAGTAGTGTACACTCAGCGTTCTGGAAATCGGAAAGCCACTTGGTAGGGATTCCCACGATGCTGTGTCTACACTGGCGCGTAAACATCGGTTGTGCCCTTAATCCCTCTACTAGGGTCTCGAACCACTAGAACAAGGTCTAAGGTTTTTTGGCGATGTCATTAGAGCTTGAGACGTTTCCACAGTATCCGGTCTAGCTTATGAAACGGCCTGCCGTCATTGACACAAGCACTTCAAGGCTCTGCTGGCCGCTTGTAACTCCTGCCCTTGGGTCAAGGGAAAGATCTGTGGCCACGGCCCACCACAGTGAAAGGTATACCAGGTGTTTCATGCAAGACTTTCAGACATCCCTTAAAATTAAAATTCAATATTTTAAGAAAAAGAAATCTCTTTGTGAGAATAAACTTGCAGCCACGGCAGACGTCAGGAGTTACCAAAAACATACTAATTGGCAAATTAATTACCTATAACTTACTATTTAACCCTTTAATTAGTGGAAATAAACATTTTCATTTGGGAACTTGAGAAAACTCCTAAGTCCGTCAATTTTAGAACGGCTCAAAGCGTGGGGGTGCGGTGAAGTTGCCATTCCTGCAACAGGCGGAAGGCTGGCAATGCAAAAACGTGAATGATAAGTATGTCATTCGCATTTTCGTGCACCTTATCCAGTACATCTGCTCGTGGTGGAAAAGCAGGGTTCAACACGTGCAGGCGAATAAACAAACTCGTTAAAACTGTATGCCTCTTAAGAGCATGCAGAAATCGCAACCACCTTTACAGTTATCATTTTGGCACACTGATTTGGTCGTTTTTAGCTCGCCCGAGAGTGCAGCATGCGCGAGGAGCTGACAACGTTTTCTTTCTCTCTGGTTGAAGGGAGACGGTGGGCAGAGACAAAAAATGGCTGTCCTTTGAGTCCTACCCACTACCTTCCTATCATAGCTCGGCACTCTGATGTTGCAGCACACTCTCGTCTCGTTCAGTTTCTCTCGGCACGACGTTTCTTTTGCCAATAGACACTGCAGAACATGGATGTAGCATGAGCTGCCGCACTAGGGTTCGTGCAGCCGAAACATAATTGAACGAAAGAAGCTTGCGCTTTTGTCGGTCATTGTGCAGGGTCCCCACAGCTTCCAATCGGAAGCACACTTTTGGAAGGGAGTCCGTGCTAAAAGGTTGTATACGTGAGGGAAGTGTTCCTCGCAAGAAGGATCGAAGAGGACATCACTGAATAGAACTCGTGGAAATGGAGCGTGCTGGTTAAGTTACGGTGTTTTAGGAGAATAACATAACGTGTACGTCCTGTTTTCGTCGTTTATGTTGTTTTCCTGGAACACCATAACTGAATAGGAGCCGGCAGCCTTTTGTGGCTCAAGGTGCTTGTCATTGTCCATAGTCGACGCACCCGTTGTGCCGGTGCACGTGCATCACCATCCGAGCGGACGAACTTGCATCGCCGTACGGCTAGACCTCGGAAAGTTTGTAGCGTGGTCCGAGAACGCTGAGTTTCAGCTGCAGTATGCTGAGGAAACACGTTGTACACACTTAGTACGGTTGGGCACCGGTGTGAATTGGAAGACGGCGCAGAAACGACAATGGCGCCACATTGAGAGCAAATTACACGAGTGCCGAGCTGCTCTTACTGCGACACGTGTTGCGTGGTAGTGTAAATGTGCTCAAATTTTTATACTTCAATATAATTTTGTAAAAATGTAGTTTTTTTTTTTTCTTTAACAATATTTTTTTTAACACGCAGTGTATTTTATTAGCTGATTTTCATGCGGCGGCCAACTGTAACAGCTGGCTGTAACGACACTGAAAGGTGTTACACCTGTAGGAAACCATGTAAAAAGACTTCAGTCCCCGGCAGGACTTGAGACTCGCCGCCTTACCTTGAGATGGTGAGCCGAGTGCTTTCGCCGTCTGAGCTATTCCAGGATGTCGTTACATTGTCGACTGGAAAAACTGGGAATTGTCAGGGAAATTTTAATTACCGGGAAAAATCGGGAATTGTCAGGGATACTGTCAAAGCGCGAGCCCAGTCAGGGAAAATGAACCAGAAACGCCATAGAGTGCCCTGAGCAAAGACTTGAGGACTTGGGGGCAGTAAAATAAGCAATAAATTCTGCTCAGAGCGGAGCGCCGGAGCTCTGCTGGAGAGTGGAGCGCAGACCCTGTTGTAGTAAACGTCTATCGCACAGTAGTGCTAGGCCTACAATGTGTTGCTCTCACTTAATACATAATAAAGGCCCATCGCACATTTTGTGCTTACCAGTCTTTGTCAGCACGATCAAGCTTGTCAAAATATTTTTTTTATAATTTTGAGATTGTATGAGGTGCTTTAGTATAACTTAAATATATAACTTGATGTAACTACGAAGTCACACTGTGTCTCTTGAAACCTTCCTTACTACCGTAAAATCCCTTAAGGGCACCCTCCCCTGAGAGATCACCCATCCCGTTTTTCTGGATAAATATCTGTAACATAAAAATTCAGAAACATCGCCCACCCCCCGATTCCCGTCGGACGTCGGGCTATGTCCGGCAGGAATTGCGCATCAGCGGCGCGATCTGCGGCACCGGTACGCGTGATATCGGCTTCCATAACACGCGAGTTGTTCCGGTGTGTATATTGCATCATGAAATGCAAATCTGCTGCGTTCGCGATCTGCGGTATCTGTTCTCGAGTGTTAGTGGATTCCCGTGTTTTTGTCCACGATCTGTGCACGCGATATCGATATCTAGCTGTGACATACGCGAGTTGTTCCCACTTGTACATTGCATCATGAAATGCGATTCTGCTGCGTCCGCAATCTGCGATATTCGTTTCCGTCAGTGTTGGGTAAAGTACATCTAAAAGATACTTCAAGTAAAGTACAAAGTAAATGAGACGTGATGTACTTCAAGTAAAGTAGTAAGTACACTGGGTGCAATGTACTTGAAGTAAAGTACTATAAATACAATGTACTTTCAAAGTAAAGTACAAGTATTTTAATAAATCCAGGGGTAATCAGAGTGCATGACCTATTTTCAAAAACAGCGGCGAATATTTGATAAAGTGGCCACAGAGTAGTTATTTTCAAGAAATCAGCTCAATTCAGAAGTCCCTCTTCTGAATTTGGCGCTCGCTTGCACTGGATTTTTGCACCCAAGGGTGTTAAATATATACTAGGAGAGAGCATGACGTCAGTGAGTGTGCAAGCGAGCAGGTGATAATTAATCATAATGTGATATAGCTAAGATTGAGGTGCGAAAAAATTGAGGAACTTTCAAGTCGAAGGAAAAGACAAAAGAGAATGTCTCAAAACATTGTGACGTTCACCTCTGTTGTCTTTTCCTTCGACTTGAAAGTTTAATTGTTCTGCACCACAGTTTCAGGTGCTAGATTATGATTAATTTTGCCCTCATAATATTTTAAACCTCCTCACTTGCGCTGAACGACTGATAAGTAGCGAGAGTTCAAAAAGTTACTGGAAGGCCGCCCCCAGAACAAGCGGCGAGATGCGTCGTCTGCTCACATCTCTGGTGAGAGTAGAGTATCCCTCCCAGTATTTCTTCGGAGTTGACAAAGCATCATTTCGTGATAAAAATTTAACAAAACCAAATTTGGGGAATGTACTTTGAAATCGGTAATTGTACTTTCCTCGGAAAGTACCAGAAAAAAAGTACTTTAAGTGAAGTACAAGTACATACTCAGAGAATGTACTTCAAGTAAAGTACAAGTTCCCTAAATCTACTTGAAGTAGTACTTTAAGTACAATGTACTTAAAGTACTTCCCAACACTGGTTTCCGTGACATGCGAATTTGTATCAAATTTTCGCATTTTTGTCTGCGATCTGCGCGCGTGATATTGGTTTTTGTGACAGGCAAGTTTGTAGCGGGTTCTCGCGTGTTTATTTCACCATAAAACTTGAACCTGCTGTGTCCGCGATCGTTCCCGGGAGAGCGAGTTCTCCGTGGGCTTCCGCGGGTCCTTCGCACCGTGAGACGCAAATCTGCCGCGTCCGCAACCTGCGGTGTCCTTTTCCGTGACACAAAAGTTCGTAGCGAATTCCCGCGTGTTCATTGCATTGTGAAACGCAGAATTTGCCCTGCCTACGATCTGCGTTATCAGTTCCCGCTTCATGTGGTTTATAGCGGTGCATCGGTGCTTATCACTAATTTTCGATGAAGTTTTGCTGTGTCATCCCCAGAGATAGCCCACCACATGTTTTTCACCATTTATCTCTTCATTTTGGGTGGGCGTTCTTACGGGATTTTACGATATGTCTCTGGTTTTGGAATGCTTGAAGTTAATTCTCTAAAAATAATATCAATAAATAAGTTAGCTTCTCTTGGTTTGGCCAAAATGTCTTCATCAACACGTACTAGTAGCACTATAGTTCTGTGAATATGCTTAGGATGTCCTAACGTTCTGGGATGTCCTATGAACATCAACAGGACATCCCCAGAACGTCGGGACATTGTAAGGACATCACAGAACTAAGTGTGCTATTAGAGTCTAAATCAAAATCTGTTCTTAAGCTACAATGAAATAAACTTGAGATAATCAAGGTTCTCGTTGGAATTAATATAAAAAGTCGTAAGAAAAGCTCGGTCAGGAATTTGCAACCACCAGATATCTTTCTCTTTTTTTAAAGTAATTTTTATAAGTGGAGACCTACAGTTACCTTAAGTGTTTGTATGGTGATGCAGTGTTTAACAACCTTGTACATGTGTGCAACAAAACCTTCTTTACCTGTATCCAGGGAAATTCCCAAGCCAGCGGAGGAGTCGACAAACAGTTCATCTCCCAGAAAGAAGTATCGTTCTAAGGTGCGTCACCTGCTGGCATGTAGTTATTCTCTGACAATAGGTCCCTTCTGAAGCCTTAGCATTGATTGCTCTAACTCATCGGAAGTGAATCGGTGACTCTGCAGACAGTGAAAGCTGTTGAGATCATTCAGCCATTCAGAAACATCAGTAGTACTGATGCTTCTGAACCTGAAAATCCTGGAATTTTTAGGGAATTTGGGGTGGTCTGGGGAAAGTCGGGAAATTCCTTCCAAAATCACAATCTGTCAGGGAAATTGAGCTCTCCTTTCACTAAGTGACTGCAGAAAATGCATCTGTTGTGTGTCACACATTGCAGGCGACTTGGCCTGTGAGCCAATGCAAATCTCTGACTCGAAGATTTAACCCGGCATACCCTCGTCTTGGAACGCGCCCACCAAGACAAAATTTCCTCTTGTCATCGTTGCACCCTTTAATGAACTGATTCTGTGTACAGCACTTTCGCAAAATAGCTTCACGACACGAAACCTTGTTTGAGCTTCACCATTCACTCCTAAAGAGACTGTTACTACGGGCAGTCCACGGTAGGGCGGTTGCATTCATTTCTGCTGCCTGAGTGAGAACATTTTGAAGCTCGAACTGGGGAACCACCTCAGATGCATCCTGTAGTCACCTGAAAGTTTAGCTAAAATTGTCAAGGAAAACTTAAAGAAGTCGGAAAATTTTAAAACTTTGTTTTGGCTTGGTAGACACCCTGATAGTAACCTTGCACATAGAGGAGGTATACAGGCAAGCTGGTTGAGTAGCAAACTTTTCTTTCGTGTTTTGTAGTCCATTCTTTCCTCTTAAAGCTCAAATGATGTGGTACCTTGTTACAGGCTTGGCTTGAGTCACGGAGCAAGCGAAGGTTGAAGGAATCTGCTTCCAAAAGCAGCTCAGAGTCTGACACCGAACATGTAAGTGCCGCTTGTGACAGCTTTCTTTTAACACAGAATGTGCTTTATCAGCCGATTTTTATGGAGTTCTGTAGCAGTTGTCTGTAACGAAAAACCGGTACCGAAGAGCGTCACGCCCACAAAGAACCGTATAAAAGGACTTCAGTCCTTGCAGGATCTGAACTCCCCACCTTGAGATTGTGAGCAAGTACAGAGGTGGTCCTCAAAGGCCAGAGCACAGTTACAGAGAGAAACTGAGGAAGAGTGGGAGAGGACGACGTGTGGGAATGTTAGAAGACTGAGCTTTTCGCTGTATCTACACAAAAAGACCAATTGTACATACGACTGTAAATTTGACAGCTATAAAAGACACCTCAATATGACACTGACGCAGCAGGTGTATTCGCGACTCCAGCGAACTATAGGGGCGCGCTGGTCAGGCAAAATGGCGGACGAGAGGAGGTCGTTTTCGTCGTTCAACACGCGGACCACCATAAATGTCTTGCACTGCAGCGTAAAATCGGTGTTATATATGAAAGCAAATTGATTTTTCGAGGGTAGGAACCTTCTTCTAGTCAGTGCGTAGGAATGACACGGCGGAAGCATAAAAATTATTACTGGGAACGATGTTTGTTTCTACACTGCCTATACGAGAACCAAGCAGCGATAGCAGACGACAGAGTCGAAACGACCTTCTCTCGGAGCCTCTCGGCGTCGCCGCTATGCGTGCGTCGATTTCGCTGGAGTCGCGAATACAGTGTCGCACCGGAGATGAGCTAGTAGACAATGTGTGACTTCACGTGCAGTTTCCTTACAACGGTCACATCGAAGACCAAAAACGTTTTAGTGGACATTCCATTGTCTGCTTTCTAGACGACGGACTGGGCTGGCTTGGGGACTCGAATAAATGACCCCGAATAAAGAACAGTTTGCATTATCTGGAACAGGGTGTTGGTGAAGAAGAGCCCTCGCAAATATAATGTATCCCGGATTTCTTTTCCCCACGTCCAAGTGTCTTTGTGCCAAGGCTCTTACTGAAACATGTAGCACATCCACTTACAAATTTAATGCCGAGACGCAAAATATAAATTGCTCACACTGCGAAGAAAAGGTACGGGAAATGGCATAAACGTTTCGGAGAGTGCTTTGACCCCGAACGCTCCTGGCTAGTCCCCTGCCAGAAGACATATCTACCTTGACTCGATGTTGTGCCTAATGAAGAAGTGTCCTTTCTCTTTCAAATGAGGCTCTCGATTTCGAACAGAGCTTCAGAAAGTTTGCTTCTAAGATTTGTTTGCAAGCTTTAATACATCTGCTTTGAATTTTCGTGCATCGTTTCTTTGTAGGACGCCGTTCCAGTCCGACTGTCACCCCCAAAGAAACGCAGGACAGTGCCCAAGGATCAGCAGAATCCCGTGGTACTGTTGGACGACGTTTCTCGCTTCATGAGCACCCAACCTGGCTCCTCATACACTCTGCCACAGAGCAACGGGGTTGCGACATCAGTTACAAAACAGGTGGGAACATCTTCGCTCTCAAGGGCACAAACCCAGGGGCAAAATGTCAAACTCGTTGTGTGGACGTTTAGAGAGTGAGGTGGTTAGACCGCCTAGCAACGGGGTGGCTCGAATCTCAATTGCAGAGTGCCAATTTGACCAGCATGTCATGGCTGCTAGCCTGGAGCCTTTTACATGTCAGTGGCTGTTGATACCGCGCTTATTCGGGTAGAAATCGACAGGCTGATTCTGCAGCGCTAGCTTTCGCTCGTCGTGCTGTCAATCTGCAGTATGTTCACATTTCCGACTGCCGAACTTCTGTAAGAACTGTAGGTGTTCCTTCATTATGTGGGCATATTCAAAAACAAGTAATTTTTTCAGCCTTTTCTGTTTGGTGCGAGGTTCTCCAAAAGGCTTATGGCTATTTGAGTGGCCTGTCAAAGAAGTTACATAAGAGTAGTTTGTACCACAGGCGGCAGATGCGTGGCAGAATTATGTCACACCGAACGTCACACACTACAAGTATTACCAAGTTCTGAACAGTAGAGTACCACCTTAAAATTGGTCGTTGGCATACTTCAGTGTGTAACCCAGTCAACTATTTCATGCTATTTTATTTTTGACCAGAGTTCACTGTCACCTAGAGTTTTATTTATGTAATTCTGCCTGTATCGAACACGATGCACCTAACCCAAGTGTGGAATTGCCGCTATACGTACTTTGTCCTGTTTTCCATGCCTGCTTGAAACTACTAGTGCAGATATTGTATTGGATCATCAAAGTGCTAAAGTTTAATATTTTACATTAACCATTAAGAGTAAACTGCAGCGAAGCACTGGTGTCACATTTCATTTAATCTGTGTAAAGTCCTGCATAGTTTTGGATGGGTTGCCTGCATTGCCTTGTGCCATTGAACCATAGTTCTAGATAACTTTGTTCTGTCCAAAAGCTGACAGGCTAGTGTGGCACACACAAAATGTAATCTTAAAAAAACACAGAAATTCAAAATTTAAAATGTTAAAGGGTTTAAGGGGGGACGCGGCGCTTAAAGTCGCGAATAATCGCGAAAAAGTTCATTTTTCAAAAACCCGATATTTGGGTGCCCCATACATCTGAGCACCTCTGTGCAAAATCTCACGGCGTAATTCAATCTCAAAATATAAAAAACGCGATCATTTCCACGCGAGAAACGCACCAAGAAACAGCCCGAAAGAGAAAACGAACGTCAAAACTCGCGCGCTTCGCGTTCCACCATTGCGCGGCCGATTGCCGCCATCTTGGACTCGTTAAAAAGCTGCTTTCTTTGTCTACGTTTCGGCACCATCTAAAATGGCGTCGGCCCTAGGGAAGCGGAGATATCGCGGTTTTCCCCGGGAAGATACCGCGGTCCTGATTGGTTACCGAGCGCGGGCCGCGGAGAGGACTGTTCCTATTGGTCGGAGCACCCGGAGCGAGCGCCTTCTTTCCCTCCTTTTCTCCCGCGCACGGCGTGGGTCGTCTGCTACCGCGCCAGCCGCGGCTGCGTTGTTGCGTTTTGACTTCTGTCAACAAGCACGTTTTTCGGCGTTCGCCTGCTTGGTTTAGCTTTGCGTCTTTCCGGAGCCATCGCGATTGTTTGCGATGCGTAGCGACCCTCGTCTGAAGGGCTCTACGCAGCGTGCGTACGGAAAGCGGAAACGACGCGCGTGGAACAAGAGCTCGACCGCATCGACAGTCACGTTGCCCGCGGCGGTCTCCCAGGAAGTTTTGCTACCAGCGGCTGCGTCGTTTTCGCCAGCTCCCGGGCCCGACACTGGAGTGGACAGCACCGTCGGCAGTAGTACGCTACGAGTCGACACGCATTTTTTTTCGCCAAACGAAGCGCAGAGCGCGCGGCGCAAGTGGACAAGCGCAAGCAAGAGTTGGCAGCAAAGTCCGCGACAGAACGGAAGTTTGACCTTCTCAACGTCACCCGCGAAAATGAAGAGGTTGATTCCGGTACTCAGTTCATCATCGTGGACCTGAAGGTGCTGAACACGTTTTTCGCGTCCACGATATGTGGGCAGTGCGGATCGGCCTCGCCGGCGCTGAAAAAATCCAAGGGGCAACAGTATGGCCTGGCTGTGAAGTTGGAGTTGACGTGTCCTGCGTGCGACTTCAGGGAGGAGCATTTCTCGTCGCCCAGAACTGAAGGAGAGGCAAGAATTACGCCGTTTGAAGTGAACATGAGAGCCGTGAAAGGCATCCAGTCTATCGGCAAGGGGTCAACAGCCCTCACTGACTTTTGTGCAGCCTTGAACATCTCGCATAGAGGCCTCCATCACAAGACTTTTCAACGCCATCTGCCAACAGTGATGCAAGCCTGTGAGCTGGCAGCAGCCGCCTGTGAAGCAGAGAGTGTGGCAGTTGTGAGGGAGCTCTATGCGGACTTCCTCAACCCGGCCAACAACATCGACGTGATGTATGACGGCACCTGGAAGAAGCGGGGTCGCACATCCCACATCGGAGTTGGCTGCATTGTGGAGGTCTACACTGGACTTGTGATCGACCACGTCGTTTTGTGCAACCTCTGCCTGGTCTGTTCTCTTGGCCCAAAGCCTGAGGATGAAGGGTACAGTGCATGGTTTGCAGAGCACAAGCCAGAGTGCAAGAAGAACATTGACTGTAACTTTGGGCGAATGGAGGTGGAGGCAGCGTTGATAATGTTTAGAAGGTCCTTCGAGAAGCACGGCCTACGCTACACAACGGTCCTTTCTGATGGAGACAGCAGGACCTATCATGCCTTGACAGAGGATGCAGTGTACGGGTTCGTGGAGATTGAGAAGAAGGACTGCCTCAATCACGTCCACAAGCGCATGGGGTCGGCTTTGCGCACACTTGTCGACAAGAAGAAGGCCCAAGGCGAAGCACTGGGCGGCAAGGGAAGGCTGACTCAAGACAGGATCAAGAGGATAACCAATTACTATGGTTATGCCCTGCGCAGTCACAGCCACGACGTTCCGGCAATGCAGAGGGCAGTGCAGGCCACCCTTCGACACATGTCATCCACAGATGAGTCTCCTGATCACAAATTCTGTCCCGAGGGTGCAAACTCATGGTGCTCCTACAACAGAGCTCTGGCCAACAGTGAGCAGCCACGTGGCCACAAGAACGCCCTCCCGGACTTCGTTCGAGAAGCACTGGAACCGGTGTTCGCCAGGCTCGGTTGTAGGAGGATAATGGCACCGCGCACCAATCGTTATTGGCGCTTAAAAAGGAGGATAATGGCACCCACATAACATCGCACGCCTCTTTTCTTCGGAAATTCCACACTGTGTAACAGCCTTCGGTTAAGGTATCTAAAATTGGACTCGCTGCACTGTGTTGGATGCGTAGCATTTCTTGCTATGCCTATATGTACCTGGGCATACCAGAGGTACTCCCAGAGAACGGACCTTTTTCTAGTAAGCCTGTACATATGTATACGCTCTTCCCTGGCCTTTCTTTCCACTGTCACCATTTTCGGAGGGCTCCGTCCCGCACGACCAACGTTGTCAGCACCCATCTTTGCATGCATTGCGTCTTTGTTGACGATTCTTTTTCGAGCATCAGAAGTATGGGACAAAGGAAAAAGTAATAAAAACCGATACAACAGCACAATGCCAATCTGTTCCGATGGGCGGTGGCACGTTGGGCTGCCTTTTATTTGTCATTTGCAGACAACCCCCTCAGGTGGCACCCGTTACTAGAATTGTGCTCGTTTTCTGTAGTTGCATACTGTTGCACTGGATTTCCACTCTCACATGGAACACTTCATTTCTTGTCCCCCGCAGGACGCACTGGCAGAAGCTTCGTTGGAAAAGTTGCAGAAGAAAATGTGAGTCAAGTTTTTGCTCCACTTTGCAGGTGCACAGAATGCTTTGAAAGGAGGTACCATTTAAAATTTCCTCGAGGAAATTTAAATTTATACAGCTGTTTTATGGAGGTGTAACAACTGCAGTTCACTTTGTGTTTATAACATTTCTTGTCGGGCTTTCAAGTGTGGACGTCTTGGTAAACAACACGCTGTTTTGTAATGTTAATAACAAAGTACAGTCATGCAAAAAAGTAACAGTTTCTTGTGCCTGCGAGTTATGTTTGAGGGGCATCCGTTTGTTGGCGCTCAATTGAATTCATGCCTCGTGGTCTATTTTTTTGCACGAAAATTGCAGTTTTAGAAGCAACTGTGGTTACTTCTTATCCCGGTTTTCGCTTAATGTTGAGTCGACAAGCTTCCTGTCAGTGGCCGCAAAAGAACTGGGTCGTCACACAAATAATTCAGACAAGTTCCAATAGGCTGGTGCCCCTCAGGAAAGAAATGTGTAATCGCACGGAGCTACAGTAGAACCCTGTTGATACGTTTTACAGGCAACAGTAGTACACAAAAGAAAATGAAAGAAAATTTGATCCTCCTAGGAAAGTTAAAGAACCAATGATGCTTTCAGGAGCCTTTAGATTTGGGAGCCTATTTGCCTCAAAATCGAACCGTGTCACCACCGTGCGGTTGAAATTGATAACGTGAGAAAGTGGGGATACCGCCGTGCGTCCGTCTGCTACGGGTGCATGTTCAGAAGCATGGATCTCGACGACGGAAGCCCATTACCGTCTGAGTTGGACGCTCCCTATAAAATTCTTGTTATTTCTTCTTACTAAAGGTTGTGTTATATCTTTAGGAACTGCATAAAAATTCATCAAAGCGACAAATATTAAGTCGGGTGCTTTATAATCTTAGTGCTGTGGTTTGTAGAACCGCTGGTCCTGCATATTTTTGTTATCTCGCATAATCCATAGCTTTTATAGAACATTAAATGCTGATTGGAGCTGGTGAGTTGATTAAAAATTTATCATCAATTAAAAAATTTGTTACAGTCGAATCTCGTTTATTCAAACTCTCTTAATTCAAACTTGCAGAGAATTCAAACTAACATGCAGGTCCCATTCTATGCGTCTCTATGGGAGGAAACTCCCGGTAGGTCAAACTTTGCTTTATTCCAACAAATATTCAGTCCCCTCGAGTTTGAATTAATGATATTCTACTGTAGTTGATTTTTCTCCAGTCATGTTACGTGGAAAATGTTAAAACTACACATTTTTTTACTATTTTTACTTTGTCATAAATTTCATATTGCAGTCCCATTTCAAACTTTACATTGTGACACCTACAGAAGTATGAACGCGGGAAGCCTTTTAAAGTGAAGTCATTTTAAGTTATTATTTAAACCGTATAATCACCCTCGATGACATACACAAGCATGCTGAAGTGGTTTGCTGTGTAAGCCTGTGTCCTAAAAAAGACGTCAGAAATATTAAAACTAGGGGTGTGCGAATACTCGAATATACGAATTCGAATCGAATAGAAAGTCCCCGAATAATTCGATTCGCGAATCAAATTCCCAGTATTCGGTCACTCGAATATTCGATATATTCGGCCAAAGACTTGCGGTCGGCGCGGAGCTGCCAAAAAAGCCATTTTTTCTTCCGATGTAAGCGCCGTGATGTTAGACTGACCATGTGAGAAACACCTCTTGGTCCTACCATTGCACAAAAATCTAACGGACAGGTTAGAAAACATCTCCACGTGGTGAATGATGTTGGTTGGGGCGAAGCTCTGGTGGCTTAGGCGAAGCTCTGGTGGTGCGTAGAGGCTGAGCCGCAGCATGCCGAGCCTTTCGTTCGTTTTCATCCATGTCAGAAAGAGAACGTGTGGTATGGAACGTGGTTATATACGCATTTGAGCATTTGACCGCAGCACCCTCTCGTCTATAAACGTTGTGCCAATGCATGCAAAGTTTAACGCGATTATATACGCATTTGACCGCAGCGCCCTCTCCTGTATAGACGTCGAGCGGCTACATGAAACGTTTCATCCATGACAGAAACCCCAGGTCTTGAGTTACTACCGCATCTCGGAGCCCCCTACTCGTCCTGTCGCTGCGCAAACAGATTTCAACATTTTTTTTCATCATTTTTTTCATCTTTGTTTCTTTTCTTTTTTTTTTGCCCTACACGAGCACGTGAGCTCAAGAGCTCGTAATTTTTTATCATTTTTTTTTCTTTTTTTTTTTCCTAGACGAGCACGTGAGCATGTGCTCACGCACGTGAGCACGTGAGATCACGTGCTCATGCACGTGAGCACGTGAGATCACGTGCTCACGAGCACGTGATCTCACGAGCAGAAGCACGAGCAGCCGACGCCGGCCTACGGCGGACGGACATACGGACATGGCTAGCCCCTAAGGAGCTTCGCCCCTAAAAGAAAAGTAACGAACTCCGCGAACTTTATAGCACGCAGATTTACTCACGATCGTGACACAATTACCCCTGAATCACAACCGAAACATCCCGTTTGCGCCGCCGCGCCATGCCCTAATTCGTTTCACGAGTAAAGCCCCTCGTTTCAAATTGAAGCGCCGATATAAAACACACTTGCCGCACTCACAGAAATCGGCGACTGCACGAGCACAGAAGAAAACAACATTAACCATGCCGATGAAACCAGCCGAGTTGTCGTCGTCGTTCTTTGGAACCGCAAGCCGCAAATTCTGATTCGGAACGAAACGGAACGGAAAAATAGTGTGCCTAGATTTGAGAGGGTTTCCAACCGTTCGATAACCGCGTTTGAATTACAAACTGCGAGAAGGTGACAAAAAGACGAAAGCGTCGATCGGGATCGGGCAGGCAGGGCAGGCGTCGTCACTCTTCTGTTTGCTCCTCTTTCACGCGACAACACAACACATGCGCACTTACGCAACTTGCGCTGGAGCTGTCTCCATGGTTTCAGTTTCGCTTGCTCCCTCTTCTAAATCAAGGCTCTCCAAAACAGGATACATAGACGGAAAAAATGGATACATAGCGGCAGTTGGTTTGTAACTTGCGCCACCTAACCACGTTTTTTTTTTTTTTTTTTTACTTCCGATTATATTGTTTAATCCTGTATACTCAGATTTAACACCTATCTGTTTATTTATGTAAAAATAAAATCCCGGGTGCCCTTTTTCTTCCTTAAAGGGGAGACCAAATATCGCAAAATGCCCCTTTTCTGAGATGTACAAATATTTTTAAAAAAGTCGCAGTGTTAAGTTGTGCTTTTAACGAGAAAAAAAAGGCACGCGTGGCTGTAACTTTGGTGTTTTTGTGAAGGGTAGATAGATTATGTTTAGCGTCATAAAATTGAATCTTTAGTACCCAACGCCCAACAGCAACTACTTTTTTTTTCACCAGAACTTTTTACGTTTTAGCTTTTGTTCCATACAAGATGCATATTCTGCACCAGGCGCATACTCTGCACGCATACTCATTCGCAGCACAATTTGATAAATTCCTACTAATAAAATCACTATTCGATATTCAATTCGATATTCGGCTTTTTTTTCTTGATTCGATTCGGTATTCAATTCGAAAACTACTATTCGGTATTTGCACACCCTAATTAAAACAGGTGTGTTTTAATTTTTTCCCTGACTTTCACCAGCACAAGTGGAGAAAACAAAAATAAATTATCGCAATTAAAGCGCCACTTGAAAAATTGGAAGCGAGTCAATGAACAGCCCAGTCCCGATATGTGTTAGGTTAGGGCGGAGAGTGTTATCAGAAAGTCTCGTGAGGGTCACTACCAGTCATCAGTAACGCCGTATTCATACTGGTGGGTGAACTGCGTTCACAAAGCAGTTACAAAGCGATTGCTTAAGGATGCAATACCATTGCACACGCGTTTGATGATGAAACCAAATGGATCTGCTTTGCGGTTGCGATTCGAACGTCAGTGTGATTGCAATTTTAAAGAGTATCGCTGCGGTCTATCCTGTCTGCGTCATGGTGCGGGTTGTTTGTTAGAGTTGCAGAGTCTACTGAGTTTGAATAGAAGATGATAAAGCCAGAAATTTATAATATTAATCTCTTGACATCAGCGGCCCTCCCCGAAAAAATTAGAAGCGGGTGAACCCACACTATTGAGAAGAGCATTTAATAACACGCACGCTGCTGCGTTTTCTCGGTTACACTTGTTTCTTCCAGTCACGGCAGATATGTTAGTATAGTTTGTGTCACTTGTCTCAGTTGTCCTGCCAATAAACAGTTCGCGGATCCTAAGTAGAAGAGGCACACTCCTCATCGTAACGTAGTAGAATTGTTCCGACTAAAAAAAAACGTACTTGCACCATGGTACAGTAAAGAAAAAAATGACCGCATCTCCACGTGGTGAATGATGTTGATTGGGGCGAAGCTCTGGTGGTGCTGATGATACTGATTTTATTGTTCATAGGTAGTGCTGATGGTGCCAATTTTTTTATTGCTCATAGGTAGTGCTGAGTTCCGGGTTGCGTTTAGACTTCATTATTACTGCTTTATGGTCAGTGAAATGCACAGCCAGTGGTTCTTCTAGCGGATCAGCTTGGATCCGCTAGAAGCCATGGGAAACGCATCTCCACCGCTTAAGGGGGGATATGGCCTGGGAGGGTCAACTTCTGAACCCTTCACCCAATTAGGTTCAAATTTTGAGGGTTATTTCAGCACTATGAGGAAGGATCATCTGCAAAGTTTTAGCATTATCGGCCATCTTTACAGTGTGCGACGGTTCTCATACTTCAGAAAAAAGACACTTCACTAAGAAGTCTATCATAGAAAAATAATATTAGCTGGTGGCAAATTTCTTGCTTTAATGTGAAGAACAATACCCACAGTGCAACCTAGATTAAAAATAAATTTCAAAATATTTAATTATGACGAAAATAACAATCCCAAAATTTAAAAACAAATCTAAAATTTTTGTGTTTCAAAAGAAAATTTTTTTTCATAAAGGAGTAGATTTTTTTAACTGTGAAGTAGTCTATCTTGTTCCCCAGAAAATTTCAGTCCCAGAAAACCTTGAATGATGTCCCTCTGTATTCAGAATGTCAAACAATAGCTTTCCTAAAACAAGAATGCTTGCCAAAAAGTGAAACTGAGAAAAATGCGTTTAAAGTTTCAACTTGGTTTTTTTTTAATTTTCGGACGATGCCAGAAACTCGAAATCCACCCAAATCATTGGTGGCACCTTCAACTACATTAGCATGGGGGGCAGTGTGTTGAGGCCCCCGAAAAGATTCGTGAGCCTTGTGAAACTGATGCCACAGTCTTTTCCAACGACGCCTAGACCTACCGCGAGTTCGTTTTCTCGAAACTTGCCGATTGATGGTGAGTGCGGTGTTGCGACGATGTCTCCGCAAGTCGAGCAGCTAACCACAAACTGAAGGTTGATGCCAATTCCTTCTTCTCGCAAGCTGAGTAGTTTTCCGTGGCACTTGGGGCAGAGTAAAATCGCAACAAGAGTTTGCACGGCGGACACATTGAGGAGCCGTCCAGGGGCTTTTCAACGGGAGCGTCTGTCGGCTCCTGGTCGTCCGTAGTCCCCGCGTCGAAATCGAGCAGGCTGAGCTTCCTCTCGAACGTGGTCAGCACATCCGATTCGGAGATGAAGCTGTAGGCTCCGATGTCCGCCAAGCACCAGTTGAGCTTGAAGATCGTGACGACGGCAGCGGAGACGGCGACGATAGTGCCGGCGGAGACGGGTCCGTCTGTTTTCGCCGTCGAGAACGCCGGCCAACGCTACTGCGAGTGCTAACTTTGGAAGCAGGCATTCCTCGGCAGAAAAACTACCGGGAACAAAGACGGAAAACGAATCTAAACAGCGGCAAACTAGCGATACGATCAGAAGCGAAAGAAGCTGCCGATAGTGCGCGCATGGGGCGAACAAGGAGCTACGTCGCCGAAGGCGGCCAATCGTGAGCCCTGTTTCGGGTCGCAACCAATGGGATTGCTGGTATCATAGTTCGCACTTTTTTTCTGCTTGTATGTACGGGGCTCTCCGGGCCTCAGATAGCCTCAAACGTAGCAAGCTTCTATGGGCAGAAACTAGAAGAAACGGTGTTCCAACGAGGGTAAGATATCTCGGCTGCGTCGAACGAGCGCGGAGTAGGCCTAATTTGAAAATGCCGAACTTCGCCGTCTGCTTGCTCGGTGGGTCATTGCGCGCGGCCGCGAGCTTGCCGAAAATAATTTTTGTGAAATAAATACTGCGCATTTATAAATGAAACTTTCTGAAACTATGCTTCAGAATATAGTGAACCCAAATATAATAATTTTTGAAAGTGCATTTTTCGGGAAAAAAATGGAATTTCGGGGTTGTATCTTCCCTTAAGTCAATGGTCCATGTCAGAAAGAGAATGTCTGGTATGGAACGTGGTTATATACGCATTTGACCGCAGTGCCCTCTCGTCTATAAACATTGAGCCAATGCATGCAAAGTTTAACGCGATTATATACGCAGTTGACCGCAGCGCCCTCTCCTGTATAGACGTTGAGCGGCTACATGCAACGTTTCATCCATGACAGAAACCCCAGCTCTTGAACAGTGTTGTACACGTTCTTCAAAAAAAGGAGCAAAGCTCGTTCCTCGTTCCTTACGATTTTGGAACGCGTTCCCGTTACAAGTTACATCTGTAAAAAGGAACTCGTTCCCGTTACAGTTTAAAAAATGGAACGTATCGTTACATATACGTTACATTTGTATTTTGCTAATTACTATATTTAGTTAAATCAAGCAGAGTTTTTGTTTTAATCTACCCTATTAGTAGTCAACATATGAGTTTGTATGTCGTCATGGAAGGGCAACAGCAGAAGAAAACAAGCGGAAGCAGGGTTTCATTTGTTGAAATATTCAAGTTAAAAATCTCAGCTTTTACCCATATACATGTTTGTAGTGGATGATTCAGACGAGACCGAATGTACTTTTACCCAACATTGTACGAGCGTTCTACAACAAACTTCACACGTTTCAATCTAACTAAGTCCCTTGGTCGAACTTCACAACAGTTGCTTCTCGATGTTGCTGTCCGCAAGACGAGCAAGTGGAGGAGAGGGTAGGGCTTTTGGAAGGTCAGTCTTAAAAAATACAAATACTTCTTTGTAAGGTTGGCTTTGTTGTTCTTTTTGAAGGTGAAAAAACAAGAAAAGAAATAAAGTTTTTTTTATCTTTTAAGTGACCAATGTTTGGGATACAAGGGTGACGTTCGATGTCTGGCAATCTGTGATCTTGTTGTAACTGTAGGTCTCGTTATGGAAGTTCACAAGTGGCTGTAGTCGGCCTTAGATTCCTGGGTGTATGAGGATTCATGGAACCAAAGAAAGTAGCTGAGTTTGAAACAACCCTCTTTCTTTGTCTTTTCCTACGACTAAAAGCCTTGCTTTTTGTACCGCAGTTTCGGACACTCAAAAAAGAATCAATGTCCACCAGCTCTTCTGCACCCGAAACTGTTAGCAAGCGAGGACCACACAAAATAATCCATAAGATTAGTAGCCAAAAAGGTAACGAGATCCTGCACTTTGTACTTTCAAAATTTCCCTGTTCAAAATAAAATAAAAATTACCCCACTGGACGAAAAAAGGAACGCCGTTACTCTTTCCGTTCCAGTAAAAATGTAACGAGTTCCCGTTCCAGTTCCACCGATGCAAAATGGAACGGCGGCGTTCCTTCGTTCCTCCTAAAAGGAACGCGTTCCAGGAACGCCGTTCCTTGGAACGCCGTTCCGTACAACACTGCTCTTGAGTTACTACCACATCTCAGAGCCCCTACACGTCCCGCAGTCGTGGCTGAGTGGTTAAGGCGATGGACTAGAAATCCGTTGGGGTCTCCCCGCACAGGTTAATCCTGTCGACCTGCGCAAACATATTTTATTTTAGGGGCAAAGCTCCTTAGGGTCTAGCCCTGTCTGTCCGACCGTCCGTTCATCCGGCCAACCGGCGTCCGTGCTCATGTTAAAAGAAAAAATGTTTGCACAGTCGACAGATTCGAACCTGTGCTGGGAGGCCCCAATGGATTTCTAGTCCATCGCCTTAACCACTCGGCCACGACTGTGGGACGAGTAGGGGGCTCTGAGATGTGGTAGTAACTCAAGAGCTGGGGTTTCTGTTATGGATGAAACGTTGCATGTAGCCGCTCAGCGTCTATACAGGAGAGGGCGCTGCGGTCAAATGCGTATATAATCGCGTTAAACTTTGCATGCATTGGCTCACGTTTATCGTTTATAGACGAGAGGGCGCTGCGGTCAAATGCTCAAATGCGTATATAACCACATTCCATACCACACATTCTCTTTCTGACATGGACCGTTGACTTAAGCGGTGGAGATGCGTTCCCACGGCTTCTAGTGGTTCCAAGCTGATCCGCTAGAAGAATTACTGGCTCTGCATTTCACCGACCATAAAGCAGTAATAATGAAGTCGAAACGCAACCCAGAACTCAGCACTA
Organism: Ixodes ricinus; assembly: GCA_037355805.1. NCBI lineage: Eukaryota > Metazoa > Arthropoda > Arachnida > Ixodida > Ixodidae > Ixodes > Ixodes ricinus. Next base: position 188,907 of record JAZHYW010021752.1, read on the forward strand.
CCTATGAGCAATAAAAAAAAATCTGCACCATCAGCACTACCTATGAACAATAAAATCGCCATCATCAGCACCACCAGAGCTTCGCCCCAATCAACATCATTCACCACGTGGAGATGCGGTCATTTTTTTTATGTGAGCACGGACGCCGGCCGGACGGACAAGGCTAGACTTTAAAGGGACAATGAAGGCGATTTAATTTAATTTGTTTAAATTGTGTTTTTAGGCTTCTTGGGAACCTGGCATACTGCCTAAATTTTTATAGACATTTGTGACGCATATTTCTATACCTACGAAAGAACTGAAGAAACCGAAACTCAACTATCTGCGTTTCTCGTTTTTGGGCCTCCGAAAACGGAGGTGACGTAGGAGTGATGTCACACGTGAATTGTCGGTACTGGTAGCATTTAGGGCGTCGAGACTCTGGTTACCGCGGTGGGTTATAGCAGCGCGGTGGCGCGGTCGTTTCGCCGAATTTGTCAACATGGACGGCAATGCCGCTCTCGCGAGCGAGTTCGAGCTTCCGTTCGGTAACCGAACACCAACGGAACGGGAGTACGTGCGTGGCGGCCTCTGCTATCACCCGACGGAGACCGCACAGCCGGCAACGAGCGGCCCGCATGCCGAAGGACGGACGCCGGGGAGATGCCGAGGGGAAAGCGGCAGCGATCTGGCCGTTCTGGCCGTCAAGCGGCGCGTCAGCGACCAATCGCTGACGCGCGACGTCGCAAACGGCGCGCGTCAGCCCGTTTGGCCATTTGGCGGGCCAAGCGCGCGACGTCACAAACGGCGCGACGCGCCGTTTGTGACGTCGCGCGTCTTGGCCCCGCATCGGTCACGCGAGCTCCGCTTCTCCTGGCTTCTCCCGCAACACTCGGGGCGTCGCCCCAGTCGATCCCGGTGCAATTATTACCGCGACTGTTTTATTGATTTGCGCGGCACACAAGCGCCGGTTTCGGCTGAAATTTGGGCAACGTGGCCTGAGACGTGCCTGGAACCCAGTTCAATCGCCAAAAGATGTCCTAAATTGCCTTCATTGTCCCTTTAATTAGGGAGCTTCGCCCCTAAAACATTGGCTGCAGTGGAAGTTCCTTGCTCATAGAAGCTAGCAATAGCACGGTAATTTCCAGTACAGCACTAACTTCTCTCAATGCAAAAAATTTATATAACTGCAAAAGCTAAAAGTTTTGAAAACAAAAATAAAAGCATACATTTTATTATTTTACAACCCACAGGACCAGTATTATGTAAATATCCTAATTGGAATTCTTTTTTTTTATTCTTTTTTTAATTTTTATGTTGGTGAATTTATACATTCCATTTAAAAGAAACAAATATCTAACATAAATAGTACAGTTCATCCGGAAACAGGTATCCGTCGTGGTGATCCATGCTTCCTAACGTCTGCCTAGAGTAGACGATGCATCCACACGAGCGATAATTTAAATTTAGGCCATACACTGGTAACACAATTCGATCTTCGCTGAAGCACAAAACGGTACCGTACCATGTTAACTTAGAATTGTTTTACCTCCGATACCATGCGACAAAGTAAACACAAGAATCTACACCGTCTTGCGCGCGAACGTGGAGAGCCTACGGGGCGGCCTTGCTTCTATCCCCGCTTCGATGATGATCATAGCGCGGCAGTAGCACCACCTCTGGGTCGGTCTCAAAACCAAAAGACTTAAATGCAATTCTAGCTGATCCATGGGCTCCACCATGTCAGCTGCTGCTCCTAGCTTTCCGGTGCAAAGCAGTAAAGCCTAATGAGCACGGTCATGGGCTTTGAACTCCACACAGAACAAGACGAGTAATCAGCTAAACCAAGCGAAACAAAAGAGCGCATGTGCTAAATGAAACAAGAGATGGAGAGATGAGCGGACTATTGCGAAAGCCCCAATCCTTTTCAAGCAAAGTCCAAGGTCAGGCCTGCCAGGCAAGAAGCTCAGCATAAAGAGGCAAAGAGGCGAAAAACGGGGGGAGCAAAGCAAAAGAAAGAGGACAGTGGTTGGTGGGGCTGCCCCACATATTGCGTTGGCCACCTGGGCAACAATGGTGGCTGTTTTTGGACACGACTGTCGGGAAAGCAAACGCAACAAACAGAAGATCGCTACACATATCTCTGCTGCAGTTCAACAGTACTGGGTCTCTTGAACATGACAGCCGGGAAAATGAATTAACTGAAAACGCATCAACGGGGGTCTACTGTATTAACTTATTGCATGACACTGTTTCATTGGGGTTGGCAAAACATTGTTTTACGGGCTCTTTTTCTTTATATACAGCTGTTTTCACTTTGTTCATGTCACACCTCAGTTTGTGGTATCAAGAACTTGTCTGGTCGGTGCTAACGACTAGCTATGTTCAGCTCCGATGGCAGCAGGTGGAATCTGCACCTTTTGTAGATGGGTGTTGTTCATTGTTTCTTTAGAGATGTTTGGGATAACCGAACTGTGCTGTGTCCCTTCAGTTTGATTTGCTGGTCGTTGTATTGTCAAGTGCATCAATTAATTCTTCGAAAACACACTTGATGCGTGCACACTGTTTTCACCAACTGCTTACTTAATACATTTGCTTTTGGTGCCAACCCATTTTTCGTAGCAAACGGGTAAGTCATGTACATAGATGTCACAGTTAACGCTAAGATAGCATCCGCTGTAACAACTTAAATGCTTGGTCATTACTTCTACGTCCTGGTCATCGTCTGACTCGGAGCATTGCCTCTCTCATTGGCGCAGCACTTCCAATCAGTGAATCGATCATTCAATCAAGCATTGCAGCAGCACCTGACCACGTTTTACCACACTAGCAGTTTCAAGTGCAGCGTTTTAGTGAAGAAGAAAAACAGGGAAAATTGGCATTTTACTGGTCAGTCTAACTGCTCTCTGCATGGCTTCGAAAAGCCTTAAAATCATTCATAACAAAGTTTTATTCCGGTGGTGCATTCTTCTTGTGAGGTTTCACTCTTCTGGGCCACGACAAAAGCCACTGTTCCGGTTTGCAGTTTGGACATACTATTTTTGTCTCTTAGATGAATGAGAGTTTGTGTTTTTATAAATTTATAACAATGAAAGATATGAACCTGTAGATTTCACAGAAGGGAGGAGGGAAGCAGAAGCTTTTATGCTTCCCAACGACTAAGTTCAGAGCTTGGCTATTTTAAAGCACCGCCATTTATTGAAGCTACACTTTGCAAAAGAAGGACAGTTAGTACAGTCGAGCCTCGTTATAACGAACTAGCATCGGGAGCAGAAATTTGTTTGCTATATCGTTATTTGTTATAAAAGTACGCACAAAAATTGACGTGAACGTTCCCGGAATCGAGCCTGTGCAAAAACGTGCACAGCACTAAGATATAAAAACGTGCTATCGCGGATTACAAGATCCTTACCTGTCACTAAGCAGCACTAAAAAATAGATCGGAGCATGAGGAAATCAATTTGCAACGCGAGAAACAACGTTAGCTGGATCTATTATTCCATTTATTTGAAGACGTTTGAAGACGTGATTTTGGGCTGGTGCCTTTTCACCTGGAGCCACTGCTCTTAAAACCGCTGCTCGCGCTGAAATCATCATGCCCTAACAGACACGCCAGACTGATTGCTTTGGTTTGAAGGAAGTGACCAGACACCGCCATATTTCGTGCCGTAATGTCCTTAAACCATGAGAACAGAGCCTCTTCCACGTCCGGGTCGAGGCAAGGCCTAAGACTCTTTCAGTCAGTCTTGACGGTGTTGTTTGCATAGCAGACCTCGACCTTCTTCCTAGCACTCAAATGGTAGATATCGTGCTTGGTGCAGGCTCGAAGTCCGCAGTGATGTCTTTTTCTTTCGACCGCTGTCCACCGCCCTCAAAACTTTCACTTTTGTCTCCAGAGATACAGCTTTTCGCTTCGGCGCCCTCTGCTACGAGTGGCATGGTTGGCGGTTGGCTTTAGTCTGCGCTGGTTCTTGATGCCTCGTATAGAGGCCAGCAGCGGTGCAACCGTCTTTATTCGCTCGGTTCATAGGTGGCGCTACCTTCCGAAACACACATCTTTGCACATCGGGTGATCTAAACTTTCAGAATTTTTCGTTTAGAAATTACTTTTTGTATTTTTGTACTTTTTAATAACCCTTGTACTATTTTGTGACGCAAGAAAAGCAGGAATTGCTTCGCTATAACTGATAGCGCGTCAGATTACATGGTTGCAGTTTCGTTATATAACTAGAACTCCCATCTAAATAAAGCATGACTAACCAAACTTCGTGATTAGTTCGGTATATCCGATAATTCGGTATTCGCGTCTCCAGCTCGACGCTCGCCCTCCCGTGAAGGAAACGGGAACCGCTCTAGTGAGGGTCCCCCCATTCTCCTGCTCAGCGGGCACGGCGGAACTGCTCGCGATCATGGCTTGCGAAATGTCACTTCCGAATGCAAACAACGCTCTTCACTCTCCCAAAGCAGTGCTGCAGCTGGTATGGGACTGTACCTTATTGGAGAGTTCGAGTATTTCGCATAGAAGCAAACGCAAGCGGTGTGCGTTTGCGTTAGAGTTGCGTGCACCACGTTGTGCGTGCACCTCATCGCCATGCGCCATCCAAGACCGCAATTTTGGGCTCCGCGCACGCGCAGTGTAAAACACGCAAAGGCAACGCAAACACACAGCGCTTACGTTAGCTCGTATATGCAATACTAAAAATCACTACTGTTTAACCGGCTTCCAATGCCAACGAAACGTGCTGCAGTGAGCAAACGTGCAAGCAGGTAGGTGTTCCTTTGAACTGGAAAGGCTGAGATTGGCAAAACGAAAAAGCGTAAAAAGGAAAGTAACTAAATGTTATAAAAAAACTAATAATAATAAAAAAAATGTTTAAATTTTTTTTTATTTTTGGGCAGTTGGTCTGGAGGGATATTAGCAGTGATTTTGGACGTTTTGCTTATTGTCAAAAGTCACGACTTTGATAGCTAAATATACTCTACCCACAATTAATGTAATTTTACATAGATTTCTCACATTAGCTAGAATGTTTTCATTGATTTTAGACTATTTTTTATTTTACAACTTGGTAACTAAAAATGCTGCAATTGGCACCAGTGATGATAATTAGCACACCTTTGATTGTCATATTCGTTCGCTCCCTTCAAATTTGATCATAAGCAATAAATTATATTAGAGGTTGCAAAATTACGTATTAAAATATCTTAATTTTAATATTATTATTATTAATACAATTCACGGCAATGTTTGCCCCAATTAACGCCAGGATCACGAAAATACGCCATTTAACTATAATAGTCTTTCCAGAAAGGTATCATTTTGTTTTCTTTTTAACATATGAAAAACTCTGACATCGTTATCAAGATAGACAAACAGTCAAACACGGGATGTAATATAAAGTCCTATGCGCCACGCGTTGCTATGAAAACACACACACTTCAGCTGTCTGACTCGGATTCCGTCTTTGGGTTGTTGCAGTAAGAACAGCGTTTATTGATTCATACGTTTTGTGGACATATTGTAAAAGTTTGAATTATTCTCTTATTCTTGTGCTGGGAATAATGTTAAACCAATTAATCGTCTAAATACGCAAAAGTCCATTAAAAGGCCCGCAGTTCATTACTTCCCATGACAATTATCTGAGCGAGAAAAGGCAGCGAGAACTCACAAATATCAGCACTGATTTTTTCAAGAACTACAAATATCAGCCTGGATCGAACATGTATGTCACAAAATAATGTTTCCGCGAACAACTTCTCTAACTAAATAATTATGATGTGAGACACACCTTGAGTTATGAAACAATCCAAAATTAAGAGCTATATCGATAAATGAAATCCAAAATAAAGGTTAGTTTCGGTTTCGCTCCACAATTAAAACGCGCATGTTTGCGTAAATATTACGCTAATGACCATTCTTGTTTTCAGGGTAAAGAGGTGACCAGCGCTGATAACACCCTAGCTTCCTCGTATTACCAGAAATAATTTGTGTCGCTCAGTGAAGCCAGCACACTAGACAGGCTCAACAGCGGCACACACCTCCGACCCTCAATATAACCGCCATTTTGGAAAATGAGTGGCGCCACCTATAGTTAGTTGGAGTCGCGAATACCAGTCTTCGTTATAAAGAGGTATAACTGTACTGCAAATGGCAAGAACACCAAAGCCAAATGAAAATACGCAAATATACCTGTATGTTCTTATAAATTTAGGGTATGCTTTTGTTCATACAATATTTATGCTTATTTTTAATTTTGAAATTTGGGAACATAGTAAACTTAAACTCGGAATATTAGTGCATTGGGAATCTAACAAAATCAGCTCTGGGAAACCCCTCCGAATTTCACAAAAAAGAAACTCCAAAAACATGGAACTCAAGTCATGCTATCACGCACATAATTTATTTCTACTGTTGGGGGAAGCAGTGACCTGATTGCTGTGCCATATGCCCCAAACTGCGCCCTCAGGGCTTATCCTGCTACATCCTGCTACATTTAGCCAAAATGTGGAGAATCTGCACCAACATTGCACCCAAACATGATTTCACTTAATGAATACTGGAAATATAATAGCTGAGGCCCCCTACATGTCCGGGTCGTTATAGTAGGCTTGCGCAAATTTTGGGAACTTTCAATTATCGCCGCAAATAACATGCTATTCGATTTGTTCTCTCTGTCAAACACTGACGGTACTCGGAATTTTTGCAGTATCAAGTCATGTTCGCAGTTTGCCCTGGCGGGTAGTTAGCTTTGTTGAGTGCGCTTCTCAACGCTCTCTAGTGTACTGCTGTGAAACAACCGCGAAGTAAACATCGCGATTTTGCTTATCTTGCTTCGCCGCAGTGCACCCGCGTGCTAAGAGGCAAGCACTCCCCCAAGGCGGGATGTGTTAAACACGCAGGCATCGGGTAGATTAAAAAGAAAAAAAGGGAGAGAACTTGGTGAGTGCTAATGTAATGACTCTACTTTGCAGTAAATATTTGAGAATAAAACTGCTGCTATTATTTATAATAGAGTGCAAGGTTCTGGCATATTCTTTTTCAAATTCTGTAGTTAGCACGGGTACTTGCAAGAAACTTTATGTGAACTGCTCTATAGGTTTATTCTTCATTGGAACTATTTTGTTTAGTTGCAATGTTTTTATAGGTATTACATGTTCGAGGCACAGTCAATAAAACGAATTAAAACTAAATTAGATGAAGCAGTGTAAGGATGCTTGGGAATAAGCTTAACCTGTTTGGCTGGACGGTTTGTAAACAGTATATTTATCATTCACATGCCAATTTTTGTGATCATAGTGTTCTGCATATAAAATGTCATTTATGTTTGTAGTCCAATGACAAAAGATTCTTTAATCTGAATTAATAAGTTAAATTTTATTACAACCCTAACCGCCAAATTCACAAACCTCACTCCAATTGAAGCGCCCCTCCACTTCCTCAAGGAAGGCGCAAGGGCCGGGGCTGGCCTTTGTGCCTTCCTTGAGGAAGTGAAGGGGTGTCTCAATTTGAGTGAGGTTTCTGAATTCGGTGGTTAGAACTTTAATGAAACCATAGAGTTATTATATAATGTACGCTAGAGGTTCAACTTGCTCTAGTGTGCTGTGGCTAATTGAAGCAGACAGGAACTAGATGGAAATTGACTTCCGGTAATGCATTTCTGTGGGAAAAAGCGAGTGCATTTCTCCCAGCGCTTGATTATGAGAGCAAATATCGCAAATTATTCGTACATTCTAGGTAGCCTAAACATTTCTCAGTCACGCAGACAAAATATGTCAGTTACAGCGTTTTTCTTTCAAATTTATGTCATTAAATACGCTGCTAAAATTGATTCATACACGTATTTATGTGCGCTGTTGGACACTGTTAGTGCAAACACGGTGTCGGCGCTTTCCAGCATCATGGATACATGTGCCTAACGAACGAAGGACATGGGGAAAACCAAGACGGCAAGAACTATGCAGTAACACTCCTTGTGCTGCAGACGATCAAAATAAATTGAAGGCCACATAATATAGTTTGATTTGCAATAATTGACTGCTTTATTCTTTCTTCTCGTGAATATGTGAGAAGATGCTTGTTCTGCTTTCACAGCATCATCCGCACGCTTGAAATCTTTGAAAATGGGGAAAAACCAGAGAACAGGTGCTCGATAAAAGTTGCCCTTCATAGGAAATAATAAAAAGACTCACCTGTCATAGCCGATATACTTTATCCTTTATGTTTTGAATATTTTTAACAGCGTGTAAAGATGCACGACGGGGTCATTTTTATATAGTGACAGGTTGTGCCCATCAGCAATATATTAGCTCCACCGGAGTGTTGGTGAACCTTGTACACACTCTACATTCCTTTCGATTGTTATTTTGCTTAGAATCGTCGCTCGTTTTTGCATACCTGCTATGGAACAGAGGTTTGGGAATCAAGTATAGCGAAGTTTAACATGGTTCACTGATAAAGAAAAAATGCTGTAACTAAAGCAATTACACTTCTACATTGTTAATAAAGGTACAGTGGCCCAATTTTTTTAATAATATCAAGCGAGCGTCGACCGCCGGGACGGCCAGTGCCGTGCCGCAGAGGCATGCGGCGATACGGGAGAGATTAAGCGCCTGTGCACTAAGCCTTTTTTGGTGGGAGCGTCATCTGCTAGGCTATTTCGTTGATTGCACACAGCCCCTGTTCCTTAGCAAAGGAGGGCAGGGCGCTTGCAATGTCGAATTGCATCGCCGATACGCTCCTTCTCTTGGAATGCGTTCACAATCCTATTGACGTTGGCCTGTGTAACCCCGACTGTTGTTGCTATATCCCTTTGCGTCGTGCCGCCCATCGCCATTCTCACAACACATTCGCGTGTTTTTATGGTCACTCGAGGAGACATAAAAATGTGCGCTCGCCCGCTGGTCAAAGAAAAGTGTGACTACCCGGCTACATAGGCTAGATGACGACAGCAACAACGAAAATTGATAATACAAAACACCAAGCGAAAACCCTGATAATCCATTTTATTTTCTGTTGTACCGCAGCCGACGCTACGAGCCATCTTGGCCAGTCCATAGCTAAAAGTGTGTCACGCGGCCTTGCCGTTGGGTACAACTGCATGGGGAGGCACGAAGTCACGTGGCAGGGTGAAAGCACTGGATTGGTTTTGATGGCTCGTAGCATTGTCTGCGGTATATAGTTTAATGCATCGTTGCATTCAGTTTGTCGCGTCACCGTATTTTTCATCTTTGTTGGTGTTCACAAAAGTAAACGCAAACATGAAATGAAAACAAGTAAATTATACTCGAGATGACGCGCGGTTTATGCGAGCTCTGAGCAGTATCACCCAAGCAAGCGCTGCTCAGATCTTTGCTTAAAGGCGGTTAGCTATGCTAGCAGGTAATGAACAGGGGCTGTGTGCGGTCAATGGGATAGCCTAGCATACGACGCTTGCACCAGAAAGAGCTTTGTGCGCACGCGCCTAATCTCTCCCATGACGCCGCATTTCTTTGCGGCAAAAGGCTGGCCGTCCCGGCAATCGACACTCGCGTGATATAATTAAAACCTTGAGCCACTGTACATACTACAGTCGAGCCCGGTTATATCACAAACGGGTATTTCGGAATATTGTTTACCAAACCATCCAAACATCCCCTTGAAAATCACGTGTAATAGTGTAGGAGCGTTGTCTTTTTGTATCCAACTCCCATGGGCGGGGACACTCGATATAGCGAACGAAGCCCGGCCGCCCATTGCTTTTCCCACGATCCTGATCCGATTGCGCTGGTGGTGAGCACATTGCTTGCGTTGCGTGGCTAGCAGACTGCTTAGAGAGCATACACACCGGAAGATGTGCAACAAAAAAGGAGTTGTAAAAAAAAAATGAACCATTAAAAAAAAAGTGTGTACCTTTTCCCTTGCAAAAGCGCATACCCTTCCCTTGTAAAAGCAAGGGGAAGGGTATGTGCGCACACGTAGGGAGAGCAGGGAGTGCCCCAGGCACGTAGCCAGGATTTCGTTTCGGGGGGGCCCACCCATGGCGAAATGCTGTATGATGGGGAGGAGGGAGAGGAGGCCCCAGCAAAATGGAAGATTTCGGGGGGGGGGGGCGTCCCGGGCCCCATGGGCCTCCCCCTGGATACGTGCCTGGAGTGCCCGCTGTTGAAATGGTAGCCTGCGCCCTTTCCCGAACACTGCTGATGCTACGCGACTCCCTAGCCCCATAATAAGAAAAGCAAAAAAGTCTTCGGCAAGTCAAGTGTGTAAACATCAACGGCTTGCGCAATCACACTTTGAACGCCTTATATTTACCTTTTTCTTTTGCCATCATTGCTGTGCCCGTTTTTTTTTTGTTTTTTTGTTGTTAGAATTTTGTTAGCTTTTTTCTTTCTTGCTTGCTTAACTTTTTTGTATGGATCAAGAAATGTTTTTTATGTGTCTGGCTTTTCCTTTTTTCTTCAATTTTTTTTAAATATTTTTTGTGTTCTGTTGTTTATGCTGTGTGGAGGTCTGGCCAGGTGCGCGTGTAAGCATGGCGGTGTTTGCGGTCTTTGTCAACTATGCTCTACTGTATTTAGCAACTCTTAGATGCTCTATTTGGCAAGCGCCGTTTGTTGCGATTTTTGGTATTAGCAGAGATGCAAGAAATTTTCATCTCGAGCTTAATTTAACATATTTTTGTATTTCAAATCATGATATATCAAACTATATTACGATCCCCTTTGATTTCAATATATCCGGGTTCGAGTGTATTCGGTACGACCCAAATAACAAAAGTTGTCCATGTTATTTTTCGGCGAAGAGATAAAATGCAGCCGCATTTTCCCATAGGAATGCACAGGAGCACCGCAAAAGTAGACTGGTTGCTGTCTGCTTCAATTTGCAAGCCGGAAGTCGCATAGACTCTAGCGCCAGTTGAACCTCTGGCACATAGGCGTAAACTTCGGGGGCATCGGGGCTCGTGCCCCCCTGGCGAGATCTGAGAGGGGGCAGAGCCCCCGGGCCCGGGCCATGATCCTTACCGAGGCGCTGTTTACGTGCCATGTAACGAGTTTCTAGTAGTGGCATGTAAACAAAATAACGCCCACGTTGCCTTTATTGACATAATACATGCGAAATGGAATCCCAGCGTGCTTTCGTTAGCTTCACTCTCCAGTTCTGGCGAAAAAATAACGCTTAGCAGCACCCCTCCCCCCCCCCCCCTCGGAGAACTTCTCAGCCTGTCCCCTCCGGGAAAATGGAAAGTCTACCCCGCTGCTCTGGCACACATTATAATAATTCTATGAATGAAACATAAATTTGTGTGCTCAAGAAAACTCTATTCTAACGTTATTTCAGATGAATATACTATTTGGTTTACATTTTATTTCATATCTACAACTATTCATGGCTACTATTCAAGCCGGAAACAGGCGCCTAAGAGCGCAGCGCTCAGGCGCCTGTTTCCGGCTTGAGCGGCGTTGGCGTCGCCGTCGGCGTAAGTGCGCGTTGCATTATGGGACGTTCCCCGTAATGACGCTCACACGGGACATCACTCGTGACGTCACCGCGCATTGCATTATCGGTAAATTTCCCGCTAACTTTAGCGGAAAAATTTCTCAGCTAAATTTGGCAAAACAATTCCCCGCTAGATTTAGCGGAAAAATTTTTTCCGCTAAATTTAGCGGAACAATTTCCCTGCCATGTTTAGCGGGCTAAATTTTGCAAAAAAATTCCCACTAAATTTTGCTGAAAATATTTTCTGCTAAATTTAGCGGAAAAAATTCCCCACTAAATTTAGCGGGAAAAATTCCCTGCTAAATTTAGAGGCAAAGTTTCCTGCTAAATTTAGCAGAAAAAATTCCCTGCTAAATTTAGAGGAAAAAATTCCCCGCTAAATTTAGCTGAAAAATTGCCCTGCTAAATTTAGCGGAAAAAATTGCCTGCATAACATAGCGTAAAAAATTTCCCGTTCGTAAAAAAATTTTAGCCTAAATTTAACGGGTAAATTTTCCCGCTTAATTTAGCAAAAAAATTTCCCACTAAATTTAATTGAAAAAATTATCCCCTAAATTTAGCGGAAAAAATTTACCCACTAAGTTTAGCGGAAAAAGTTCCCTGCTAAATTTAGAAGAAAAAATTCCCCGCTACATTCTAAAATGTTATCATGATGGCCTGACGACAGGCTGACAAGCCCACTTTCACGCCTGTTAATAACAACTGTAAACGAGTTCCTTTATGCTATAACCTAATTATTGCAATCACCTACAATTTACTAAAAATTGTTCACACTAGCAAATCGAGAAAATTGTTAATATTGTGGAAGCAGTATTAAAACCCTCCGCTCCGTTTAGGATCAGTATAAATAAGAAAAAACATGTTCATAAGATTGCATGTAACTACAAGCTCCTCAAATCTCGATAATTCAAACTCTCTTAATTCCAGGGGTGGATCCAAGGGAAGGGGCGATGGGGGCGGCCACACCCCCCCCCCCCCCAAACTATGTCGACCCCCTCCTCCCTCCTCGGAGGGCAATTCGACATGGGTAGGCACCCCCTCCCCCGAATAAAACCCGATTACCTGCCTGCCAGGTGGTAGAAGGCTCGGTACTCAAGGACAATGGTTCAAAATAGGCGCACTTGTACCCTGAACTTGGAGAACCATTCCGTCGAATCTGAGTATCCTTACAAATTTTCGCCCCCCCCCCCCTCCCCCCCCAAAACGGAGTTCTGGATCTGCCCCTGCTTAATTCAAGCTTGCGGATAATTCAAATTGACATGCAGGTAGGTCCCATCCTATGCGTCTCTGTGGGAGGCAACTCCCGATAATTCAAACTTTGCTTTATTCAAACAAATTTTCGGTCCCCTCGAGTTCGAATTATTGAGATTCGACTGTATTATATTTTAAGTTGAATCGGTCACAAGCCAAAAGCTGAACCTACTTAAACACTCTATTGCATGCCTTTACTGACATTTCTTGCCAAAAGTTAGTGAGATGCTTCTGAGGTCCTCAGCATAACTTCACCTGCGGTGGAAATCGGCTCTGGTCTGTGCCTTAAATTAAGATAGTGGACTACCGTCACGGAAGGCAATGCCTCCTTCATGTTAGAAGAAGCATTGGCACACAGGTTATTCACTTCTCTCGTTTGTCTTGTGACTTTGGCAACAATAGTCACGCAAGTACCTAGTTTCGGCCCTAAAACGTCTTATACTTAGTTACAAAATGTTATGGACCTATTGCCACGGGCCATGTTCAAACATTTCCTCGAAACGTTACTGCATTAGAAGTGCATCGGACAAACCCAACCATCTCTAACCTGCCTTTTCTCCTTCTAGAGAATGATATTTAAGTTGATTTATCAATAGCTTGACACCCTTCAAGGGGCTTAAGGATTTTCTGCGTCATTCATCTTGCTAACGTTACGAAAGCCTGCCTTCGGTCAAATTCATGGCATATAGCACTCCCGAAATTGACATTATTTACAGTAATTATTTTCATGTTGCTGTTGCCACCATGCTCCTTTGTCGCACTGACTCGAACGAGGTTCTTAGTACCTAAAAATTACTTTGCTTTGATAGAGTATCAAAGCTAAGCAACTTTGACTCTATGCTGCAATGCAAGAAATCTGCAATATTTTTTTTCCATTGTGCAATGTTGTCAAGGCTACCTTAGTCTGCATTGTGCTCCAGTTTCACACTGCTGCACCAGCATGTGGCTTCATCTTGTATCCACTCAGGGAAGTAGCCTCGACAGTGCGCTGGAAACCAAGCTAGCCTTGACAGTGTAGCATGAAAAGTTTACGCCGGGTTTAGAAGTGCATAGGTGCCTTGAATGTTTTTTTGTTTAGCAAGGGCAGCTCCTTTGCTAGGAGATGTATAGAAGCATGGACTGTTCATCCTCATTGCAGCAAATTCACTTAGGGAATTTGCCTCCTAAGTGTAGCGCTGCTGCTCAAGGGTAGAAATTAAGTTACAACTCAGGTTGCCGCAACTTGATGGAAGCCGGTTGCCACAAGCCGTCTTACTTATATTTTTGTAGTAATTTGGTACATCCTCAGCTATACTAAATTGATCTTTAACCTTCACGAGGGCTTGATCTCTTTGCAATGAAACGTCAGAAAACTTACTTCTTCCGAATCACTTGGTTGGCACCAAGTGGGTTGTTATCCTACCGTATTTATTGAAAAATAGGTTGACCTCTTTATTAACAATGCCTGCGGGTGTATTTATCTGCAACACTTAAGAAGAGACAAATATTGTGATTTACAGAAGAGGCCCAGCAAATGACGAGGCACCAATAACGTTGGAACACAGAAATAAGTTTTGTGTTGATCACTTCTTTTTTTATTCCAATCATTATCTCCGCTTTGCCATTCAATGGCTCCTTTCATAAGTCCTAATGATTGGTCTTCGTGGGTTCTGGACGAAAGTAGACACACAGGCCCGTTAAGGTCGACCCATTTTCAAATAAATATGATACCTTTTTTATATTTTTCTTTATATTTTAAATTTGAATTGCTGGCTTTTGCACTTTTTTATATTTTTCTTTATTTTTTAAATTTGAATTGCTGGCTTTTGCACTTTGTCTCCAACTGCACAGTAAGAACTCTAGTGTTGTAGTAGCTTAAAACAGCCCTGTCCAAATAGCTTTTGATGCCCAATTGACATTTAGAATCCCATATCCAGCTTGTGGGAGCATATTAGCCCTGAATGTAAGAATTGCGGGTTGTGCATATACGAAGTTTTAAATGCTTTAGGAAAAGCACCTCAATACTTCTTGTATTACTGAAAAAAGTCCGGAAATGACCCTGATTGTATCCCGTCAATCATCTCGACTGGGGAGTCGATAGCGGAATAACATGTCATTTTACGTTGCTGCAGTTTCAACTTGTGCCTGATTTTGTACAGTCTCACTTTTTTTTGGATACAAGCTGCAGCAGTGCCCTTCCACAAAACGGTCATTTTTGTTTCCAGAAGTAACCTCCCGTTAGAAACATTACAGAAAAAATTGCGGCAGTTTGACATCAATGGTGAGTGATTGCTTTGTTTCAAACATTACTGCATGGTGAGCTATTGGGCTGGCAATTGCATGCAAACATGCCATCCCTATTCCAACTTTTGTACTTATGGGATGATTTAACATTTCTGTTTGATGACATTAGCTAACACTTTGAGCCCATGCTTCACTTTGTTTACAATTTACTCGAATTACTTATGTGTGCAAAAAAAAAAAACCAAAAAACTTAAAACACACAATTTTTTTTTTTTTTTCATCTGAGAAGTGCATGTTAATTGAGCATCCTAATATATCTTAATTAATTATTTAAGGATGAGACTGTCAAAAAGAAATTCCTCGCTCTCACTCTAACTTGACCAATTTAGATTCCTTTTTTTTTTTAAATTTACAAGTTATAGTTTGGTTTGCTTGAGGAGCGCAGAAATTCATTCTTGGTTTCTCAGCTTCTCCTTTGTGTGCTTGTTCATTAGTGGATTCTACAGATGAGCTAAGATATACAACACAGAGAAATTTGCATAAATTCTTGACTTGGACTTCTCAATTCAGTTGTGTACTTAAACAAAAATAGGGGTTATGCTTTGTTGAGTAATGCAACGATTCCCAGGTTACCATTTCATTCTTGTCCGTTGTTTTTGGCTAAGTTACATACTCGCCAAGTTCATTATCATCCTAAACTGGGTAGGTTGTCGAGACATGTGGGGAACTTGGCAGGCTTTCTGGTCAGGATACCATTCTAGAAATGGGTTTTCAGGTAGCTCTTCTAAGAGTCGCTCTGGTAGTACTCTCGGGGCACAACCATGTGTCTTGTGCATGGGTTAAAAAATGCTATATACTCGTGAAGAACTTTGTTCAGAAATGCTTTGGCAGTTTGATGGCACACACTAGTTGCTTACAGTAGTGTGTCAGTTGCACTAATGCTCAGACATGTTCTATAGACTTTTTGACACAAGTATGCATACTTATGCCTTCCATAATATTGCCAGAAAAACTTTCCAGCAATGTTTCCTGCTGCTTGTGCACACTCCAGGTCGTCAAAACTTTTCAATATAATTATTTTTCTTCCGATGGTTCATTGTGCCCTCAAAATTATTGGTAAATAGTCTCATGCAGAGTATAAACCATCACTATCTACACAATAGTTTCCGATCTTGGTCTAGCAAGAAGGGTCCTCCCAGGTACTGGTTTATGAACAAAATTTCAATAGAACATTAGACAGCTAATATGATAAAAGCAGCACTGGCCCTATATTTCATCCTTTTGGCATACCAGGCAATTGATTTGGTGGCATTAACTTGCTATTGAGTTACATACTCATTAGAGCCACCTTGACATGAGACTCGAGTATCCAACCATGACCAAAAAGGCTGCAGGCTGTGACTTGTTTGTCTTATTTACTCAAACAATAGTTGTACCATTTATGACAAAAACCTGCACTTTTTACATGCCCTTGATCATATAGATAGACCGAAGCTACTTAACGAGTAATGAGGCAGTGTGCATGACATCTCAATGTCCCCAATTCCAGTACGGATTTTTTTTTTTTTCGTCAACAATTATTTTTTGAGCTTTGTCGTGTGTTTTGCCCACTGAGTAGATAAGAGGAATCGGCTGTTTGTGAACTCTGTTATAGTAAAGAGTCGCAGATCTTGGTCATACATCTGTAGTCACCAGGCTCGATCTGAAATATCTCATAAAAATCGGCGCCTGCACGTAGCAATTTTAAATGTTTCGTCAAAGGTGGATTTCAGAGGTCGATTTTTTTTCATGTAAAATTACAAAGTGTAGCTCTCTTTCTGTAAAAAATGGGGCCAAAAAACTTGCCAGAGTCATTTGCAGGCATCAACACAGATGACCAAGTTGAGTGGCGGGTCACGTTTGCCTCGCATATTGATAGGTGGCGTCGGGAGCAGCATTGGGAGGTGTAGTTGGCAAGCGAAAGAAAGCAGCCGGCACACAGACAAAATTCGTAGGCAGCAAAAGCGCCGTCGTTATGCAACTGCATTTTTTTCTTTTACTTTATGTTTTGGTGTTTTACAAAGATTATGTTAATTTTAGCAGGCCACGGTCGTCACAAACAGTCTCGATAAGGAGATAGCGCCATCTATCAATATGTGCGCCAAACGCACCCCACCACTCAACTCCGTCGTCTGTGTTGCCGGCCGCCGTAGACCCTGGCAAGTTTTTTGGTCCTACTTTTTACAGGAAGGGAGCTACGCTTTGTAATTTTACATGAAAAAACAACTTATGGAATACACCTTTGATGAAAAGTTTAGATTGCTACGCGCAGATGCCGATTTTTACGGCCCATTTTAGATCAAGCCTGGTGACTTCGGTCACCCTATGTATGATGTGGCAATTATTTGAGTAATTGTGGAACTATCTATCTGGGCTGTGGTATTTTGGCAGAGCTAGTTTTGTCAGCTTACAACTTCATTACCCGTAATTGAACCTGGATTTACCATCCCACGCGACTGTCATCCAAAACAGGTGTCTTTTTAGCACCAATTACGTTTTTTCACTCAGGAACCTTGGGAGGACTTCATCTCGCCGATATCTGCAAGGAGCTCCAGTATCTCCGCGCCTACATCCAAGAGTTACGAGAGCGTGAGGCACATCTGACGGGGGTCTACACACGCTTCTTCGAGCTTCTGGATGTCTAATGCTGCACTGCCCCGTCCATAATTCGTCCCACCGGAGCAAATGGCTTTCACCAAAATGTCACGCTTTTACTGTTTATGATATTTTGCTTGATTGAGCTTCACTCAGTGTTCTAGCATTTTGTTCTCTGCTTTGTGCAGTGGAACAAAGAAAACTCAATTTTGACATTTTAGTTGAGACTCAGATGTTTGGTCACAGAGTCTGCCTTAGAGCAGGCAAAAAAAAAAAAAAATGTTGTGATATCCTTTTTTTTTTTTTTTTCGCAAGAATTGTGTGAAAATGTTTCATCATATTAGTCATTTGTGTACCCATGCTTCATTCTCGTCATCCTGATGCTTAGAATTGTTTTTTAATAGTTGGCACTTTGCAAGATTCTTCTGCTTACTGCAACAGTGTTGCTCTAGTATTATGCATAATGTTTCCGTCTGGATTGTGCTGGTTGCAATCTAGTCTGCAAATTTTTAATTTTTTTTTTTTAATATTTTATTTTAGACGTGAAAAAATTAACTAGTAGCCACAATGGAGATTTATTGCGTCTATATGATTTGAGAGTTTCACATTGCGTGTGCATTTTTCTTTATTCCTGGCATATATCTCTCTTAAAACTAGAAAGGTTTCAAGTGTGAACATGGGGGCATTTCAGTCCATTCAGGACATTTCTTTCTTGATTTTAAAATTCTGTTTGCTCAGGTTCCCTGTGTCTCCTATAAGCCTGGAGGTTATTAGGTAGCTGCCTTTACCATGACTTATCCGTGTTAAAAGGCCCACGTTTGTTTAACTAGTGTTACACAGCATCCTGTATACCTCACCACTTCGCATCATTTGTATTGCAACAGTGCCAAGACCATTCATTGTTCGGATTCATTTTTATTTTTATGTCATTGCATTCGTCATTTCTTTTTTTACCTTTTACCATTTTTTTTTTTTATTTGTATGTAATTCATGTATCTTCCTTGAATAAATGTACGCAGACTTACATGTATCGTTCTGTGAGCTCTCTCTTCCTGGAGGTTTATACATCTTGAGAATAAATTTGAGATATATTTGCACTATGTCTCTCCTTACGCATAAAAGCTTAAAACACAAAATTTTAGCGCCTATTTCTTTGTGTAGATGTGGCCTCTTTTGACAGCAGCTCACAAACGCCAGTCTTTCGTCCGTAAATGCAAGAAAGACAATTTTAAAACGATTTCCCAATACCGCCTGGTAGTTGGGGGGGGCCGAGCTTCGTTGGAATGTTTCGCGTCACGGACCCATCAGGAACAGCGCCACGGCGCGGCGTGTCCGATGGGAGGCCCGCGGGAATGAGCAGTGCCTGGCACACCTCTCAGTTCTAGTACACCATACCTCGGGTATTCCCACTTTGCAAAATTGTAACACATAGACGATAAAGCTGGCGCCACCTAGTGACGACGATCATAGTTACGGTACCCTTGGCCCTTTATGGGCCCGTGATGTTGCAAGCGTGACGTCATGGGCAAATATCCCAAGATGCATCACTCTGCCTCAATGACTGATTTTGAAGCGCTCACCAGAATTTGTTGGTTGAAACGAAAAAGATAGCCATCCGCTGAAAATACAAGCATGCGATTATCATTTATGGATATCGTGGATTATATTTCACCCGTTTCGAAGTGTTTCGGGGATATTTCAAGTTTCGATTCTGTACCCCTTTAAATTGTCTCTTCTGGTTTCGACGTGAACAAAAAAAAATTACATCATCTGAGGCAGTGATTTGCCTCTATTGGTGCTGCATGAATATAGCTGTATTGCGGAAATAATTTGTGCAGGTTTTCCTCCAGCACAGTTTTGCATCTGCATACCAACAATGCAAGTATGTCGGATCGTACCCTAGAAGCACTTGACAGTACAATGCAGCAAGCTCCAGCTGCAAGTTCGAAAGGAGTAGCAGCACTCTGTAGCCGTAGTAATGCCGGCGTTTAATGGTTAAAATAGTTTTTGAGCTGCATCAAAAATCACGATGGGCAGACATTGTTTTGGCGTGTACAGCATTCACATGGGAAAAACGTTGCTCCTTTATAGTGCCGAGAAGGAAGAAGAAAAGGAAAGATTGAAGAAGGAAAAGCTGGAAAAAAAACGGAAAGAGAAAATTGAGAAAATGAAACGTAAGTAGGGCTTGCTCTTCTCGGTGGAAACGCTGGGGGTTGTGGGCTGATCCTTGTCGTCCTTCTCACAGAGGGTCAGATTGAGAAGCGAATCTCTGAACTGGACAAGGACATCAAGAATAGCCTTGGCGTGAGTAAAATGGTAAGGGTCTGGAGCCAACTCTGCCCTGGACGCCAAGTCAGATCAATGCTTTACTGCAGGATGTTGACGCTGCATTGAAAGCACTCGACGAGGTTGACAAACTTCCCTTGACACAGTCACTACTTCGAAAGGAGCAGGAAATCTTGTATACTGTAAAAAAGGTGAGTTTTAAGGGGGAAAAAAGGGTGCAAGTAAGTTGGTGAATGTCGGGTAGTGATTTTGCCCGAGACGGGGGTTTTACTACAGTACTACAGAAACACATGGAAGTCTCAAACAAGTAGACTTCTATGTGTTTAAGTTCTCCTGTATTAAAACCCCAGTCTCAGGTAAAGTCAGAATGTTGAGTTTAGAACTTTGTTAAATTGGCTTCTCATAGCCTACTTTTATGCATTTTCCGAGTTTGACACTGTTGCATCATCGAGGGCTGAAAAAAATCAAGCAAAGCCAGTTTTTTTTTTTTTTTTTTTTTATTGAGCAGTCCATTTTGAAAGTTAATAAAAAATATTTAAAGGGTTGTGAAACTAATTTTTGTCTGAGATAAATGAATTTAGAGCATATCGTTTAGTGGGCCAAAAGAAAGAAGATAGAATGCCAAAAGCCTGATTTCTAGTACGAAAATTTGCAAACATCATGGACTATTTTGTGCCTCCTTCCCTTCGAAAGCTCTCTGCCTTTTCACTGTGATACATCCGCGGTACCCAAAGTGCGTCACCGGGCTTAAACGCACGTCGCATGACACCGGACCTCTTTACCCCTTCACCCCTAAGCTGACAGTGCGGTGGTAGCTATGCACTCGCCAGACCAATCAGCTGCCTACCTTTCATCACCTGACCTTATTCTCTGCGCGAGGAAGCATGATCACGTTGGCAAAAGTGTCGCTGGCCCAACGAGCACGTAGCTTCCACCGCACCGTAAGCTTTGGGGTGAACGGAGTGAGGAAAGCAACTTCTGTCAGAGTTTTGAGCGATGGGCTATTCTTCTAGGACGAGAATGGCCCTGTTTGAGTACACAGACAGAGGTCCGAGCATGAGGGGAGTCCCTGCATTCCGTCTCTTTGAACTGTTTGGTACAGGGGATGCGATTTGTGAGTGGAGGAGGAAAGCTAAGAAGGAAAAAGTTGAAAAATCGTTTCATGACAGAGCTGTTTCTCTTTTTTAATATTTTATGTCTAGAAACTATGGAAGCTTTGCTACCAATCTCATGTTTCATTATGAGATGCCAATTTAGCAAGGCTTCAGCAGGGAGTTGGAAGTGAAACAAAGCATTTGGAGTTTGTGAAATTTACAACTGACAACTTTTATTTCCTTTTCTCTCAAAATAACTTGGGTTTCTTCTACATCTTGTTAGGGAAACACTGGTTTTTAATTAATATATGGTAATTAAACTTCAACTCATGCCTTAGGAGCTGATGCAGGCAGGGTACCAACCTGGAATAGATTATACTTTGGTTCTCAACAATTTTGCGCATCTCAGTAGGCTTAACTCATTTGAAAGTACTTTTGCATATAAAGTTGTCATCGTGTTACCGACCCAAAATACTGTCCTCATGTGGGAGCTTTTTGGCAGTGTGATACTTTAGCCCCATGTTCCAGGGAGAAAAATACAGCCGTCGGATGGCCAAAAAACATGCTTTTCGGGTAAGGCTCGTCAAAATATTAGGCACTGGAGAAAACGCTGTTTTTATAGAGGGTATTCACTGGATGCCATTTTTGATGATGATGTTCAGCGCACATGCTCACACTGAGCTCACATTATTAGGCTGCTAAGACCAACATTTGATAGAGCGAGGCCTTATAAAAAGATTGAAAAATAAAATTGCCTCAATCGGTACTGCCTCAGGCACAACCGATATTAATGCCAAATTGATATACCGTAAAATACCGGGCAAGCGCCCACTCAAAATTTAGAGATAATCGCGAAAAAATGGGGAATGGGCGCTTGTCGGGTCATCAGTTTTACATATAAATGTACTGTGCATATTTTGTCAGATCCTACAAATTTGGGTATGGGCACTTAATGTGGAATGCGCGGTAATCTACGGTAAATGAATTGGATCCTAGGATCAAGTGTGAATTTTACTAAAAGCCAATTGCGGGCAATAAAGAAAAAACCGGGACCAAGCCAAAGGACCACCCTGGGAAAAATCAACGGGGAAAGCGCATCAGAGCCCGACCCCCGTCCGACCTTGCTACTGGGTCATTAGCATGCATCACAGTGGGTTGGCGGCCCTGCAAGGCAACCATGCGCCAAGCGTTCCCACCACAGTGATTATTTTTATCTCCCGGCTCCCCCAGAGGGCACCCCCTCATACTTAGCCCGAACGTGAGGAACTTGTGTCAACATTGCGCCAAAACTTAATTTCGCTTTATTAATACTGAAAATATAATGGCTCAAGCCCCGCTACATGTCCGGATCGTTGTGGTAGGCTTGTGCGAATTTGCAGAACTTTTGATTTTAGCCGCAAACAACATACTCTCCTATTTGATCTATCTGTCAGTGTCAAACACCGACAGTACTCGACAATTTTTGCAATATCTCTCACATTTCTAGTCAGGGACAGGTCAAGAACCCAGGACGAGGGAAAGGAAGGATGGGAAGGAGGAAGCAGGCAGAATGCTGGAGAGGGAGGGATGTTTCCTCCTCGCCTCTCCAGCATTCCTCTGCTTCCTCCTTCCCAGCCTTCCTTTTCCTCGCCCTGGGTTCTTGACATGTCACCGACTATACGTAATATCCTGAGTCCTCGCCCATCCCCAAGTCATCGCCCACCCCACTTTTTGGGCGAATATCGATTTCCATAAAAACACTGAGTTATCGCCCACCCCTACAAATACCCCAACGCAAACTCCGCGATCCGTGAACATTCATCCTACCTGAAGACGTCCTTGACGAAGTAAAATGAAGGAGGGAAAGGCACTTCTCCTCGTCTACGCATTTCCTCTTCGATTTCCACGACCCCAAAGTCGTAGTACATGCGTGCGAGAAAAAAAAACAAAGGAGATGACAAAACAAAAAAACATTTTGTTCTAATTACAAAAAAGTTTGTTCGAACAAAAAAAAAAATCTAAGTCGGAAAGATAACAGAAGCAGTAACCCATTCAGGGATCGCGAGGTAAGCGAACGCCCCATATCCTGGAAATGTAATTGTGGAGTGTAAGGTCACAGTCCGTCCCTACCGATGTTCACCGCAAACCTACTCCTCGTCCTGGAAGAGTAGGTTCCACAACCTTACCAACCCCGGTCGGTAAGGTTGTGGGAATGTTTAAGACAAAGCCATCGGGCAAATAGCAAGGAGGGAAAGTATGCAGGCCAGCTGGTAAGGAGACATCATTAAAAGAAAACCTGAGACAAAGACAAATAAAAAAAAATGGACGTGTGTCGTGCTGTCCATTTTTTTATTTACCCAGTTTCAGGTTTTCTTTCCATGATGGGTAAATAGCAACGTTGGTAAATAGATTTGCTGGAATGCCGCACACAGGCATTTGTAGATCGTCCCATTTCGAGCTCCGTGTTCATGGTGCCGTCCACGCCACTCAGCAAAGCCACCTCAACCTGCGTTTATAGCAGGCCGCACACGTACGTGTACGCATGTAATCACTAAAGAAGAATGTTGCACAAGAGCCTACTTGCGATTGACAAGAGGGCAGTCTTCGCCCGACGTTAAATTATTTGCCAACACAATCGCCGGCTTTCCCACTTCCCCAGCATCGCTCTTCATTGCTTCCTTTGTCCGCTCGCTCGCTCGCTCGTTGCATCTGGTTGGTTTTTTAATATTCTTGTTGTCTTTTTTTTTATTTACTTGTTAGAAACATGCTCTCACAGAACCTTAACATGGCATAGAAATAACAACAAGACTAAGAGAAGAAACACACAACACAGGGTGTTGTGTGTTCCTTCTCTTAGTTTTTGTTGTTCCACGCTGTTACACCTACACCATGTCAAACTTCCACCATCTAGCCCAGCTCTCTTCTTTGTTACAGTTTATTTTTTTACATCGGGCTCTACTTCTGTCACAGCGCTCGTCCTGTGTTGCGTGTTCCTTCTCTTAGTCTTCATTGTTTCGCGCTGTTACACCTACACCATGTTCAACTTCCACCAACTAGCCCAGCTCTCACCTTGTTTTATCGAACAAACGTTTGCGTTGTATGCCGATCGGCGGTGTTCATCGCGCGTATGCAAGCAACAGACGTACTGATAGTAAAACGTTCTTTCGTGAGCCTTTCTTACATAAAACAATTAAACTATTTGAGGTTAATGTACCTCTTACGTACCCGCAATATATATAAAAAAAAAAAAAATTTTGTGCTTATTTATTGAGACATGGCCCACCCCACTTTTTTTATGAATTTCAGGCGGTTGGAAAGGGGGGGGGCGATGTACATTGTATGTTACGGTAGTCTGCTCTGGCATGTAAGTTAGCTTTTTTGAGTGCGTTTCTCACCATGCGCTTGGCTACTGCAGTGAAGCAGCAACCCCGAAGTAAGCACCACAATTTTGCTTATCTTGCTTCTCCGCAGTGCATCCGTGTGCTAGAGGGAAAGCATTCCCCCAGAGTGGGACGTAGAACAAATAGCTCTTAGTTGCAGTAAAAGTTTCTGAATTAAACTGCAGCTATTATTTATGGTACACTGCAGTATTCTAGCGATACCTTATTCAAATTCTGTACTTAGCGAGGGTACTCGTAAGAAAATTGATATAAACTGCTTATATATGTTTCATCCGTTCGAGGTACAGTCAATAGAATAAATTAAAACTAAATGAGGTGAAGCAGTAGAAGGAAGCTTGGAAATAACCTTGACGACTTTGGCTGGATTGTTTTAAAAAGGCATACTTCACCTTCGTATTCCAATGTCTGGTATTATGAGGTTCTACATACAAAATGTCATTAATTTTCATAATTTAATGACAAAATATGTATATATATTTTTTTTTAAATCTGAATTAAGAATTTTTGTTTTATTACAACCTTTAGAACTCGAATAAAACATCAGTTTGTGTGCTCAAGATCTTTCTAACATTATTTGAGGCAGTAAACTATTTATTTTACATTTAATTACATACCTAAAATGACCATTCACAGCAGTCCATACTGTCCTTCAATGGTCCACATCTTGTGTCTATTCCTAGTGCTTATATGCGCAACTAAACAGCTGGTTCTGATTTTGAGGAAATCAAACTTGCCATTGCACAAAAGTGTGAAGGCAAAGCATGCATGTTTCTTTAGTTGCATAGGCCAACACACGACTCTTAACATATAGTATTTGGAGTAGTAGGATTAAAAATTAAGTGTGTACTTGTGCTGCATAAGTACATTTTGCTTCTTCATAATGTCCGTTTGGCTGCTCCAAAATTACTCGGGTCAATCGCATCACTGCTACGAGGAAATTTGAAATTCAAATAAACTAAAGGGTAAATATTTGTACATGCCTGGGCAGATGTGTGATGTTTTAGAGCATGTCGGTGTACTGTTTATAAACAATAAATGCATTGTCTAATCTCTTACATCAAGCACATTTTCTAACGGTAGGTTTGGGCGCTGCATGCATACACAGGAAGCCGTTTTGGGAGAGTGAAACACCTGCGCATATCCTGTTCTAAGGCTGCTGCCACCACCTTTGCGTGGCAGTAGAAAAGTTGGTTGGTGTATGGCTTTTGTGGGATTAAAGATACAGTTCCTTATCTCCGATGGATTGTATGACCTAGGAGGACCGATGACTGACCAGATGCTGTCTCTTCAGCACCTTGTAATGTCTTCTGTGCTCTCTTTCAAATTTCAGTGTAGCAAGTTCACAGGGGATGACAGGATAAAAAGAAGGCGGAGTACCTGTACCACAAGTTCAAGAATATCCTCATTGTAACAACGCCAGAACCTTTGGGGGTAAGTTCATACTTTCCTGGCCACACTTTCTCTTCTTTATTTCTCTTTGTGCGTGTCCTTTCCATTTCTCTTTGTGCGTGTCCTTTCCTCGAATATTTCTCTTCATGTACTGATGGGATTCAAATTTGGTCCCTTTCTAGGCAACAGATAAGGAGTCCGAGAAGCAGACAGAACAGAGGAGTGAGGCATCCAAAGATATCAATGGTCAGTTGGCATCATCTGTTGTCTGTCCAGTTTGTCTTTTTACGTTTAACATTTCAAAACTCACTCTTGATCAGTATGAAAGCAAGCAAACACACGATGATTTTGTGCCATACCAACACTACCTTTTTATTTATTCATACTGTTGGCCTATTAGCCTTCACAAGAGTGGGTTATTAATAAAATAACAAAATTTTAAAGCACACTTCACGCAATGATAATCGTACATGAAGGATTTAGACACAGATGCCTTTAAACATATATAAATATCAGTGAAGTAAGGAACACACAAAGAAACGAAAATAAGTTATATATTGTTGGGCAAGACCTCTCATGCTGACACCTTGTGGTAGGTTGTTCCACTCGGCGACAGGCACCAAGTTGCAACATAAACTGAACTGGAATGATATACAGTCAAACCCGACTTTATCGAACCCGTTTACATCGAATTATCCCTCATATTGAACAATTTTTGTGCACAGTAATGTTACAGTGATAATATACAGCAAAAACTATGCTTACATCGAACAAAAATAGCAGCTGCTACCGATATATTGAACTGCCAAGAGCGCTGTTTTGCTCTGCAAGCTGGCATTCTTTTTTCTAGCAAACAGCACAACCGCCGGAAGAAAGAGAAAATCTTTTACGGAGAGAGCTGGGAGAGCATACTCTGCGCTCCTCTCTCCGCCTGTCCACTAAAAGAGAATATTATTTTTCTTCCAAACAATTGACGCGTCGCGCCGGAAAAAAAAAAGCTAGCTTGCTCTGCTAGCTGGTTTTCCCCCAACGCAGCCGCTGCCTTAGGGGAAAGCCAACTTGCAGGAGAAGGTGCTCCTGCTCGGACGTGCTCCGTGCTCCGGCATAATTCGGTGCTAATGCGCAAATATAGAAGGAAGTGGTCTCAGTATTTTTGGAGTCCGTCGATAGCGTAAAACAATATCAGTTATCGCGATGCAATGAAAAAATAGCAGCAGATGCAAGACTATTTCATTGTGTAATATGTCAGCAGAAGGTGGATTTTGAGAGTCAAATATATTAAAACTTTTATATCGAATTACCCGCTATATCGAACTGGTACACTTTTTTAGCAGCTCTATATCAACGGGTTTGACTGTATTCCATCGTCAGTAATCTGATTGCTGCAGAATTTGCATCCAAACTGCGCTAAAGGGCTTATCGATCTACATCCTGCTACATTTAGCCAAAATGTGAAGAATCTGCACCAACATTGCACCAAAACTTAATTTCACTTTATGAATACTTAAAATATAATAGCTGAGGCCCCTACACGTCCAGATTTCTATGGTAGGCGTGTGAAAGTTTTCTGAACTTTCAGTTATCGCCAGTAAATAATGTACTATTCGATTTGATCTTTCCTTCAAACATTGACAGTACTCGAAATTTTCGCAATATCAAGTCATGTTCGCTGTCTGCCCTGGCATGTAAATTAGCTTTGCTGAGAGCGCTTCTCTGTGTACTGCAGTGAAACAGCCGCAAAATAACCATCGCGATTTTGTTCATCTTGCTGCACCGCAGTGCGTCCGCATTCTACTTTCCCCCAAAGCCGGATATGTTGTACACGCAGACGTCGGGTATATTAAAAGAAAAGGCGAGAGAACTCGGTCAGTGCTAATGTAACAACGCCACTTTGCAGTAAATAGATCTGAATAAAGCTGCTGCTTTTATTTGATAGACTGCAATGTTCTGGAGATATTTTTTTAATTCTCTAGTTAGCAAGGTTATTTATAAGAAACTTTATATGAATTGCTTTATATGTTTATTTATAATTTGAACTATCATCTTTAGTTACCATCCTTATATAGCTATTACTTGTTCAGGGAACAGTCAATAAAATGAGTTATTAACCAGTTTGGCTGGATTCTTTTGTACAGTGTAGTTATCATTCAAATCCCAATTTTGTTATCATAAAGTTCAACATATAAAACGTCATTTATGTTCATAATCCAATAACAAAGGTTTTTTTGTTTTTTTTATCTGAAGTAATAAGTTTTGTTTTATTACAACCTTTAGAACTCCAATCAAGCATAAATTTTCTGTGTTCAAGATTACTCTAACATTATTTCAAAGGAATAAACTGTTTTGTTTACATTTATTTCATACCTACATTAACTTTTCACAGCACTCTATACTTTTTTCATTAAGCAATATCTTATTCCCATGCATATATACTAGTGCTTCTGTGTGCAACCAAACAGCTATTTTTGTGTTTGAAAAAATCAAATCTGTCGCTGCAGTAGATGCGAACAAAAGGTTGCATAGAAGTGAAAAGGTAAAGTAGCATGTCTTTAGTTAAATAGCCCAAGACAAGAATCTTAACCTATAATATTCGCAGTGGTATGAACAAAAATGATGTGTGTGCATGTGCTTTGAAAGTACTTTTGCAGCTCCAAAATGGAGGTATTGCCGCTCCTAAAGCTCCTCCAAAATGACGGGTCAATTACATCACTGCATCATACATATGTTGTAGCCTACTCAAGGCTTCAGTGGGAGTCTTTGTAGTTAAGAAACCTGGTGACATGCTCTTTGCCGCTGTGCTCTGCCACATTGTTGAAAATTTCAATTCTGTCATCATTCGTCTTTGACCTCGTGCGACATTCAAATACTAGAGATGTGATTGAGCGGAATTCTCTTCTTTTTTTTTAATCTCTATTTGATCGACATGGAACCTACGTCTCATCCTCTTATTTTTTGTTGGTGAGCAGGTCCGCATTGTTAACATTTTAATCTCATAAAAATCGAGAGTATTGCAAAGAATGTTTCGGGATGTTTGCATCCCAGTCTACACTCTCATAGCGGCCAGGTAGAGATATTGCCATCAACACCTGATATGACAGTACTCATCCTTGCATATTGTTCTTGAGCATGAGAAAGAGAGCATTGCACGTCTGTTTCACATCAGATCACCAATGAGGCGTCCAGCACGAGTAAAGAGACTTTTCAATTCAAGCAAGACTCGAAATGTTGCTAACGTAGGATAGAAGCCCTCAAACTTTTACATATCTTGCTTGACCTTGGGATCACAGTTGACAATTCTCTCTGTATCTTATTGACATCATGGGGTAGCAAATCACGTCAATTCCTCTCTCAAGAGTTATTTACCAAGAAGTATGAAAAAAGGTTTCTTTTTATCGTCTAGATGCGACGTCGGCCGCCGAAGAGGGGTCCCCAGCCAAGAAAGACAGCACGGAGAGAAGCGAAGCGTTGAAAAGCCCCGCAGAGCTTCGGGAACAAGCGTCGGTCGCGGAGTAATTGGCCGGCCGGACTCCATTCTTTTTGATCCAAGTTGCGCCGCCGCGAGAGGCGTCGACTATGAATTGTGTACAGTCGAAGAATGTGAATATTGAGTTTCTTAGCGAGGACAACAGGTGCAAGGAGGGACCTCTGGATGTGAGTAGTCATTCTCAGTGGGAAGGGAAAGGCTTTCAATAAACTTGATTTCTCCCAGAAAGGTAGCGAAGGAAAAGGTGTGTATTATGTTTGCTTTGCGTCTGGCTCGCCACGCAACAATAAAACACAATGACTTTTTTTTTGCTACATTTGAGTTTAAAGGCTTATATGTGATTGCTTAACTTTCACCAGCCAATTGCGTTTTATCTTAGCTTTTACAGGATGAAGAAGAAAATAAATGGTGCTATGGAGAATTGGGCAGCCTTGAAATGGCGCCGGCTACTCCATTTTACAGGGGCGTACAGCAATTCCTTTCTTTGTCCTTTCTTTCGGATGGATGGATGAATAATAAAGACCGTACCCTCTATAATAGATGGTAGCTCTTTATAAAAGGTAAACCTCATGACACTGCTGGCGCAAGTACATCGGCCCCTTTTGCATTTTAGACGGACTCGACAAGCACTAAACTTTACCACTCGGTTATTGCCTTGCATAAGCACTTTCCATCATACAGTAGACTCTCATTAATTCAAACTCCAGGAAGTCACAAATTTTAGTTTGAATTATCAGAAGTTTGAATTATCAGAAATTCATCTAAATATGATACTAGACAACATTATGATGTGTTACATGGATAGCTACACATACAAAGCAAATTTTTTCAAATTCCTCTACATAGGCCTAATTATAAGCAACTTGCAAGTACGGGCATAACACATTGGTGAAAGAACTGTGACGTTAAGTTTATTCATCAGGCAAAAAAGTTGTCGATTGTGAAGTGTTTAGTCAGCACATGAGATCTCAAAACAAAATTTTCAATATTAGCCAATGCAAGCAGCTCTTTACGGGACTCTTCCTTTGCAGACAAACTTTCGGAGCTGAGCGATGTGCTCAAAGGCCACTGGGGCTGTGAAAGTTGGTAGTGGGTCATCCCTTTCTTCATCGTAACCTTCACTCTCACTGCTGCACTGTGCTGGCATTACTTCCTGTACTATGTCCTCTAATGAGTCATCACGACAAACACACACATCGTCGTCAAGACTAGCATATTCCGCCAGCTCGGGGTTCACATTATGTGCTTCAAGGCCAGAAAGCATGATGCCAGTGAGCTGTTCCTCATGCTCGATGTCGTCTTGGTCATTATTGCTAGTCTTGAAGCACATAATGTGAACCCCGTTTTCTGCTAATGTGTGCCTGCTTGAGCTTCGTTGAGTGCGCTTCTTTCGAGCACCGGTGCACTGCGGAGAAGCAACACTCACGAACGCAAGCTCCGCGGGTATTGCTTCTCTGCGGTGCACCGGTGCTCGGAAAGAAGCGCACTCAACGGGGCCGTAAGAACAAAAAAGTATGAATTAAGCGAAAACGCCGTTCGAATTAAGCGGCTTATAAATACATTAAAAGCGTAGCGGGGCAACCAAAATTTTCTAATCTGTTTGAATTAACCGGAAGTACGAAATATCCGAGTTTGAATTATCGCGAGCCTACTGTACTAATAGTTTTGTTTACGGGGCGTGTTCAATTTTAAAATAAAAACTGGTGATCACATGCTTGTGCTAGCAATGGTTTCGTTCGATTTACCTGCGCCAGTGCAGAAGTGTAGGGCAGTGATACTTCCGGCATGTTTATTGAGATACAACTAGGGGTGTCGCGAACTTTTGTCGAACCAGATTTTTCGGATCGAACTTCCGAGGTTCGACGAACCTTCGAACTTCTAACCAAATTCGACAGGTTCGACTTTGTGGACAGTGTGGCCATACCTTGATACAAGGATGTCTAGGTTTGGAGTTTTTTTAAAGCAAAGGGTTATTTTAATTTAATGGACAGTTGCAATTAAAAGAAACATTCTAATCACTGAAAAAGTTAATAACTGAATGTTTTTGTACTGTATTAACTAAAATAACCAATCAGTGCTGCCCTTTATTCATCCCTTAGCCATCACCATCCAATCCGAAGCCAACTGGCCAGCCTGTCGCGCATGCGCATACGAGTCGAACCTCATTACAAGGTTCGTCGAACATTCCACTAAAAGTTCAAAAAGTCGAACCTGGTCGAACTCGAACCTCGGCCGGTTCGCGACACCCCTAGATACAACCAGAAAGTATATGCATCGCGACGCTGTTAGCGCGAACACGACATCGAAGCACTTTCGCATCTTACTTCTAAATAGTATTAGCAGAGTACGAAATTTTATTGCTTTCGTTATAGAACTAAATGAGCCTCTTTCCGTAGCAATAACAACTTGGATGACATCCCTTGGTTTCAAAGAGAAAAACTAGAAAAACCGGCGATCGCTTGTTTGCGCTAACAGTGTTGCGCTCTGTACACTGCCCTACATATAGGGTGATCCGAGTCACCAGGCTCGACCTAAAATGGACCGTAAAAATCAATGCCTCGTGTACCAATCTAAGCTTTTCATCAAAGGTGTATTTCACAGGTTGGATTTTTCTTGTAAAATTACAAAGCGTAGCTCTCTTTCTCTAAAAATAGAGCCGAGAAACTTGGCAGAGTCTACGGCGGCAGCGATACAGACAACCAAGTCCAGTACCGGGGTGTGTTTGGAATTTGTATTGATAGATGGCGCTACCTCCTTATCGTGACGGTCCGCGACCACCGTGGTTTATTAAAATGAACATAGTCTTTTTGAAATGTACTTTGGTTAAAAAATAAATACGGACAATAAAAGCAATACTTAAAGGGAAAAAAAAAGGTGTCTGCATAACGACGGTGTTTTTGCTGCCAACGGATTTCGTCTGCGTGTTGTCTTTCTTTCGCTGGTCGGCTGCACCTTCGGACGCTTCTCCCGACGCGCATCTATCAATACGAACGCTAAACACAGCCCGCTACTAGACTTGGTCGTCTGCGTCACCGCCCGCCTTAGACCCTGGCAAGTTTCTTGGCCCTATTTCTTAAAGAAAGGGAGCTACGCTTTGTAATTTTACAAGAAGAAACCGACCGGTGAAATACACCTTGACAAAACGTTTTGATTGCTACATGCAGGCGTTGATTTTTACGGTCCATTTTAGATCGACCCTGGTGACTTGGATCACCCTTTACTTTTCTGCACCAGTTCTGGGGGTGCAGGTAAATCGAACAAAACTAATGTTGTGCTGTGTGATTATAATGCATTTAAATGCAAAGGTGCATACAAGCTGGACAAGAATAACAATATTAATCCTTGGAGAAGGGGACAAAGGACAAACACAGATCTCCAAACGCAGCTAGGTGACTGGTGCGCTACCGAAAAATCTGTCTGGTCCTGTATCGAACCAGGGACCTCTCCATTTCCACTGGAGCGCTCAACCAACTGAGCTAACCAGGAGTTGGACGTCAGCAGAGCAAACGGGTTTTATCAGCTGCCACCAGTCTAACACCAACAAGGCTGAACGGCTCGCATTTTTAGGGTTATAATTACAATGCAATTAAATGCAAAGGTGCAAGCGAGCTGGACAAGAATGACAATAATAATCCCTGGAGAAGGGGATCAAGGGGGACAAAGGACAAACACCAATCTCCAAACACAGCTAGGGGACTAGCTGGTGCGCGAGCGAAAAATCCACCTGGTCCTGGTATCGAACCAGGGACCTCTCCATTTCCAGTGGAGCGTTTGATAGCAGGACCAGGCGGATTTTTTCCTGTTGCTCACCAGCATGGGCATACCAGCCGGGGGGGGGGGGGAGCAAGGGGGACACTTGTCTCCCCAGTTTTCAGAGGGGGGGGGGGGCAAGGCATGTGTTTTGCCCCCAGAAACAGCCGCCACTGGGCAGGGCATACACTGGCCGACGGCGCCAAGGAATACCGGTGGCCGCCGGTTTGCCAAACCGGCGGACGGGGCCCGTGGGGGGAGGGGGGGGGGGGTCCGGGTCCGATTTGTCCCCCCCCCTCAAAAACAAGTTGGTACGCCACTGCTCACCAGTCACCTAGCTATGTTTGGAGATGTGTTTGTCCCCTTCAGGGATTGTTATATTATCACGTGCTGTGTGCAGCTTTTCTTTCTTTTTTTTCGTTTTTTTTTTTTAGGTTTATGTGAAAGTTTTTATGGTGTTGCTAATTTTAAAGAAAAAATGTAAAATTTTCCCGATTCCAACTCTTTTTCTCTTTCAGTGCCTAAGCATAGCAGCTGCCTCCAGCCCCTTTTATAGACGGGGCGACGCGCCGCGCCGTAAACCGGGCGTGTGAACCGGTCACCCGGCTAATGCCATGGCTAATTTGCGATATCTGTCTTCGCCGGCAAGGGGCTCCCACGTCTCCTTACCTGCCGAGGGCGAAGAAGAAACGCGTGGGAATGTTGGGCATTCTTTTTTCTTTTTTTTTTTCTTTAACTAAAAGTTTACGTGGTCGTTTCGGAAACGGAGAGGGCAGGAAACAAACGCAACAACATCGAACGCGCGGAATGCAGAAAAGAAAAGAAAGGAGACCGGCAGTAAACTGGGAAACCTTTTAAGATGTTTTATTTGCGCAGACAGGTCCCCTCAGTCCCCTCCCGGCGAGTGTCGGCGGTGGCGGCTTTCCGAGATGGGAGATAGCTTATCCGCGCCTGCCGAGCAAGCTCGTTGGCGCGGATATTGCTTTCCATCATGCCCCTGGTTTACAGGTCCTAAAAGGGAGGGGGAGCCAGACTGTTTCAAAAACTCCATTCGCGTAGCCGCCCGCCCGTCACCGACCAACACCGCAAGGAAGGCGTCATCCGAGCCAGAAGCGCATTTCGCTAAGCCGGAGGCTGCCGCGGCAGATCTGATACAGCCGCCCCTGCTTTTTTTTTTTTTTTTTTTGCTTTGTTAATCAGCCGACTGCTTAGTGAAGGAATGCATTCGGCAACCGCGTCCGTCGCCGCGTTTGGGGAGGGAGGATGGTGCAGCAAAGCTGGCTCCGCTGGCTGACCCCCTGTAACCTTGGAATTCTGGTCCCCCTCGCTCTTCTCCGAGGACCTCCTCTCTCGCCCTCCCCTGTCTCGGGCTGCTCTTCCATGGGAAAATGGCCGTCGCGCGCGTGCAGCGTCATTTGAGATGAAGTCTCTGGTGGCGTGCGCGAGGCTCTTTGTTGTACGCGCTCTTCGCTGAACCTCACGTCGGCGTAACTTCCAGGCATAAGCGCGGATTGAGATCCTCATGTCATCACTAAAGGTGAGTGGGGGAGAGTGCCGCCTCTGGACTGGGCGGCTAACCGCTGCGCGAAGTAAACAAAGCATGGGAACGTGCCGTTCCGCTTCGGTACAACGATCTTTTAATTTGTTCCGCGCCGCTTTGGGCGCATTTAACGCTGCTGGCGGGAGGCTCCCTCGCTCGACCCGCTGCGGCAGATGGGGGCGATTGACGGCCCTGGCCGGAGGGTTTGCGAGCATTTTTGACGCGCGTCTTGTATTTCATGCAAATTACAGCTCGCACATTCACATAAACGAAAAAAAAAAGGAAAAAAGATTTTGTTTTATTGTGTTTAGCTCTATTTTTCCTTGGGATTTTCTACGTGTGCAAAGGACTGTTGGATTAAAATGCCGTGGGAAAGTGCTAAAAGCACTAAAACCGAAGGGGAAGGGGTTATTATTTTTTTAGATCTTTTTCTTTTGCATTTTTGAGGATTTCTGAACTTCAAAGACGTATTTGACGTTCCCAAAGTATGAAATTGCTATGGATGAAGTGTAAGGTGCCCAGTGAGATGATTAAGTTTAAACATTGTTAAAAGCACCTCCGGATGGTCTAACAGAAACACAGCTGAAGTTTTATTACATAAAATGCGCATTGACTGCAAGGGGAAGACCACCGCACTCCCATGAAGATCTGCACCTCCTGAGAGTTTGAGAGTTCCTCGTGTTTACGCATTCTGAAGCTTTTTTTTTTTTTTTACACATTTTTTGTTGTGCACGAAAGCACCTATTTTACATAAAAGCCTCGTGTCAGTATGCAGGCAAACTGGTTAGAAATTGCTATAGACCGACACACTGTTTGCAAACAAGCTCGCGTTTG
Organism: Ixodes ricinus; assembly: GCA_037355805.1. Lineage (NCBI taxonomy): Eukaryota > Metazoa > Arthropoda > Arachnida > Ixodida > Ixodidae > Ixodes > Ixodes ricinus. The sequence continues at coordinate 224,227 of JAZHYW010021752.1, forward strand.
CCCACACCAGGTGTGGGCACTGCGCGAGCACAGAAACCAGATTCGCATGAGGTGAAGCTTCTGCACATGCGCTGGGGCGACAACAGCGCCACCACAGAGGCGTAATCCAGGTGGCGGCAGCAGAGTGAGAGCCCACGGTTATACCCTGTCTCGTAACTTAACAAAGACTGAACGATAAGCCCCTCATTGTATGCCAACTGCATGCTTCCGCCGTACTGGCATGTTATGCGATCACGGCTTTCTGGCCTACTCAGTATTTCTTGTTTCAGACACTAGACTAAGCAAAGTAATAGGCCACGTTTGAAGAAGAAAAAAAACAAAAAACAGCTGCCACTTCCAGGCTTATTTAATGTTTCTTGCTTAAGTCGCTAGATAGCGCCAAACGAAACAGCATTTTACTCGCACGGTGGCTAGTAGCTACACCAATTTCTATATGGGCCCCATAATGCACATTTCCTGTTGCAAACCATTAAACATACTTTCTGTAGAAGTGACATGCGCAGTAGGCCACTTTTAAAATTCCCTCCATGCAACACTGGGCGCGTTGCCGCTGGGAACCAGTTGGCCACGGAGCGGAGTGGCATGGCTTCGGTTTTGATCAGATAGCCGCTGTTTGTACTTCTGTAGTTCAGCACGTGAACTTCCGAGCCTGCATAACTTTTCTTCACGTGCGTGCGAACGTGCTTGCACAACAGGGCCATCAGCAGGGACAGTGCAATCCATCAACCTACATTTGCCAACCTTTGCCCAAAGTTTGGCTCATAGGAAACCACAAAAGCAGTGCCAAGTGTTGTTGTTTTTTTCGGTATCTCTCGGCAACGCCTACAGTATTGTACACTTATAGGAAGTCACAGCAATAAAAACGCAAGCAGCATGTTCCATCACGACACAATGATTGTTACAAAATTTAAAACTGAAACCAATACTACCGTAAAACACCGGGGGAGTGCCCAGCCCACTTTCACTGAAAACTGGATTAATCTGGACATGGGCGCTTGTCCGGTCAAATCAGGCGCTTAACGTATAATTTGCCGTATTCTCAAGTTTGGGACACGTTAATGGTGGGCGCTTCCACGGTATTTTACGGCAAGTGGACAACTGGTACCCAGAATTTATATTGGCCACCAGGGGCGCTTCAATTCGGGAAAAGATCTATTTTGCCATACGTGTTTAGATGGTTTAGTTCCGTCGTATTAAAAATACTCTGTGGCTGATCTCAGGAGCGGAATGTTCTCTGCTGCATGCTGTTTGTAAAGAAGAGGATCAATCACTTTTGATATAAAATGGCTTCTCCTAACTGCAGGACCGTTTAGCACCAGTTACACAGGCAGTAAAAGCTCTGAGCAACGAATTTGCATTGCTGGATCCTGGCATTGTTTTTTGCTTTAACACAAACAAGAGCATTCTTATTCTCAACTGGATATTTTTAGGGATGTGCCTATTCAAGTTTCAAATTCGAATCTAATAGTGATTGCCGGAGTAATTTAAATTTCTAATTTTAAATTTTCAAAAAAAATCAACACATTAAAAAAAAATGTTTTTTTTTAGAAAGGTTTTTATGGTGGCATATACAGGGTGTTTCACAAAAGTGGACAAATTCAATATTGCAAAAACTATGCGTTCAAAAAAAGGCTTGCATCGTTTTTGTCTTGGGCCAGGGGCCTATTTAAGAAAATGATTAAAGTCTAGAATAATTAGATTGTTGCTTAATTTTGCATAATTAACTTTTTTAATATTGTGTTTAAAAGCTTGCTTTCAATTGGAAACTTGCTTAGCATCATTGAAAAACACTAAATCAATAAATTGCAGAACGATAGAAGGCACGCACAGCATTTTAAGGCTTTCTGAGAAACTGCACAACTTTGACGGGTTTTTAAGTTTCAGTTTGCAATCGGAGCGCTTCTCGGCCCCGACGGCACCGCGCCGCGTGGAGAAATAGGGAAACCAGCCTCTGCTGCGTTGCGCGAGGACAGTGCAGCAGAGGTTGGTTGCACTAATTCCAATTGGTGAGACCTATTGGCCAGCGTGCTTCCATCTGGAACCCACTAAAACCAATTGGTTCCAATTAAAACCAGTTAGAATTGTAATTGGATCTAATGGGATTTTTTAGCTGGGATTTTTAACAAAATAGTCCTTTTCAACTGAATGTAAAGACGCAAACGAGCCGGGGAATTTTGAGCGTGACAAAAGCCCGAGATTGCGGGTAAAATCGACGCATGCCCTAAAAACTCTCAATGTTTGTTTCATCTATTCCTCAAACAAAGGAGCCACACTCAATCTTATCCGATGCACTTGGCGAAAACCCGCAAACGTCCACACATGTTCCCATTTTGAATCCAAGTATTCTGTGTCACCTACTGCCAACTTTGCATGGAACACATTTGTTGCATCCATAATATGACAATGAATCGTCAAAATATGAATAACAACGACAATTGAATATGCGTCGTCCGCTAACCCGTTGCTTCCATGCCTTCGAACAAGGCACCGAGGCCAGGTTGCCAGACGTTGCCCCGATTTAGCCGGTTCACCAGTATCCGTCCATCCGTGCACCACGCTGTGGACGCTGCAACAGCAATTTTCAAACCGCTGCCACCGCTGCTTCAGGGTTCTGGAGGGTTCTCTGGCATGGCTACAAAAAGCTTATAGCCAAAACCATATTTTAAGAGCATTTCAATAGAAAAGAAACATGTCTCATACCAGTGTTATACGGGTGCTCTTAACCACATTTTACTGTCACAGTTACCACGCTATACTCTCGGATAGCTATTTCAGAAGTGAAGAGTGCTCGTGCACTGCTTCGATAGGTGCTCAAAATGCTCAAGCGCACGTGCGCCCATAGCTTTGACTGCATAGCCGCAGAATCTTGTCCGCAAGTATCGTGTTGTAACTGTGGCTTAGTGTAACTGCAGTTAAGTGTGCCCATGTAACGAGGGTATGAGTGTCAATTTTAGCGTCAAGAGCACATCTTGTAAAAGCATTCCTCAAAAGTACAGATGTGAAGCACATCTTGTAAAAACATTCCTCAAAAGTACAGATGTGAAGCACATCTCCCACAACTGTTCTACTGAAAGCAAAGCTCCTAAAGCAAATCGACCGTAAGAAGATTTTAAAGCGTAAAGCACATTGACTGAAAGCAAACCTTCTCTAACACATCTTTCAACAATGCAACATAGTTCACTGTCAGTCGCTGCACACTTTGTCTAAGTGGTTTTAGTTTAGTTCCTCTGCACTGCAATAGAAGCTTTTGGCATTTCCAGTCGATTCGTCTTTTTGGCCACAATTCGATTCAAATTCGATTTGGGTTGAAATTTTGCTATTCGCACATTTCTATAATTGGTGAAAGGTAAAGAGTTTGGGGCAAGATCCTTGCACTCCTTTCTACCTTAGCACAGAAAATGCTGGAGAGAAGGCAACCTCATTTCAGCGTTCGTTCTGCTAAAGGGGAAAGGAAAGAAGGAGCTTGCCCTGAACTCTTAGCCTATCACTGTCTACATATATTTTCAAATTATTGTTTTCCACATCCTCGGGAGATTGAGGAAAGGGGCCAATAACTTGTCAGTATAGGAACCCCTTGACGTTTACCGGACTCCTCTGACTTCTCTTTTGGTAGGAAGGTAGCATCTCGATATACCTCTGGTGCTGTCAGCATTGTCTTGTTGGCAAGAGGAAAAGGCCATTGTTATTGCATCTAATGCTGACACCTCCTAACAAAAGGAGCTTCATTTGTCTTTGGGAAGCAGCTCCATAGGAAATTCACAAAGGATCACCTTACACCCATGAGTGTAGGGCATTGTATTGGCAAGGCATCTCCTATCACACGTGAATGGAGGCCCGATTGAATTGTGTGCTATTTATGTTTTTGTTTTTCGCATAGAATGTACAAGTGGGTTGTAAGAGAGTAGGAAGAGTATGGCATCATAGTGCTTGCAACATTTAAAAGAAAAAAACAGACACAGTAGTCGAGTTTGAGACATCTGTCCCTCTTCCCCTGTCTCTTCTACTTGTTAAACTTTTCCTTTTGTTGAACTCGGGGTAATTTACATGACAGTGCTTGTTACATTTGGCTTTCAGAGCAGCTAGAATTTTTTTACATTTGTCCATGAAGTTGGTCAGAAAGGACCTTTTCCAAGTAATATGTATGGTACTTTTCAATTTTGTGTGTACATATAAATGTAAATGACTACCACACCTTTTTCCCTTTTTTGTTAACAGCATGGTCTCTAGGAAATAGAAAACTACACTCGGCTTCGACTATTTTGTGCTACATTGTCAAGGCTAGTATAGCCTGCGCATTGCTCCAATGCTGGCTACTTGTGTAGGAGCTTGCGAGTGAGACGCAAAACGAAGCCACATGCTCTCTCACCAGTGCAGGGCTGCAGTACTGTGGAAGCTATACCAGCCTTGACAATGTAGCACCAAAAATTTGACACCGCTATAGGAACTGTCTGGGAAGTGTATTGCAAGTCTTGGAAATTTTCATTAGGTTGCTAGCCTTCCTTGTGTACTCGTATCAAGTTGTTCACCATCAAAAAGTTGTATGCTCTTGTTAGGCACCTCCAATGAAGCAATATTGTTATTAAGAAAGTTTGTGAGAAAGCACTGCATGTCCTTTATAATTTCTGTCTTGGATGCCCTTTGAGGCATGTCAGAGGATGTCCTCCAAGACATCTGTCTCGGAGGGCATCCAATAGCCAAGGCTCATACAGACATTTAATCATGATCAGAGTGGTTTGTCTTACCTTTCGTACAATTTTTCTATGTAGGTAAACGGATTGGTTTACAGACATGTCCTTTCGCAATGCAGGAACAACATGGGCCATCGACTCTTTTCATGGGCAGTTCACATGTGCCTGCTCAGCACTGCTCTATTCTCAGAAGGTATGCTTCTTCATACTTTTCAATACTATCGCAGCACATTTCTTTCTCGGGGTTACTATCGAGACCCCTAAAAGCCAGATATTATACTATATATTTCTGTCAAAAAATTTCTTTGCAACTATTGGGAAGTTCAGTTGTGAACATATTTTTCTGGTATAATTATGTGTTAAGTGATAGCAAAAATACTTTACAAATGTTGTTTATGTGCCTGGTTCGCCTCCGGATGCTCCTAGCATGCATTTGCTTTCTCTTAATTGTGCAAACAAATTAACCAGAAATGAAATATTACATACCGTAGATATAAAATCTACTGAAGTTATGAAATTGAATGCATGTAATAAGCTTGAGCGTAACAGGCTTTGTGGGAGGACGAGCAAGTATACAGGATATTGCACTGAATGCCCCCTCACCTTTATGAGAAAACTATGCATTGTACAGAAGAAAGATTGATGCAGTATTAGTCACTGCTAAGGGACCGATTCAGCGAGGTACTATCGAGTATGATTGAAATGCAAATCGTGGAGCATGTGGCCTTGGATACATGCTGCCCTACCTGGAGGCCCCCAGGAACTGATAAAACTGCAGAATAAAGAGGGGGCTGCAAGAGTGTGTGACCTACATAGCCTGTGTTCCACAGAACATCACATTCTTGATGATTTAGTTTTGAACTAGTTTTGTGAAATTAAATGAGTAATTATTAAAAGCAAAGGCATACCAGTTTGACATTATTGAAAACAGCACAAAAGGACGGGACAAAAGTAGAAGGAGCACAGGTTGTATGCTGACTGACACAACTAGTTCAAATCACAAACTTTCTGGGTGCCATCAGAAGCCACTCAATCGGCCAACTCTAGAAAAGGGATGCCCCGAGGAAGGTCATAAACGCATCGCTATCATCTTGGTTTTTGTGTCTTCTGCCCTGAGCTCACTGGCTGAAGTGGTGACTAATGGCTGCTGTTTCGCCTAGCTTGTGGAGGGTAGCAGTGTGTGAAGGGCACGGTGCAAGATGTACATGTGAGGACACGCAGCAGGGCTAACGTTGCAACAGGATCGACCCGATAAAGACCTATTGGCACGCACCTCATTTGCTTTAGCCGACTATGTCTCCGCGGTACAGGCAACACAACTTAAAAAAAAAAGTGAAAGCCGTTTACAACTCCCTGTAACGCCGAATTAGAGCGCAGCTCTTGAGGAGGAGGAGGCAAGGGTACGGTGGGGGGGGGGGGAACGTGACGTCACTGATGACGTCATCAATGATGATGACGATGCAGATGCCGATGACGTCATCAGTGACGTCACTGATGACGTCATCAGGGATGATGACGATGACGATGCGGATGCCGATGACATCATCAGTGACGTCACTGATGACATCATCGGCATCCGCATCGTCATCGTCATCACGTGACCTCGGGGGTCACGTGACCAGGGGTCACGTGACCTGGGGGCCACGTCACTGATGACGTCATCGGCATCCGCATCGTCATCGTCATCATCACGTGACCTCGGGGGTCACGTGACCAGAGGGTCACGTGACCTGGGGACCACGTGACCTGGGGGACCACGTGACCTGGGGGTCACGTGACCTCGGGCGGTTACGCCGACGGCGACAGCGACGCCGCTCAAGCCGGAAACGGGCGCCTAAGAGCTGCGCTCTAAAAAAGAAGCAAAAAAAAGATTTAGCAGTTTTGTGTTAATCCACAGTACAGTCACAGCGAAAGTTGCGTCACGTCACAGGGAAGTTGTTGGGCATCGGCATCGCGTTCACGCACGGTGGGGCAGTGGGTTGCGTGAACAAAAACGCTCGGAACAACATGAGCATCTGTTTTGTTCTCAACGATTTTGTTTCGGAGCACTTGAAAGAGCATCTAGCGGCACAAACGCTTAACATTGACAGGGCTACGACGGCATTTCGTTAGGCTGTTTTGTTTTCCAGAGAGCGCGTGCAGTGGGCGTTAGGTACTACAAAGACTCTAGGCTTAGAGCGGGGTATTAACGCTGGGGCGTAGCTTAAAGGGAAGCTGAAGAGCTTTTCGAAAAAATTAGTGAATGGTTGATTCTGACGTGTTTGTGCCTGCTGAGTCCAAATATCGCAACCGTTTGACCCAATATAATCCTTAAACGCGAAAAAAGCGAAAAAATCAGAAGCGATCGTTGCAGCAGCACGCCATTGGCTAGCCGCGCGTGACGCGCCACTATGTCATAAAAGGACCATCTCGATTCTCGTTTGCTCCGTTGCTTGCGGAAGTAGCCGGGCACCAAGCCTACTGCTCTTGTAAATCGGATTCGGCTTGTGATTTTTCGAAACCTCTCGGTGGATCCGAAAGAGGAATGTGTCCAGACGACCCTCGACGTGAAAGAGTACGCGTTCCAGCCTTTGGCGAAGCAGAAAAATGATCCTCTGCAGTAATAAAGGCAGACACGATGAACCGCTTGCGCGGACGCGACATGGCCGGCTTCATACCTTCAGGAGCGTTCTGAGTCTGACTGCTACTTATTGTAACGTAAAACGTTGACAATAAACAGAGTGCTATTGACGGGACGCGTCAAGCCGGATTAGCGTGACCCTCCCCAAAACGGTCGTCAGAGGACAAGAATGCTGCACACATCGGCCTTTGTGCATGCCTGCTGGACACGTGAGCGTGCAGGCTGCATTGTTCATCAAGGCTAAAGTGGTTTGAAGGGAGAGAGAGAGCTTCACCTGAGATGAGACGGGTGATAAGACAGGGTCGCCGTTTTGCCACCGTCATGTCCTTGCGCACGATGCGAATAACTGCGCAGAAGGTCCATCCTTGTGATAGCGGTACCCTCTGCAGCGTTTAGTTTGTTTGCCACCAACTATTACGCCATTATAGCGTTAGAAAAAGCGGAGATGTGTGCGCGGCAGCCCTTAATTTGATGTCGAATTTGTGAAAGCTTCCTGGGCCTCTACACTCGCATACTTCTACCAAGATTTGTTAAATGCATTAGACCACAACCAAGCATTATCATCGTCCGATCGCGTTTCTACGGCACAATGAACCATTGCACGACACAAACTTTATATGGAAAACACTGCGTAGCTTGTAAAAAAAGAAGTCAATTCAGAACAGAAGGTCACATGCTTTGTAGTTCGAAAAATCTCTCCTGAAGAGAATATGAATCTATGGAAGGAAAATTTAACAAAATTTATGTTTACATTTAAAAAATATTTGACTTCAATTTATCAACAACTGTAAAAAAGAAAAAAAAACGTTTATGCTAAAACGGTTTGCACCATGAAAGTCGGATTATGAATTGCATGACCACTTATTAGAGCAAACCCTCCTCTCTCAAGTGACTGGGTAGCGGAGTAGATTAAAGGCCAAAGGAAATAATCTTGGGCTACCCAAGATTGTTTCTTTTGTTTCCCATATTTCCCGAACCGGAGTCGGTTCGGAAAATATGGTCACTTCAACAACATAAGAAACCAACGCTAACACACTAATATAAGGCGATTAACACAAGAGAGCCAGTGGAAACCCGCTATTTGGCTACATGATCGCGGCTTTGCTAGTACACTGCACAATTCTAATTACGTAATAGCTTTTTTCTAGAACAGTCGACCTAAACTTTTTTACCTAGTTACGTTTCCTTTTTGCTTGTGACTTTTAATGCGCTGAATTGCCTTCTTACCTTCAAAGATGGTCGGCAGAACGTCGGGTTCAGGCGAGCCTTCTTCAGACCCAAACCCATACGTACATAGTTTTCATATGCGCCATCCGAAACACATTTCGAATAAGAAACGGTGCACTTGCTCAACCCCCCCCCCCTTTAAAATCTCGGGGTCGGAGTGGAAAAGACGGTAAGCGGGAAGAACAACTGCGACGAGCGCTGTTCGTGAAAGCTGGCGGCTACACATGAGTACGGCATCGTGCAACAGCACGAGTAAGTTGGTTCGGTGCCACGAGAATTCTGCAAATACATGAACAAACAAGAGAGCAATCAACACGTCAGGCGATTGAGTCAATAGCATGACCGGTGAACGGATAAAAGCAAGCGCTACGTGGCGGCAGAACGACAACTGCTCGAAAAGTCAGTAGAGCAGCCTACGAGGGAAGCGCGGCTAGCCGCGGCGGGGTCCCCCAGCCGGACCTTTTGTGACATCGGCTGACGGGCTTCCTCCTCTCTCCCCTTTCCCTCTGCTTTGGAGAGGCGTGGCTTCGGCGCGGCTTCAGCGCTACTTTGAAGGCGCTTTTCCGGTTAATCCGCGCAAAAAATGACCAAACGAATACGATATTCGTGATGGCTAAGGTCTAATTAACCAGGCTCGGGTGTTTTTCTCGTATTTAAAACTGCTTCAGCTTCCCTTTAATGGTAACGCCTTCGCTTCACGCGCAGTGGATTCAGGTCCTGTTGTCCTGAGGGCAACAGGCGATTTTTTTCAAGGATTAGGCAACATTGACGGCGGACACCCTGCCCTACATCGCCAACAACAAAATCAGCGACAACTACTACATTTACAACTACTACATCAACAACGGACGTCATTTCCAGTGGTGGGAAGAGCCCATAACAGCTATCGCTGTAAAACTCTGTCTTATTCCCATGGCACGCGGGCATGCGCTCTTCCCGTTCTGAGCATCTGCTCTGACCTTAGTAGACACCGGCTCGTACACCGCACCAGATATCTCTTTGCTTCAACGCGTTCATAAAACCGTTATTGCCGTCAAGGCCCGAAACTAGGGCCAGTGAGGAAGCAGGGCGTAAGCAACGTTAGTGTGATTTGTCAAGTTCTACACGATGTGGCAAACCCAGAAAATGACCAAGCGTGTCTTCCATTAGAATAGCATGGAAGAACTTCATCTGGCAGCTGTGATGCGTGCAGTGTCCGCACTTGTACATATATCCAATGCCGTGGACGTTAGTTGCTACTTTGGCCTCAGGGTGCAGAGCCGCTAGGGCGTAAAGTGAAACCCGTCTAGGACGAACCCACGTACAGCTAGCTATTGTGGATATCGAACTCGCAAAAAATTTAAATAAAAATGCATGTAAAAAGTACTTTTTATAACGAGCAACACATTGGCTATATCGAACTTTTTCCCCCGGGAAGGCTTCCAAAAACGCGCAAGCAATCGTCTTCTAACCTGTCCCTTTTCCTCGAAAAAAGATACGAAAGAAAGAAAATTCCAAAAGCTCGAGCCGCGAACAAAATTGAGCGAAGAGAAGCGATTCAGAAAGGGAAAAGCTAAAAAAACACTCTGCACGCATGCACAGAAAAAAAAAAAAATCTTTTCACCCCAAAGCGGTTGTTTACGAAGAGAAGCGATTTAAAAGGGGAGATAAGCTAAAATAACAAAATCTGCACGCATTAAAAAAAAAATTGCAGCGTGTTGTTACAAGGCGGAAGCGAAGAGGTGAGAAAGAAAGAGAAGCTCTCGCCTTACAACGAACTCATCGTGGAAGTTTGTTGTAAATGGTTTTTGCTATATCGAACTACTTGCTATATCGAACTGATCGTAGCGTTTCTTGCTGTTCGTTATAAACGGGTTTGACTGTATATCTGGTCAGATACAGTTGCCGACCAATCTTTCAAACTTCGCAGGGACCAAAAAAAGTAAAAAGAATAGTGCGGTCTGAAAAATCAGTAGATTAAAAACCTTGCCTTTATTACATCTAAGCGGGCTTAAAAGAAGCCGTCAATAGTGACTTGCTTCAGGTTACTCCTCCGCTTGCGTTTGGACACTTTCTATTAGCTTGAGAAGTGCTGCCTTCTTTTCTAGCATTATGATTTAGTAATTTTCGTGCTTTTTAGCAACACTTCACCGTGGCGGAAGAACAGATGGGGCCATGACGTCCAAACCAGTGTAGTCCGAAAACACGATTCACCAAGACGTGATGAGAGGCGCAAGTCCTCGACTGCAGAATGGCTAATGAACAAACTGAAATGGTAACAATGGGCATTTTCAGCAGCACCCCGGGAGTCGAGGAATTCGCGCTCCTTTTGCTAGATGCCAAAAGCGACTTCTAGTACTCGTTACTCCAGAGTAAAGGAGCCGCGCTCTCATACTCCGAGTCCTAAGACGGTGCGCGAAGAGTGAAAGAAGCGCGGTACAATGTATTTCCGGATCGCTAACAAAGTTCCAGTGCTGAAGGAGAAAAAATAAACAAATAGCGGGAGAAGCTGCGTTGGCTGCGGCATGGGTCTGCAGTTTTCTTGCTTTTTTTAATGAAAGGTGCTCAAGGTAAGACCAATAACGCGTTCGAATTTCGTTCCCAGCCCAAGCTCTTTTCGGAAAATATCTTGGAGCGTATTTCGCTTGTTTTTTATTTGTTAATAAACCACGTAAATGTTCATTCGACGCCGTGATTTTATCGCCTTTGGACAGAAACTGTGATTATCGAGGATATTCCTGTCCATGCTGAACAGGGTAAGGCAGGGCATGAATGTGATTTTGGTGCCCGGTTGGTCACTCGCACAGAACATAATCCCGATCAATGTATTGCTTGCATAGCTAAATCCAGGTGTATCGAGTATGGGACAGTGGCTGACGCTCGCTTAGGTCGACAAAACCTTGACCACCAAGTGCGGCCGATTTTGCGTGTGTATACAAATACATTTTATAGGAAGTTCGTAAAGAAGTGCAGAACAAACGCAGGGCTGTATAAAAATATTGTAACCGGCGGCGTAGATTCACCGAGCTTCATATTTTGCGTGTGTTGCAAAGTTTTTGTTGTTTCCTATGACAGTAGCAGCCTTTGCACTGTTCTGCAAAGGGTGGGATTGCTTTGGACCTCTTCGAACAGCAGTGCCTGCAGTGATTTGCTTTTTCTCTAACGACCTTGACTGGAATGAACTAAAATGACCTTGTCTAGACTTCTTCAATACCAGCGTCAAGCAAAAGCAATCGTGCTTAGTGTCGTTTGCTTCAGTGATTCGCTTTTTCTCCAACGACCTTCACTAGAATGAACTAAAATGGCCTTGTCTAGACTTCTTCAATACCGGCGTCAAGCAAAAGCAATCGTGCTTAGCGTCGTTTGCTTACGTTATATTGGGAGACTGTATGCCACAGGGGAGGGATTGAAATCTGTGTAGGAGCAGCTGAAGAACCGCACTTTTTTTGCCGTTCAGTAGGCGCTTTGAGAACTCCAACTTGAGTTACTCTGTTCGGAGTATGGTGCCTGAAGTGCATCTCCGACTGGCGTGTTTGGCACCCTATGCCGCCCATACATCAAAATTGGTCCCAAAGTGACAACAAATGACGTCAAGGAAGCTGGAGTGTTCTGCTGTCGAATGTTGCGATCCTGGCGGTTGGCCATAGTAATGCTGGCGAAAAGCCCACTGAGCATGTCCGTATGCAGTGGAACTTCTGAAATAATGAGCTTGCATTTAGAGTGCTGTAAGTCCAAATGGTGAGTTTACCGATTCCCATAGGCTTGTACAAAAATAGCGGGCATCCTAGTAGTTTGAGCGTGCTGACCACTTCTATAAACAGACAACTGTTTATAAAAGGCGTACAAGTGATATTTCGCAAATTAGCGTCACTCGTCCAAAGAGGGTTAATAAGCCGAGCTAATAGGCAATTGCAGAGCATTTCATTATTGTTAGCTGGCATTGAACTCCTTTTGTTCCTTCTCTTTGGCAAAAGGAAAAACATCGGTGCTCAGTGTTTTTAGTGCTTCTATTGCTCCAGCTACCTCATTGTCAGTTCTTGTACCAAAGTAAGCGCATCTTAACGGTTTTCAACATAAAAAGCACACTGATTAGTCAACAACATGCTAAAAAAAGTCATGCATTGAGCAACAAATTTCACATTGTTGCTCCAGAATTTGGTTGAAGATGAGCGTTTTATTAACGAGCACCAAACAGGGTTTGACCTCATATAACAGACTGATTTTCTGACTGTTTTAAAGTTTCCTTAATATTTTACGGTGTAAGCGATGTGTACTTTAGCATTTGAAAACCTATATGTGCCCAACGTCACTCTGTATTGTGACGTGATATAACTACTAGGTCTTAGACTTTCCAGAAAAATACAGCTAAACGTCCGCCTGTGCCAAAAATGCAAAATCTCTCAAAACCAAGAGAACACCCATTTTTCTAGATTTTTGTTTTAGACAAGGGCTATTCTTGTCGACACCCTCCCTTCTCTTGCTAAAGAAGCAAGAGCAGCTTGCCTTCTCGTTGCAGAAACATTTTACTTGAGAACAGTTAAAGTTTTCTCATGACAAGAAGCAGAATGATAGCGGAAAAAAAATAAAACTCTGATAGATACATTAAAGAGTACTCGCGCTTTGACCCAACCCCTGTTCAAACTTGTTGTCGGTTGTTTGCAAGCACTGTTGCTTTAGAATAAGTGTGGAGCACTATAAAGGTGTATACAAATTGTAAATTAAATTCTGACTTTTTGTCTTTTTGCGAGTTGCTTCTATTCACTGATAATCGCCGTTCTTAGGCCTCCAGGCGAAACAATTCGCTACAATATGGTGATTTCTGAAAAATTAATACTAATCACCGAAAAACATCCATATTTTTTATTACAAATAAATGCCGGAACTTTTTCGGCATAAGCATGACTTGCGGGGGCAACTCTGCTCGAGTTGAGTGCGATTTTGAGCAGAGCCTCTGTGAACGGACCTGCGGGTAGTGACGAGACTCATTGGGGTGCGTCTCTGGTGTGCAGACCAGGAGCTGAAGTTCCTGGATGAGCCGAGCTCGGTGTTTGTGGACGCGGAGAGCGATGGGCTGGCTTCGCTCCGCTGCTCGGCGTCGCCCAAGGCGGCCGAGACCATGTGGCTGCACGGGGGTCAGCTGCTGCTCGAAGGCTCCCCGGGGTGCTCAAGCTATCCCGGCACCGGCTGCAGGTGCGGGTGGCCTCCAACGCCTCGTCGGGCCCCCACCAGCCCTCCCACTCGTACCAGTGCGCTGCCCAGGTCAGGGAGCTACTCATGCTGAGCAACCCAGCCACCGCCATCGTCGCAGGTGGGCCAACCCGGGTTTGGTTGTTTTGGAGCTGCCCTCCTCGATGCTGGAGCCACCGAGCATTTCGGGGCAGGTTTTCCGATGAATGCGGGTGTCTCTTTTGGCGGTTAACATACATAGTCCCAGGAGAGATTTTGAGGTCACGTCACCGGCTCCGTGGAAAGAAGGTACTTATAGCCGGTGACAGGTCAAGAACGAGTGAAAGCTCCTCTCACCCCTTTCCACTTCAGCGGAGTGAACGGTGGAGAGGAGGTGACTTCCTCTCCAGCGTTCGTTCTACTAAAGTGGAAAGAGGTGGGAGGAGCTTCCACTTCGTTCTTGACCTGTTACCGACTATAGAATTCCAGCCAGACCCGCTCGACAGACGTAATCCTTGCCTCATGTTTTCTTTAATTCTCCTTTAAAGGGACACTGACAGGGTATTAATGCTCGCCGAGGTTTTTATTTGCACATGGCATTTGAGAGCCCAACTACCCAGAACAGAATTTGCAGCTTGAGATTCAGTTTCTTTCCGCCCGAAAACCGCCGATCGAGAACTGGCCGGTTTGAGTCATGCTCACTGTCTTCTCTGTGGTCACGAGCCATTTTCTATGGTTTAGACACAATCTTAAGCTGAGCTCCAGTTTTAGAGCGCAGCTCTTAGGCGCCCGTTTCGGGCTTGAGCGGCGTCGGCGTGACCGCTCGAGGTCACGTGACCCCCCCCCCCCCCCCCCCCCACCGAGGTCATGTAACCTCCCCCGAGGTCATGTGACCTCCCCCGAGGTCACGTAGCCTCCAGGTTATGTGACCCCCCCCCCCCCGAGGTCATGTGACCCCCAGGTCACGTGGTCCCCAGGTCACATGACCCCCTGGTCATGTGACCCCCGAGGTCACGTGATGATGACGATGCCGATGACGTCATCGGCATCCGCATCGTCATCGTCACTGATGACGTCATTGGCATCCGCATCGTCATCGTCATCATCATTGATGACGTCATTAGTGACGTCAAGTGACCCCCCTGAGGCCATGTGACCCCCTTCCCCCAAGGTCACTTGGCCCCCCCCCCCGTACCCTCCCCTCCTCCTCCTCAAGAGCTGCGCTCTAATTCGGCGTTACAGGGAGTTGTAAACGGCTTTCACTTTTTAATGTACTTTTTTCTAAACAGCAAAAGTAGGATGCACATATAATTTGGCACATATCTTCTACATGTTACTGGCTTTAAACTGAACCTAAGAAAAAAATCAGCAGAACCCATCCTTTGGGAATGATTATCTACGTTAATGCGAATAGCATCAAACGGTGCGGAGTTATGCGCGTTCGTCAGGTGGCCGGCACACTCTAGATACGCCAGCCCACTCCTGAGGCGATTCTAAATTTGTTGACACTTTCACAGCCCTGCGCACGATCTCCGCAGCCCAGCACGTGCGTTTGTGTCACTTAGGAAGGCGAGCAAAGCACGCGCCATACGCACAAACACTCAAAATGGTACCGACCAGACTTTCTGGCGTCTCAGCTAGTCTCAACCAACGGTACTCTAAACGGTTGTTTATATCTTTACCATAGGACGCGCTTTACAGCGCTGTCACAGCTACCGGTGCGCGCGCGTTCCATGCACGAGGGCTCATTCCGCTCTCGTGAGGCTGAGCACGGCCGCTACATCACCCTCTCCCGAGCGCGGGAGAGGGTGAGCTAGCGGCCGTGCTCAGCCTCACGAGAGCGGAATGAGCCCTCGTGCATGGAACGCGCGCGCACCGATAGCTGTGACAGCGCTGTAAAGCGCGTCCTATGGTAAAGATATAAACAACCGTTTAGAGTGCGTTGAATGACTGCCTTCATAGCTCTGTGATTAGCGCGTCTGCCTGCTGATCAAAGGGTCAACAGTTCGAATCCCAGCCGGCGCCAGTCTTTTTTATTTATTTATCGACCCGCGGCGTAAGAGGTTAGATAGCCAGATAGATAGATAGATACATAGACGAAAAGTGCGTGAAGTATCCAAAGAATGCTATTCGCATTAATATAACTTTCAACATGCAGCATGCAAGAAAAATATACTGTTCTTTCTAGTCATGAACCATTGGAGGGAGACTTTTACATTTTAATTTTTTTTTTTTTTTGCATTTTAATGTAGTGAATTCTTAAAACATCTAGGTTCAAACTGTTGGCAAGTTATTTTACTATAAGCTGTAAAAGTTTTAGTGTAATCGGATAAGTAGTTTCTTAGTAAAGGTACATTAAATTTCTGAGAATTGCAAAAATGTCATTTTGAGAAGAAAACATATTTATGTCTCCCCACAATGGTAAATGGCCAGGGAGCCCGGATTTTGGTGCCATATTTAAGTGGCTTGGAACGCTTCTTCGCTCTTGCCGCTTGCTGGTTTTGTTCCTCAGACTACATATAATTTTTTAACATTAAAATTGAAAAATCGATTTTTTGGTTGGTTTACCCTACCATCCCTTCTTAAGCTATTCATAGAGATCCGAAACACAGAAAAAGCTAACAAGGAAGTCAACTAAGACAGTGCGAAGTCACCTGCCCCATCACTTGTGCTTCTGTAGTCTTAGGAGGGCCCCTGCTGTCATTTTTTGCCATTGTTCGTTCTGTATTTCAGTTTTCTTCGGATATTTAAATATTGCCGGTGGCTCTGTCCCTGCCGAGGGCCTTACATTAAACTATCTGCATCTGTCTTTTCCAACCTATTGCCTTGCCTGTGCTTGCAGCATTGACTCCTTTGAACCGCAAGAAGATATCCACGTCTCCGTCACTGCGGGTAACACTGCCGTGGTCCCCTGCAAGCTGCCTCATAGCATCCCACCCGCAGTGTCGGAATTTATCTTCACCAACTCATCTGTAAATAAGACAACCGGTGAGTCTATTCTTCTGCCTGTGCTTCTACCGCTTATCCTGGACTGCTGGATTGATATGTTTACATTCCAACCTTCAGGCCGCTATCACATCATGCCCTCTGGAAGCCTCCAAATTCATTCGAGCACGATCTGGGACTCTGGTGTTTATGTGTGCACCGCCCACAACCCGCTCATCAGGAAAAGGGTTACCGCATCTCACAAGGTGTTCCTCACTGTTCATGGTGCGTATCTTTCTGGCACTTCAGTTATCCGAGCATTGGTGTTGGTAGCGCCAGTTCCCTTCAGCAGCTGCAAATCTATGCAAAGTGCAAAATGTTTGAGAGTGATCGGCATGCAAGAGTCTTTTCAGTGGAAGGCAGTCTCAATTCAGTGGAAATGTTATAACGAAACTCCTAAACTACTTCTTTTTTTTTTTTGCTTTAGTTGTAGAGAAGTTTTTTAAACAATTGAAAGAAAGTCATTGTTGGTAAAAAGAAAATTTCGTCTTGTACCGGGCGTTCCACCAAATAATTTCAAAAGATAAAAGAAAATGGTTGTGAAAAAAATAAATTGTTGGGAACAAACTGCCACGGCGGACGTCAGGAATTGCAAAAAGTATACTGATTAGCTCAATAATTAACTAAAATGTACTAAATAACTTTAAAATTAGTGAAAATAAACACATGGTTACAATTGGAAACTTGCTAAGCCTCATCGAAACTCATTTTAAAAAGATAAAAGGCTTGTAGATCATTTTACGGTGTTTCGAAAGAAACAGCTTAATTTGGATGCGTTTCAGTTTTCTATCTGAGCGCATCTTTGCGCAGGCAGCCCTGTCCTCCTGCAGACTGAGGCACGCAGCTACCGCCTCACCTCCCTCGTATGATGGAAGGAGGTGTGGGCACACCTGCGTCGCACACCTTCCGCCACGGGGGTCAGGACCGCTGGCTCAAAGATGCGCTCCGATAAGACCGAAACCTAGAAATGCATCCAAATAGAAAGTTTTTTCGAATGCTGTAATATGCTCTACAGGCCTTGTATCTTTCTAAAGAGGTTTTCGATGATGCCGATATGTTAATTTTCACTAATTAGAAAGTTAAATGGCAAGTTTTAATTATTTTTTTATCTAATTAGTGTGGGTTTTCTTTTGTTGTGATACTCGACATCGCCATGGCTGGCAGTTTGTTCTGGCAAACAGTTTTTGTTTATCTTAAAGGGTACACTGCAAAGAAAAAAAAATGTTTTTTTAAACAGCCTAATTGGGACAAGCATGTCACGAAACAAATCTTCCGTGAAAAAACAAATTTTTTCTAGCAATATTTACGCCACAGGACGTAATTTAGTCGGAGTCCCAACCTCTCCGCATTTGAAACTCCCGCTCTTTCAACGCCCGCGGAGTGGCTGGAATACGTCACTCCGTGACGTATAGCAGCAACTCTGTGACGTATAATAGCAACTTTGTGGCGCGCGATTCAAAACGCGTGAAATAGCCGCAAACTAAAATCAGTCCTGCGCAATAAATATTGCTGTAAAAAATTTTGTTTTTGGCGGAAAAATAGTTTTGTGACATGCTTGTCCTAATGAGGCTGTTTAAAAATACACTTTTTTTTCTTTGCAGTTACCCTTTAAGTACCCTATTTTTAGGCATTTTTGAAAGCTTTTGCTCAAACCAGGCCATAATCTACAGAGTAGAAAATGAAACATGGGGAGGGGGGCGAGGCAGACAAGAAATTTCACTGTTATTCAGTTCATTGTAAAAATACACTTATTGATGGAGTTATACTAGTGCCTTTTTTTTCCCAATTTTTAAACAGTGCAGTACAAATGTTGCCGACCGAAGCATGGCAAGTTTATTAATATAGTAAGAAGTCTCCCATACAGACGTCTTTGCATACAACATATACTGGCAGATGTACCCACAGAAAGAGCCCAATACTGTACTTTGTGGGAGGTAACATTTAATAGTATGTTTTAGAAAAGTATGTCGGTAACAAGTAACCAGTCTCAGTTTTCTTCCACTCGTTTAGTACTACTGATATTGCACTATGCACGTTTCTACAAAAATATGAGGCTTCATTCAGACAAAATGCCAGAACGGCATAAATAAACCTTTAGTACGGTAAATTGGTTACCATATTTATATGCAAAGAGATCCATGTTATTACGTTAAAAAAAAAGGGCTCATTGTTAGCTTCAAACGTTTGTTGTGCGTATGCTTTGGCATCATGAAGTCTTCTTCTCTCTTTGTGCACTGCTGCATGCAGGTTTGTGTATGTAATGCCTTTTTCTGTCCTTTTTTTCTTCTTTTCATTTCTTGGTCTTTAGTTTCCGCATAGTTTCAGCAGAGTAGGTATCCATGCAAACTCCTTTGTTGATTGTCCCCCACCAGAACCGGCAGCGGAGGAGCCTCCCACATTCACCTCGGTCCCGCCGCAGCTGGTGAATGCGGTGACCGGGAGCAATGTGACCGTGGAGGTGCAGCCAACGGCAACCCTCCTCCCAACATCACCTGGAGCAAGGAGGGTGGCCACCTCCCCAGGACCCGGCACAGGGTGGTGCTAGGTGAGGGGGACAGGGAGGCGGCCACTTCTGCCGTCATTGATAAACCAGTTTTCGAGTTGTAGTCATCCCGAGCTTCCGAAAAACCTCTTAGGTAATGAATGGAGGTCCCTGCAAGCCTGTGTTTTGCAAATAGACTTTTTGCAAAACGTGCAGCGCCGTCCGCGTCGCCAAAATGGATTCCGGGAACACTATGCCCTGTTGCAGGTTAAAAAAAGCGGGATAGGTACCGTTTGCAAAGCCCTTCTCTGTCTTGATTTCAGCAGAGCGACTGCTGGAATGGAGGCGAATAGACTCGCCCACTCTTCAGTGTTCGCTCTGCTGAAGGGGTAACCAGTTCTAGCAGACTACAGAGGCAGCCGGATCGGGGCAGGCAAGCAACTCCGGCACCCTCTCGCTCTCTTCAGTGTCATGTGGTAGATGTTGCGGTGGCGAGGAGGAGCAAACGGTACTTGTGCATGGCTGTTTGGGATTTTTGCAAAAGGTCTATCGAGGTCGTAGCCACTGTGCACCACTGTTGCATTGTTGTCATTCAGGAGTTGGATTGATTCCGGAATCATTCAACACTTTCGTGACCTCGGAATGGAATTTGATTCCATTTGCCCGGAATGAAGTGGGAATGGATTGGGCTTTGTTCTTACGCAAGCTTTTGCAATCGACCTGCTGGCACAACACCAGCGCATGGTCATATTGGCTCTTGAAACAGCATCATTGCACTGAAGACGGCTTGATTGTCTCACCGGCTTATGCTTCTTCAAGGATGAATGGGCGGGGCTTCCATTGAAGCAACCAAAACTAAAAAAAATCAGCAGAACCCATCCTTTGGGAATGATTATCTACGTTAATGCGAATAGCATCAAACGGTGCGGAGTTATGCGCGTTCGTCAGGTGGCCGGCACACTCTAGATACGCCAGCCCACTCTTGAGGCGATTCTAAATTTGTTGACACTTTCACAGCCCTGCGCACGATCTCCGCAGCCCAGCACGTGCGTTTGTGTCACTTAGGAAGGCGAGCAAAGCACGCGCCATACGCACAAACACTCAAAATGGTACCGACCAGACTTTCTGGCGTCTCAGCTAGTCTCAACCAACGGTACTCTCAAACGGTTGTTTATATCTTTACCATAGGACGCGCCTTACAGCGCTGTCACAGCTACCGGTGCGCGCGCGTTCCATGCACGAGGGCTCATTCCGCTCTCGTGAGGGTGAGCACGGCCGCTACATCACCCTCTCCCGAGCGCGGGGAGAGGGTGAGCTAGGGGCAGTGCTAAGCCTCACGAGAGCGGAATGAGCCCTCGTGCATGGAACGCGCGCATGGTAAAGATATAAACAGGTGTTTAGAGTGCCTTGAATGACTGCCTTCATAGCTCTGTGGTTGGCGCGTCTGCCTGCTGATCAAAGGGTCAACGGTTCGAATCCCGCCGGCGCCGGTCTTTTTTATTTATTTATCGACCCGCGGCGTAAGAGGTTAGATAGCCAGATAGATATATAGATAGATAGATAGATAGATACATAGACGAAAAGTGCGTGAAGTATCCAAAGAATGCTATTCGCATTAAAATTGTGGACGAGCAAGATGTGGCGTTCCTGGCGCCTCGAGACGCGACAAAGTGGCTGCTGTGACCATGGGCGATTAGCATGTACTAACTAGTGCTGCTGTTGTGCAGGTATTTGAAGTAGAGAGCAAGATAGCTTCTTTTGCGCTATGCACCTACAAGTCATTTTTAAGGCCTTATCAAATAAACAATGCACTGGCCATGTATCTCCTAGAAGTAGAGTGCATGTGTATGGTTTGTGTGCAAAGAAAATGGGAGGGATTTAATTTTTTGGCATCTGTTGCGAACCTTTTATGCTTGATGGGCGCTATCGACGTCGGCAGTACCGTCATGTGCCACAATTCACTCGGCTTTGTAGAATGAGTGCTTTAGGGATGAACTTTGCATATTTTTGCAGTCGTCTGTGCGTTTGATAATGTTAGCATTATGCTGCTTTTCTCCTGCAACATACAGTAGACTCATTAATTCATACTCTAGGAAGCCACGAATTTTGCTTGAATTATCAGAATTTTGAATAACCAGAAATTCATCTGAATATGGTGCAGGATAAAATTATAACTTGCCGTAGGATTGGCTGCCCATGCGAAGCAGATATTTGATAATTTCTTCTACATAGGCACTGCTGATCATAAGCAGGTGTGCCACACATGAAACATTTGTGAAATGTATGACATAAGTTTATTTATCCCTCAAAAATGTTGTTTATTGTGAGTTTTAAACAGCATGTGACAACTCAAAACAAAATTAAGTTTGTTCATCGGTCCAAGAAGTTGTCCAAAGGCCTGTCCAAACAGGACACTACAAAAATCGTCAGCCGACACGACTCCAGCAAATTGTTCGGCGCTCCGCTTCCGCCCACGTTTTTTTTGTCGGGGGAAAAGTTCCCCTTGTCAAGTCTTGCCCGTGCCCTCTACGCGAGCCTTGATCTGCTCATCCCGTGGGTCCGGAGGGCCACTCACACGCTCGTGTCAGTCAATTACTCATTGCCTCCGCCACTTTGCAAGTCCAGAAAACGGGAAAGGGAAGACTCCAGGGTGAGGGGCAAGCCAGGCAAGCGCGCGTCATGTCGTCTTCCAACAGTTCTGTGGATTGGATTGGATTCCCATGGCTCTTATGCTCCCAGCGTACCTCGTATAGACAAACAAAATTGGCTGGTTAGGAGTTTAATAAAATAAAAATATATATTCTTATGCCCTCAGTGTTTATACATATAAGTAAAAGTCTCACTGTTGCACACTGCACTTTATTGTTATCATTTTTTTTTTAAACTATGTTTAGGCTTTTCAAGTAGAGTGCACTCGCAGCGGCAAAAGTAGTCAGTGCATCAAGGTTTACCTCTTCAGCATTTCAGATGTATTTTAATACTTAAAGATTCGCCAGGGCAGCTATGCGCTCAGAATATGGAACCCCATCGGAAGCCATCATGACAAATGTGAATCTTGACTAAGAAAGCTGAGCCGAAGCGGCCGAGATGCGCGCTTCGACGCAGGAATCTCTTAAATCCACCCAAAGCCGGACCTCTTTGGCCTTCTTGCCGAGGCAACGCCGATAGCGAGGTCGGCGACTTCGTGAGCCACGGGAGAACAGATAGACAGGCAGCAGGCACACCATTGGCAGGTGGCTTGTTACGTCAAGTCTGATGAGCACCGACATCAAAGAAAATTGGAGGAGGCGAGGGAGAAAGTTGTGAATTTGGCTTGCCCGGTATCCAAACAGACATAAGACTGACGACTACCGGACGCTTCAATATTGACGATTTTTGCAGGAGTCGTGTGGCCTGACGATTTTTGTAGTAGCCTGTTTGGATAGGCCTTAATGTGGAGTATTAGCAATGGACACATAAGAGATGAAAATGTGCACGGCACCGCGCGACCATTTTTACAGCAACTTACGCGGACGCTGTGACGTGGACCTATGCCATGCCGCCACGCGTCCGCGCAAGTTGCTATGGAAATCTTCGCTTGGTGCCGGTTTTCATAGCTCATGTATGCCCGCTCGAGCCCCGTTGGGGCGCGCTCCCACCGAGCGCCCGTGCACTGCGGAAAAGCAACACCCCCAGAAGCAAGCTTGCGGGTGTTGCCGGTCTGCAGTGCACCAGTGCTTGGAAAGAAGCGCACTCAATAGGTCTGCGAGAACTTAAAGTATGAGCTACACGAAAACGCCATTCTAATTAAGCGGCTTATGAATACATTAAAAACATATTGGGACAACCCAAATTTTGAAATTGGTTTGAATTAACCAGAAGTACGCAATATCTGAGTTTGAATTATCGCAACCTACTGTATATAGCTTTAAAGAGGGAAGAACCAATTTTTCTTGTTTAGGAATTGGAGGTATGGAAGGGAATGTATGGTTCGGCCATACCGGGAGGGGAATAAGCCCAGTGTCTTCGTTCCTAGGAGTTGAATGGAATTGTGGGAGACTCTAATTCCCCAGAATGAAGTTGGAAGTCCTTTCATATGCAAAAAAGGTTGTAAAGGCTGAGTTAATCTGGCATCCTGCCATTTCTAGTGGCTGTTCAAACACCCGTAGCGTGTCAAAAAGTTAATTTTATGTGAAAAAAATATTTTTAGAGCAATATTGACAGCGTGAGATGCGATTTAGTTAGCAGTCACCTCCTTTCCACTTGTTTTCTTTCTCGGCATTTCAGGCGCGTGGAGGAGAGGTGGATCGGCTTCGCCTTCACAACCGAGATGGTCATTGCGGAATGACTCGTGACATCATAAACCTTGCGCGCAGAATTTTATATAAATCACTTGCCGTCATTATTACTCTAATTTTTTTTTTTTTTTTTTCGCATAAATTAAATTTTTTACACACATGTCCCAACCAAATTGTTTAAACATTTTTTTTCTTTTTTCAGGGTCTTTTAAGATTGATTGAAAAGTTAATTAATTTTATCTTAGTAGAGCAGCTTTGGGGACTGGTTAACGAATCCAGTCGTAGGATTTCCAATGTAGATTATACAGCATTGAATTGGTCATTGTTGGAAAGATGATGATGTGAAGGTTTTTAATGAATGTGGTAGTGTAGCAGCTTTTATTTCTTTTGTTTTTGGTGTTGAGAAGGTAAAGGAATGAGCTCGCTTAAATGACTTTTTGTTGAAGGAATAAAGTGCTACCAGATTGCATATATCTGTGACATGATGCTGTTACGTCACAGATAGTGACGCGAAAGTATTGATTACATTTCTCCTCACTCGTTTATGCAGGTAATCTGGAAATTGTAAGTGTTCACTTTAGAGACAATGGGCACTACATCTGCAGTGCAAGCAACAGGCTCAATACCATTTTTGCCTCCAAGACAAAGCTGGTTGTTCAAGGTGAGTTTTCCAGATGTTGCATAATGACTTCCTGTAGTCTTTCAAGTGGACGAGTGCATTATAATATTGCTGGTTGCTTGTGGAATTAAGCTCCTCACAGAAATGGGTGCAGAATGCAGCAAATTGTAAGTGCTGACATCGGTGGTCCTGAGGCAAAGAATGCGAAAGAGGGTGACAGAAAGCCAGAGAAAGAAAGCAGACGAGAGATTAGGTGTGTGTTTTACCACAACGAGTTTAAGTTGCTCGAGTGCTTGTAAACGTATTTATATACAATGTGCGACGCCAGTGTTTTAGTGCAAAATAGGGCTAGAAAAACACTATCAATATATCCTGAGAGATAGCCCACCAAAAATGGGGTGAAAATAATGAGTGGGCTAACTGGCAGTGTGCGATGAGAAAAAATGCTAGTTTTAGATTCTGTGACCTGCAAAACTTGTGATCGCAGGGAGGGGCGACCACCAAAGACTACTGTCCTTCCCAGTCACCAATGTTTGCTTATATCTCGCCGTGGCTAAGTAATTCCATTTCTGCCGAGATCACCATCGGACAAAACCCTGCAATTACTAGAAGTGGGCTATCTTTCTATGTCTTTAGAAAAATAGCAAATCATGCCAAAATTAGAGGTGGGTTATCTTAGGGGTGGGTTGTGTTGGGATGTTATGACCTTGCGCAGACCTTGCAAGTGACATTTTCGTGCTTTGTGTATATCAAGGCGTCGCCAACAATATGGCCCCCTTGGGACCATTGATGTCCGCATCTATGCCCCGCCATTCCGAAGTGGTCGAAATGCACAGAACCTTCCCCTCTAGTTCATTATATGAACTCTATGCCCATGCAGACCACTGTATGTTTCTTCTCCCGTTCATTTGCAGAACTGCCCCACATTGTCACACCCCTGCAAAACCAGTTTGTGTTGCACGGAGGAGAGTTGAGGCTCCAGTGTTCCGTGCAGGGAAACCCTCTGCCCGTTGTGCACTGGCTGCACAATGGCAAAAGGGTTCATCACACATCTCACATCACTGTCGAAGGTGGCTCCCCTTTTCTCTACATTTCTTTGTGCTAGCTACGCGGGGATTGAAAACTGAAAAAGTTTATTTTTGAAAAACCACTTTTTTGGATATTATATTTTATAAACTGCCTCCTCTGTAATTATCAGCACCTAATTCAGAGAAAATATGTTTAAGATCAGTTATTTCATATTTTATTAAAATGTCCATGTTTCAAATGCAATATATTTTTATTTATTTTTTACCATCACATTTTGACTTAGATGTGCGAAAATCTTGCTCTTTGCCTTGAGGTGACGAGTATAGTTGACCTTGCTTCGAATACATCCGAAAGTTTTAATTTTGCGGAATAGCTCGTCTGACAGACATTTTTTCATTGTTACTTTTAGATTTGCATTTTAGTGGTGGAGGGCAGGAAACAAAGCCATGCAGCTTCTTTTATGCTCTAGGCATCATTACTGCTGTGCACATCGCGAGACACAAACATTGTGCCCTCGTCTTAAAAAGGGAGGCTGCCGTTACTTTACCTTTGCTGTATGTTAATCCTTTTGATTGCCTTTGTTTTCTCTCAGATAACGCCATTCATGTCAAACGGATGACAAAGCATCAGAGCGGCATCTATCAGTGTTTTGCCACCAACTTCCTTGGCACTGTGTCATCTTCAGCTCGGATCTCAGTTCTGGCACTCAACGAGTCTCGTATTCTGGACAAGTCTGTTTACGTTGATGGAAAGTATTGTCTCTGTTTGCTGTTCAGCTCATTGAGAGCAGTTTACAAACAGTGGTTTGCAAACCGTGACACGCGGGAACATGATGACTAGTGCACTCAAGAATTACTAAAATTGACTATCAGTAGTATCAGTAGTTTTTCAGA
This sequence comes from Ixodes ricinus, assembly GCA_037355805.1. NCBI lineage: Eukaryota > Metazoa > Arthropoda > Arachnida > Ixodida > Ixodidae > Ixodes > Ixodes ricinus. Next base: position 250,192 of record JAZHYW010021752.1, read on the forward strand.
GTATATAGATAAACGGTATATAGATAAATTATCGATAGCTGGCTCTCGGTTCACTATGGATACTATCAAAGTCAACTTTCAGAAAACTATTGAGTGTTACGAAAACAAAAGCACAGCGAAAAAAGGAGATGACGATGGATATGTTCGGGCAGACAGCTTGGAAAAACAAAATAGAAAGGATACTAAACATAAAGTTGCATTCTATTAGAATATTTTTCCAGGAAAATACAAAAGAGAACATCTATATCAAGAAAGACAGGGAGATCACAGTTGCACGCAAGAAATTCACCATTATGAAACTATCAGTGATCTAGTGCTATAAGCACATCTTTGAATTTATCCAAGCCCCTTAGCTGTGCTATGTTTTCAGGAAGATCTTTCGAATCTTTGGCTGTTTTAATAAAAAAAGAATTTGCCAATCGGTCTGTGTTTGGGCGAGGATATGACACTTGTTGGGTGTGGTTAATGCGACTTGAAAAGTGTGAATGGACCATGATGTGAGGGTTCGGTGACATTGTGTGATAATATATCGATGAAACAGTGACAATCTGGCAATTCTTCGACGGCGATTTAGCATAGGCAAAGCGGCACGTTTCTTTAGTTGGGTGACGCTGGTAAAGGGCGAATTGTCGGAGTATATGAATCTTGCAGCACGGTTTTGAATGGCGCTTAAGTTTTCAATAAGATAGTTTTGGTATGGATCCCATATCGCTACGGCATATTCTAGTTTGGGGCGGATGAGTGTTGTATAGGCAAGCAGTTTCAAGTGAGGGGGAGTGAATTTTAAGGTGTATTGCAGATAACCAAGGGATTTACTTGCAGTGGAAATTATACTGTTTATGTGGATGGACCATGAAAGGTCTTTACTGAAGTGCACGCCTAGGTATTTGTAAGTTCTAGTTGCTTGCAAGACAGATCTACCGATGGAGTAATTATAAGTAAATGCATTGGTGTATTTGTAGAAGCAGACAAGTTTACATTTTGAAACATGAACATTTGCCATTTACTGCACCAATTTGCTATAGCTGAAAGATCTGCCTGCAATTTTACTTGATCGTCAGTAACTGTTAATCTTGGAAGATAAGACAATCATCGGCAAGACGCAATCATCGGCAACGGCCATTTAAAGCAAATTCCCGAAAATGGGGAACTAGCTGTTGACCAAAGCAGTTATGCTTTGATCACCCTGATATGTTGTCCCCGATATGTTCGCCCTGATATGTTGTCACTTTTTGTTCGGCTCTATTTTGGCGAATTTCGATAACGGTGGCTGGTAAATGATTTACCTGTTGGTATAAAATACAATTTCAAAATATACTATGACTCGTCATGTAATGCATAAAGAAATAATTTTTAGTCAATAAATGTAACAGAAATATGGTTGGGGATACTTCAAATGAAACATTACTAGATGAATAGCTTATACCAAGCCAACATAGTTAGTTACCGATGCTCTTATCTTTTCCATTCTTCAATCATAAAACCTTTGTTCGCTCGAAACTTGAATATATTAGTGTTGTTTGGGGTCCATTTTTTTCTGGTGGGGATCATATTTTCTCCTCTTCTTCCTTGTCCCATAGCGCTGAAAAGGTTTGTGCTTTATATTTTGTGTTTATTTACAGATGGAGAGGAGAATGAACAACACAGTATAAATGGAGCTGCTGAAAACGCAGGCAAGAAAAAGGATGGCCACAAAAGAAAAAAGCAAAGGAGGTAACAGTTTTTATAAATCTCGAGCTAAATATTTAATTTTTTTTTTGTACTGTCATATTTATAATTAGTTACCAACCTATTTCTTAGACTTCGCAGAAACCGAAAAAATGTCAGAATATTAGAGCAGTCCGAAAAATCGGCACAGTAAAACACTTGCTTTTATTACGTCTAAGCAGGCTTAAAAAACCATCAATAGTGCCTTGCTTCAGGTTACGCCTCCGCTTGCCGGAGGCATACTATCTTGTCCACTTCCTATTAGCTTGAGAATCGCTGCCTTCTTTTCTAGCGTTATGGTAAAGTATTTTCTGCGCTTAGCGACACTTCGCGGTGACAGAAGAACAGATGGGGCCATTACGTCCAAGCCAGCGTAGTTGGAAAACACAATTCATTGAGACAAGATGAGAGGTGCAAGTCCACAACTGTAGTATGGTGAATGCACAAAGCAAAAGGGTAACAATGGTGATGATAATGACATTTAGTAAGAGAAAAGAAAAAAGCCGTAGCATAGAGTCACCTGGCGGTTGGACTTAGCAGTACTCAAGTAGCGCTGGCAAACCAAGCTAATCCATGTACAGCCAACATAGAATCTAAAATTCCTGCTTCTCGGTGGTATTTCCCGCCAATTGCTCGCAACAATTTTGTCAGAAAAATCTAACTTTGAGACTTCAAGCTGCCCAAAGCATTGGTCGTGAATATGCACTATTTCTATCGGGTAAGTCGTGGTTCCTTCCTTCTTTAGGTCCGAAATATCGAACAGTTTGAATTATTGGGATCCGAAAAATCCTTCGATGACTGTATGCGATGGCAAGTTTTATTGAGCGTGAGGTTTTATCCAAGCAAATGTGTGATATCTGAAGCTCAATCTGGAATGGAGTGTACTTTTGAATCATGTAAATCAGAAATAGCGTGTAAATGTAATAAAATTGGACACATTAGAGCCGCACCTAAGGCTTAGGTTCATCATGCTCTAAAAAGCCAGCACTGACAACAACAACATTGTAAAAACCTGAGTCTGGGAACAAAAAAAAAAAAAAAAAAGGGTCGCCAATTGTGGTAACAGTAATATGCGGCTCTAGCGTTCCTTCCTGACTATTTATCCTGCAGTTGAACTAATTTTATTACTATACCATTGTGCATCTGGTATTCCACTACTTCGCCCAGCCGTATTATGGCAGATGGAGACGATTTCAGTGAGACGTTTGTGAAACGAGCGTATGAGGGGAAGACTGCCCCAAAACGGAAAGGGAGAAGCCCTATCGGAAATACTTTTCATGGGTGGCGGCATCAGTGATGCGATGCACGACATGCAAATCAAAATTTTATTTATTTACACATATTGCGACCTCTGTGAGGTCATTGCAGGAGTGGAAAATACAGAAACAAATTAACATTCAAACAATACAACATGCCCTTTAACATAACAGAAATGAAAGCGATGATGTCATGCGTTACTGAAAAGAATAGGCAGAACCGCGCTAATAAAATCACCATAGGGAAGCCCCTTGTTAACCTTTTGAAACCATATCCAGCGTTGATTAAAGAGTATTGAGAGATTGCTGCGGGTATGGCAGGAAAGAATCTACCAAAGCTTACGGACAATTTGCGCCGTACCAAACCCCAGTCAGAAAAGAGCCTGCAAGCTCTAAATACCTTCTTATCCTCGTCGCCACGAGTCAGGTGTTCCTGCACATGAAAATAAAAATGATGCATATAAATCTATCTGCTTTTGACTATTTGATTTGATGTTCAAAGCTAACTCATCATATTTGGAAATTGGAAATTCGTGCATGCCTAGTACCAAATTTTCTGGTTATAAGTCACATTTTTTTTAAACATTTTTCTTTGTGCGTTTTATACAATGATGCGACATACAGTAAAACCTCGTTATAACGAAGTTGAAGGGGGAGCCGTAATTACTTCGTTATAACGATTAGTTCGTTAAAGCCATTGTTCCACTTCTACCGCAAATCAGTAAGCTAGGAAGGATGTACTCACCACCGAATCCGACAGAGAAGCCTGCCACGCGAGCAAACTACCGTGGCATGGAGAAAAACACAAACGAAAGAAGAAAAAAACAGCGATCATATACGACTTTATCTGTGCATCACATCGCTGAATGCTCCGCGCCGTTACGGCTCACTTTGCAGCAAAGAGGTCCAGGATTGATGTTTGCCGCGTTTTCTTCAGGTGAATGATCGCTTTTCTGCGGCAGCTGCTATCTCGAGTTCATCCTCGCCGTCATCGTGAGCGCCAAAAAGCGGCGCAGCAGATCTGCCGCATCCAGCGCTTGCGCGGACGTTGGTACTTCGGACTCGCAAACATTCGGCTCCTCGCTGTCGTCGACACATTCGTCGCTGTCCTTATCAGGCACCCCCGTCACAGCACGCATGCATGATCGAGATCGTTTCGCACTTCCGCTTGTCGTCGTCCATCTTGCTTCTGTACGAGTCCATGCGTTCCACGAGAAGGGGTAGGCCGGGAGACTCGGCACGCTTGTGCATGTTGCCAGGCGACTTTTAGCGCACGGGAGTTCGCGGCTTCTAGCGCGTGGGAGTTTTGAATTACTGCCTCGTTGTAACGAAGTTGAAGGGTGGCCGTAATCAGTACTTCGTTATAACCATTTAGTTCTAGAAAAAATGGTTCGTTATACCCATTGCAAGGAAATTTTTGCTTCGTTAAAACGGGGTTTTAAATGCATGGGCTTCTATGGGAGTTTCAAGGGGAATTACAATTACTTCTTTATATCCATTAATTCGTTATATCCCGTTTCGTTATAACGAGGTTTTACTGTATATGCTCTTTTTTAGACGCCGCGCGCCATCTGTTGTAGATTACCGTAACTACGTAGCCATAGGTGGTGTTGCCCCCTCCAGGATTGTGCCTAGCCGATTTTTTAGAGGTATCGAAAAAAGTATGTCAAGGTTTATCTTTCTGCCTGCGCATAGATGCTCGCGTTGTCTCCAGGACTTCGCCTAGGCTAGTGGTCCAAAGCTTGGTTCACAAGTGTGTAGCTCGTTAAACTTTTGTTCGCTCGGCATGCATACCATCAAATAAAGCCGATTACCTGTTCAATTTGTGCGTTTTATGTCTTTTTGCTGCGAAACACTCGATTGCCTCCGCCAGACAGCGCCGTGCTATAGGCATTTCTTGCGAGTCGAAACATCGAAGTTGCTTGTCAAATTATATGTGCAATCTAGCCGACTGTGGGAAACTCAGATTGCGCGATACCGATGCGCTTAAACTAAAAATCTCATCGCGTGAACCGTGCAAAGAGGTGACCTACACAAAGGTGCGACTTATATACCAACGTTTCCATGAAAACGGCTCAATATACAGATTTGCGACTTATACAACGCTGCGACTTATAGTCCGAAAAATAAGGTAATAAGGTTCACATGTTACTTGACCAGAAGTATCCAATATAACAGCAGCTTTGAGACAGCATTTGTGATAAATCTGGACAGTATTTATCACCCGCACAAATGACGTACACATTTAACACTTGCAGTTGGAAGATGCGAAAGTATTAGAACAATATGTTATTTGAGGGAAACATAAATTTTAACGAAGCAGCGCACAATAACAAATACAAGCGAAAGGAAATCACCGGAGGAATGCTGAGGCTCGGCGCTCGTCCTGCGTATTCCTTTCGCTCATCTTTGTTTTTGTGCACTTTTTTGTTAATGTTAGTCACAAACCAACTCGCCCACATTGCCACTTTTATTTGGTGAAACAAAAATGCCAAAGAGAGAATCATGAAGCGAGACGCATAAATATAATAAACCACGCCCTGCATTTCTGTCGGTGACTATAGGTATGATTGTGACTACTCTCGGAGTGCACTGGTTTTGCGCAGCTGTCGCATGGTTTGCTTTGCTAATGAACTACAGTAGACTCTCCTTAATTCAAACTCCAGGAAGTCACAGATTTTAGTTTGAGTTATCAGAAATTCATCTAAATATAACACTAGACAACATTATGATCTGTTACATGGATAGCTACTCATACAAAGAAGATTTTTGCCAGTTTCCTCTACATAGGCCTAATTATAAGCAAGTACAGGCAAAACACATTGGAGAAAGAACTGAACTTTGTCTTTGTGAACGTCCAAAACACCGGGTGCAGGCCTACAGCCCGTAAAACGCATTTAATGTGCGTCGAGTATTGCGAGGATACGGGAATAGGGTAGACTCATTAATTCAAACTCCAAGAAGCCACGAATTTTGTTTAAATTATCGCAAGTTGGAATTATCAGAAATTCATCTAAATATGATGCAAGATAAAATTATGATATGTCATACGAATGACTACACATACAAAGCAGATATTTAGTGATTTCATCTCATAGTCCTACTGATCATAAGCAGGTATGCCATACATAAAACATTTGTGAAATGTATGACATAAGTTTATTTATCCCATAAAAATGCTGTTTATCGTGGACTGTTTGGACAGCAGATCACAACTCAAAACAAAATTAACTTTGTTCATCAGGCCAAGAGGTTGTGTAATGTGGACTATTAAGCTGGGAACACATGAGCAATGAAAACTGGCACCGCGCGGGCAGTTTTCATAGCAACTCTTGCGCGGATGCTGTGGCGTGGACCTATGCCATGTCGCCACGTCACAGCGTCCGCGCAAGTTACTATGGAAATGTTTGCGTGGTGACCGTTTTCAGAGCTCATGCGTGCCCGCTGAGCCTCGTTGAGTGCGCTTCTTACGAACACCGGTGCACCGCGGGAGAAGCAACACCCGCGGAAGCACACTTTGCGGGTGTTGCTTCTCTGCAGTGCACCAGTGCACGGAAAGAAACGCACTCAACGGAGCCGCGAGTAGAAGTATGAATTAATTTGAAAACGCCGTTCGAATGAGGCGGCTTATAAGTACATTAAAAACATAGTGGGGCAACCAAAATTTCCAAATCTGTTTGAATTAACCGGAAGTATGAAATATCCGAGTTTGAATTACTCAGCGAGCCTACTGTATGTAGCCTTCATCTTTTGCCAACTTTTACCGAAGTGGAGTATAAACGGCGTAGAGGGAGAGCAACAGTTCTGGGAAATGGTACAACGAGGCTCGATTAGTGCATTATTCGCGTAGAGCACGAGTTCTCAAACTGGGTTCCCCAGAGCACCGTTGGGGGCTCTCGGAGCTTCCCTCGAACGTCCCTGCCCCCTGAACTGCTCTAACGCATTAATGTCTAGTCCCCCGCCTGCTTCAGCTATCAGCCAAGGCAGGTCTTGGAGACCCTCGGTGTAGAGCGTGTCTTCTCGGCGGTGCAGTGAAGCTGGTCCTTCCCTCCCGGCCCGAGATCTCTCGCCTGTCGGACGACTCGGTGATGGTGCGCTGGAGCGTGCCCCACAACGACGGCCTGCCCATCTCCTTCTTCAAGGTCCAGTTCCGGGACGTGTCCAACCCCCGCTCCCACTGGAGGACCGTCGAGGAGGACGTCCCGCCCCACATCCACTCGCACGCCGTCCTGGGGCTCAAAGCAGGTGGGGTCTGCCGTCTTGCTCGCACAAGAATGCCGCCAGCCACAAATCTGTTTTTTTTTCTTCTCAGTTCGTAGGGCAAAGAGAGCCGGCACTGTGTTGTGAAGAGGCACCGCCATTGCACGGATTGTAACTTTCAGTTGAGGAGAATGATAACGGAATGCTCGTGGTGCTTAGAATGCACTAGTAATTCCAAATTTAGAGGTAGACTGTTAAAAGGCTTAAGGCCCGTTCACACGATGCATTTTTCTCGCGCATTTAGTGTCGCTAAATGGTTGCGCCGCCTGAACAAATCTGAGAAGGACGCGCGCATCTAAAAGTTGCGCGCACACCTCGCTTCTGGAGCGAGCTTTTGCTGAAACTTTGCCGAGTCCTGTCAATCACTCTGAGGGCGCCGCCAATGGCCGCTCAGAAACGCTCTCACGTAGCCTTTGAGGGGGAGCGAGCTGTTTGAGAAGACCACTTCACTGCCAATGTTGTAGCCGAGCCAAATTCGAAAAAAAAAAAAAACAACGAAACCATGAACGATGGATACTGCCGGCGCTTCCGCAAGCACGTCAAGCACCGCTGAAGGAAAAGTGAGTAGCATATCGGAAAAAAATCCAGCGATGGACGAAGACAATTGGCGGGAGTTGGCAAGATTAGAATAGTGCTCATAGCGTTGTTGTCGCGACGATACCGCTGGATAAGAGTCCATCGAGTAAACGGAAACCAAGTTTGCTTTGTTTACAAGCGAACGTGAAACCATGTGCGCTCTCTGAAACTGTTGGCACAGTAAAATCGGGGCAGACATGGGCGCCGAGAGATAACCAGATTGGGCAAGTAGCGTTTCTATGAATACCATGTGCATTGATAGGAGCTTTGGCAATGAATTGGCTGCATACGGGCTCGGCGCCGGCGCATGTCCTGCACGTACAGGTTGCCGCCTCAATCGGCTTTGCGCACATGCGAGATCGCTCCAAGTGCAGTATGTGAGAGAAAAAATTAAAGTGAATTGACTGCATAAAATGCGCAAAGCAGGTCCCAGATAAATAGCGATCTGATTCGGAGCTCACTCAAAACGGTGCATCGGTGGTGTGTGTCATGTTCGGAAATACTGGGTGGTCCGGATGGCAGTGGTTTCGATAAATCTCAAAAAGTCATTTTGTTAGCTACGGCACTGTAATTGACCATGTATTTTTGCCTGTGTGGTTGGCTTTCAACTGAAGCGCCACATTATGGTCAACACCGAAACTATTTTCGCGAGTCTAAACGTCATCGTTGTTGCACGTGAAGCGGTACGTGTGAACGAGCACATTTCGCGAAACTTGAGTGTCGCGAAACTGTTGCGCGCCTAAAAGATGCATCGTGTGAACAGACCTTTAAATGCTGACATACATTTCGTGTTCTACACTTTTGCCTGCCTCCTCCTTTCCTGTATCCTCTCAACTTTTTACCTTGCCCCAACTTAGGAGAGGGGAGCGCTAAGAGGATTATCTTCCCTGCAGAAGATCCAGGTTGTATGTCAACCTCCTTTCTGTGTTCTTTTCTTTCCTAACTTTAGATTAGTCAATTGTTAAAATAGACACTTTGGCTGAGTGGTGCAAGGGGCTGTCCAATAAAAGAGGTTTAGCCAGATTCATCCATCCATTTGTCGGTTGCAAGGGGACTTTACCCAAAGTGTGGGAAAGCTGCGGGCTGCTCTTTACTAAAGGCTGGTTCACACATTTGTGTTTGAGTGTGACCCAACGCGTTCTACCCACCTTGGGGCTCTTTCAGTTGCATTGGAAGCCCCGATAAACATATTCTTGCAGCCAGCCCACTCTGGGCACTGTGGTGGAACTGCTGTGCCATTTGCGCCAAACTGCGCCAGAGCAGAATGACCTGCTACATACTGCTACAAAGGCTGTATTTGTGCACAATTTGTGCCATGTCTGCATCAAATGGGAGCTGTTCTTGAAAAGGAAACTGAAAGTGTCTGTCTGGCTATATCATTGTTGACGATGCCACTAAAAATTAAAAATAAACTAGTTTTATTTTTTTAATGGTTAAACAGTATGTGCGAAGAGTAGGGTTGCATGAGTATTCGAATTTTCGAATAGTAGTTTAGAATAATGTGCTATTTGATATTAGACTTCACAATTACCTGCAACGTTCATGCTTTTTAAAGTGTTGATCGTGGCAGGTTAGTTAGCCCCTATGAATGCTTTTCTTCTCAAGCACCGGTGCAATGCGGAGAAGCAATACTTGCGGAGCTAACACCACGATCTTGCAATTCACTTCGCCGCAGCGCAGCCTCGCACTTAGGCGAAAAAACACCTTTGAAGCGGTATGGTGCACGCGCGCGCCTGGTGTATTAGAAGAGCAAACATTGTACTAACGTAGCGATGCAGGCGAGTTGGTTATGCATGTTGAAAAGTACTGAAAGCGCACAATAAAGACGAATACGAAGACGGAGAGGCAAACAGGACGAGCGCTGCCTTCGTCTTTATTGTGCGCTTTCACTACTTTTCAATCAGCAAACATTGTGATTGTTGATATTTACATTGCAGCAAAATCTTTAAAATTTCACTCTGGCTATTATGCAAGGGTGTATGTTAGGCAGCGATGTTCTAACAACCTGTGTTCATTATTTGTGCTGTTTGTTTTTTTATTATTAATTCAGAATTGAAGAAATTAGTTACATATAGCAAGAATATCATAAATACCCTCAATGAGGTTATAACTGGGCTCCTTTATAGGTTTAATTTTATGTCAAATCTGTCGTTACTTGCCATCTCTTGTAGGTGTTGAACCTTGAGGCCACCGTCTACAAATATGGCTAGATTAAATTTAACGGAGCTCATAGTTGGGCGATTAGAAGCTTGGTAACAACCTTTGCGAGTTCAGCTGAATTTTCGTTTAAGCGTGGTGTGACAGTATGAAGAAAGCGCAGCAACTTAATTAAAAAATTTTGGCCGAACCAGTCTACATTTTGAATTGGCTTTGAACCCAAAATTCATTATTTGCACATGCCTAACTACTACAAAGTAGAGAGCAACGTGAGACACATTCAACCCAAAAATGTCCGTTTGATGTCGAACTCGTGACAATTACATCACCGTGACACAAACCCTACAAAGTAGCCAAAAACATATTTTTACGTCAAACGCAGAGCGAAGACGCCATCAGTACTCCTAATAGGTTAATTGAGATAATCTGGAAAATTTCCCGCGTATGAATGTTCAATAAATAAATAAATATCTCTAGTGGCCAGGCCCCTTGTAGCTATGACACTTCCAGTAGTCTCCCAGCACTCCAACAATTGGAGATTTTTTCCACAGGCTAACTTTCAAAAAGATTGTATAAAATATTTTGACATGAAAGCTCAAAATTATCTGCTCCAAGGATGGGAATCTCCGCTCCAAAACCTGCTGTTCCCTGCTACCGGAGCTGCTCCAAGTCAATCACCACTTGGCAGTTCCACCACTGTGGGTACAAAATCATGTTGAGAAAACGACACGTAGACGATCACATTCGACTTTTCTTTACGGAAGTTCACTCTCTCAGGCGACATTGACGAGCTGACCGATGCAATGTCAACGTCTTGCTACATTCTGTGAACGCAAGGGCTCTTTTGTTCCGGTGCAGGTGGCAAGTACAGGTTCCGCATAGTGGCCGTTTACTCCAACAATGACAACAAGAATGGACCCAACTCCATCAAGTTCATGTTGCACAAGGACCCACCAAAGAGAAAACCCATCCAGGGCCCCATCATCAAGCACGTGAAAGCCGAGAGCCCCTCCGCAATTACTCTTTTCTGGGAGGTCAGTCTTGGCGGCTATGTTACGGGACGGCCGTGCTTTTTTGAAAAGGCCAACAAAAGACGTACGACATGTTGATCGATGCAACAGTGTTGGGTAAAGGCGACGCTGTTAGTGCGAACACGATTTCAGCGCTTTTTGCATTTTACTTCCAAAGGGTAGTGGCGGGCTACCAAAATTACCATTTAGGTTAGAACCCTAACTGAGCACATTTTACCTTTGTAACAGTTTTGATGATGGTCCTTTGATACTGAGAGAAAAATAGGAAGAACCCTCGTTCGGGCTGGCAGGCGCACTTCTGTGTGGCTTCTAACGTTTCTGTTCAGCCTCGCCTACCATCCAGGGTAACACTCTAGTGCAAATAAATATTAATGTGAAATATTCTCTGGCTAGGTATTTGGCATTTCATGAAACCCAAAAGTGAAGAATAAGATAAAGAATAAGAATAGGATAAAAAAGTGTCCACGAGGCTCGACACTGATTGGTTTTGATGGGTGGGAGAGGGGAAGTGAGGTGCTCATCGGTTAACTGGGAGGTCGTGTGAACAGGGGGGGGGGGAGTGAGGAGGAGAGGAGGAGTGGGTTAGAAGGACCTGGAAAATCACTTGACTTGTCATTTCAAGTGACACGTGCCATGCATTAAATTATCCGATGAAGAGTGCCATGAACACAGGCGTCTGGCTGAACAGGCTAGACGTGCCGCTAAACGATGACATAAACCAGAGGTCTCAAACTTGCGGGCCGCATTCGTCCCGCGACTTGCTGGTACGCGGCCCGCAGGCAACCGGCTACGAGTCCCAGTTCCCATGCCTAGAATGCTACAAATGGCATGCGCCATAGTGACCTCATCTCGTTGATTCATTTTCTCTCAAAAAGTAGTTCTGCTTTTTTAACGTATTCACATAGTTTATACTTATCTGTGTTCATTTGCCCTCTGTTTCGCTTTACTTTTTGCTTCCCAGCTTTTTGTAATGCACAGCAGTTCCACTACTAGGCCGCAAGCGCGAGCTATTCGTTAAAGGATGCATCTCGGCTGTGCGAACTCTCGATCAGCAGGAGTAACTTCCTAAGATAAAGCTATGAGCTCGGTATTCTCGCCTTCAAAAGATTTCCCCATTAAAAGACAAGTATTTGTTCAGAATGTTGTAAAAGAAAATCGCCAGGAAAGCAAGAACTGTCAAATTAAGTCATTGTTCTTTAGAGACATGTTGAGCTCGGTTAATTCCTGAGTGAATTGAGCAACGGGAACGACAGTGTACTTGCTCTCTTGTTCCATTAACAATGCCAGCACGTTGGCGGTGCGTGTCATCGTAATTCGTGTTATCACATCTGGTCAGGGCCCAAGGTAGTCATATAAACAAATCAAATCTAAAGACGTCACTGGCAAACAACTGCGAGTTTTCAAAAAGCATAAAGACCGAGGTCTGTTCTCTTTAAAGGAATACTTCAACGAAATTTGAAATATTCCCGTCTTGTGCAAAAATAGGTTGAATATGACCCATAATATCCGTAAATGACAATCGCACGTCTGTATTTTGAGCCTGATGGCTGTATTTTTCGTTATAAACGGCCCACTCTGGCAAGCGCTCGGAGAAGGCCCAGCGGAGACCACGTGACATCCAACGCAATCGTGACGTAGGTCGTCTCGGGACGAGCAAAGCTACGGCGAGGCTGACATCGAGAGGATGGCCTAGTCGTTCCAGCCACCGAAGCGGCTGCTTTTGTACGAATTTTGAGTGACGGGTTAATCTTCTATAATCTTGTAGAGGGACAATAGCGACTTCTGGGTCACACAGAAGGGATTCTCGGGAAGAGGGGAGTTCCTCCTTTCCCTCTTCTCTCGTCGTGGCCGGAGGTGAGACACTCACCGTCACTAGCTGTCAAGGTTCCAGACGGGCATTACAAGCGAGACGTTAGCGGCATCCACCAGGTGCTCTTTGCTAATCGTTTAATTTGTTTTAAAATTCCTTTTAGAGACTTTTCTAACAGATATTGGTGTGTTCGATGTGATACTGCTCCTTTGAACACATATAGACCAAAAAATGAGCCCCGAAATTTCGTTGTAGTATCCCTTTAAAATCTTTTGAACGACCCCCCCCCCGTCTGCCTTTCCGGTGTGGGATATCTGGCCCCACACTCAAATGGGTTTGAGACCACTGATATAAGCATTCGTGATGCTAGAACATTTCACATATGTAGCACTATTGCCTAGCAATTAGCCATACATTTTATTATCATAAAAGTGCTCCTAAGCCAAGTATGAAGTAACTGACAACTTTGTACTTTGAGTAGAAGTGGTAAGTATATTTAACGTCATTTAGACGCGGCCTTCAAAAATAATTCAACATCCGCTGTTTTTGGCTTGCATCTCAACATATTGTGTGCGATAAAACTTCAACTGATGATATACGGTAATTTGTAACATTCAGTGGTCTGGAGCTGGCACATACTAGAGTTAACCACTTTTTCTCTGCAACCCCGGGTTGTTGCTTCTGTTTGTTGCAGTACGCAGACGTGGACGCAGTTGAAGTAGAGGGTTTCTACATCTACTACCGGCTGACCCAGAGTGCAGGGGACTACCTGAAGGTCACTGTGGCCGGTTTCAACACGAGGTCCCACACCGTGACCTACTTGTTGCCAGACACTTCGTCACGACATCAAGATGCAATGTTTCAATGTGGCTGGGGCCAGCGAATTCTCTAACATCTGTACTCACAAAACCCTGGGTAAGTCACAATCCCGAGTCGATTTCAATAGAAAAGCACCAACATTCACCAGTAGTGCGAGTGAAAGCTTATTTTTGACCGAAAAAGTTCCGTCTAAACACCCTTTTTAAGGGAATCGGGTGGGTAGAAAAGCATTCGCAACTTCTAGAACTCGCCACAGTAGAATGCAAGTGGCAGTATTCTGGTATATGCTAAATATGTGCTCCATGAACGGATGAAGAGCGTGTTGGTGCGGGTCAAGATTGAACCACATGACCAATAAACGTGTCATTTTTGTCCTACATTTTTATTCTTTCTCCAATCATGTGGTTCATCCCTTTATTGTCTCTGACAAGGTGGGAACGGCAGGGAGGAGCTTCAGTTGTCGTGCCTCAAGCATGAGCTTCCTACCTTCGGCAATGCTTCGGCATCTCATGCACCTCAAGGGTGCGCGCGAAGCCGAAGCACGACGGAAGGCACGGGGCAGTGCCAGAGGCCGTTCGAACGACACGCCCCACCGTTCTTGTTCTGCCGACGACTGTATGCTCATTAGGTCATCATACCTCGTTCACCTTGGAAGTTCTACTCATCTTAATTTCTTTTCTTACACGTTTTCAACTGCTTTGAGCCGAACAACGCGTTTGCAGGTTTGCTCATTTGCACGAAACGAAGGGTTGTTTGTGACGTATCTCCCGGCAAGCGGTCCTTCCCACCCGTAGAAGGCGTGACTTCCGTCCTTTCCAGCGCTGCCCTCTACCGGGGAGAAGAAGGAGGCGCCTCCGCCAGAACTGCCGGAGCCAACGGACAACAGCGACCGGGACGTGCCCTACATCGTCCTAGGGCGTGGTCCTGGCCGTCGTCCTGATCGTCCTCACAGTCTCCATCGTGCTCTGCATCCTACGTCGCAGGGACAAGAGGAGGAGCGTGCAGAGTGAGCACCACCTTGACCCCCTCCAGACATCTGCTGGGCTGAAGGCGGTTTCACGCACTTAGGGCCCATTACAACCAAATAACTTAAAGGGATACTACAACGAAATTTCGGCGCTCATTTTTTGGTCTACATGTGTTCAAAAGAGCAGTATCACATGGAACATACCAATATCTTGTTAAAAAAGTCTCGAAAAGGAATTTTAAAACGAATTAAACGATTTGCCAAGAGCACCTGGTGGATGTCGCTAACGCCTCGTTTGTAATGCTCGTCTAGGAACCTTGACAGCTAGTGACAGAGGTCGTCTCGCCTCCGGCCACGACGAGAGAAGGGGGAAGGAGGAACTCCCTCTTCCCGAGAATCCCTTTTGTGTGTCGCAGAAGTCGCTATTGTCCCCCTACAAGATTATAGAAGATTAACCCGTCACTTAAAATTCATACAAAAGCAGCCGCTTCGGTGACTGGAACGACTAGGCCATCCTCTCGACGTCAGCCTCGCCGTAGCTTTGCTCGTCTTGAGACGACCTACGTCACGATTGCGTTGGATGTCACGTGCTCTAAGCTGGGCCTTCTCCGAGCGCTTGCCAGAGTGGGCCGTTTATAACGAAAAATACAGCCACCAGGATCAAAATACAAACGTGCGATTGTCATTTACGGATATTGTGGATCATATTCAACCTATTTTTGAACACGACGGGAATATTTCAAATTTTCGTTAAAATATCCCTTTAAAACCTTTCCTTTTTTTTTTGCATTATTTTTTGGGAATATTTGGAGGAGTTACTTTTGCGCACTCTTGCAGTGGGTGCTTTCAACCCTCTGAACAGTGCCTCAAAGTGCTTGCTGGAGTTACCGAGAGTGACCCATAGTCACGTGTCTACTTTGAAACGCTTGAAAAGTCATAAGCGAACAAACTGCTCCGGTGTTGACAACTGAAGTGAACATGTGCTCGCATGGAGCGAAGCTTCGACCAATAGACAGCAGTGATTTGGGTTTCAATTTTTACGCTGCTGCTTCGGTTGCTCGTTACGACAGCATTCGCTTGACTTTTGCCAGCAGTAGCACTTGACGAGAGGAAAATGAATGATAGCATCAGATGGATGCGCTGTTGTTAGAGTAGTTAGTATGCCGGCAAAGAGTGCCGAGGTTCTCGCTCAAGCTGCCAGAGTTGCAATCGAGATGCGTCAAGTACAAATCAGAATCCTTTATTATTATTTCATGGGAAAGATTCTTTGACTAACCGAATAATGAGCTAAAACAGTATGACCGTGCTGTGTGTTTTGTAATTCCATTCAAAACACCCTTGTGCACCCGGACGGATCTGTGAAGTTGCGAAGAACAATACCACGCAGCGCTGGCGTTAGCAGCAAGCAGACTGCTCTGCATGCGTGTGCCATGTCGTATAGTGCCTGAGGACGGCTGCTTGACGTTCGTTCGTTGAGACTGGATGTTCGGAGCTCCAAATATGCGAGTGCAACGTTGATTGCCAAGAAACGTATAATCCGATTTACATTCGGCAGAATGTTGAGCATACTTTCCGAGAAATTGTGTTGTTGTCCAGGAACATGCGAATCTGGAAAAAAACGGCGCAACTCTATGGGACGTTTCCCGTACCCTCACTCGTGAACGTATGAACCGGGAACAGTATCAACGAGGTTCCACTGTACTCTATTCTTATACATACCGGTCTTTTTTCGGACATAAGATACGAGCAGGGAATAGAAAAGTCAACCTTTTAGCAGCCAAACCGGGGCCCTAGAAGCCGCTGGGCGATTCCGCAAGGAGAAAAAGCAGAGTAGGCGTGGCTTTGCGCGGCCCAAATACATCCCCGTCGTACGTGCCGAGTTCTGTCGTCGACGTAGCCGCTCGCTTGGTTCACACGTTTCACCAACACCAAAGACCATGCCAATAACTAATCGTCCATACGTAAACTAGCAGGGAGAGTGGCGGACGCTGGTTGTCGACGTGGCAGAAAGCGGCTTACCGGTAGTGAAAAGGCGTTGTGTTGAAACCGCCTTATGTCAACACCTCCCAGGTCGTGGGTTTTTTACTTTTCACTGGGCATAGGTTGGACTCCGAATGCTGCATCAGCGTTCGGCTGGTACTCGCGGGGCGTTCTCACTAATTGAACATTTCCGCCTAACGCTGACACAACTTTAAATGGCTGGTGCACGCTCGCCGTGTACCAGTCATCTAGAACAACTGCTCCAGGTTTGTTTTTTTTTGTCTCAATGCAGGTCACGCAGTAAATCAAAAGAATAGATAATTTGTTTGGGTCATTCTAAACTTGCCAATTAAATTTAATAGATTGCCGCTTTGTCTAGCAAGCCTAGTCATTTGTTGGGTAATGTTTCACTTAGCCTTCGTATGGCATGCTGTTTGACGCCTTCGTATGGCATGCTGCTTCCACTGCTGAAGTCAGCAGTGGAAGCAAACAGTTCAGGGCCTTCTCGCACCTGCCCTTTTGGGTGGTGCTTCGAGTCGATTCCTCATTTCGTGTTTCTTCATAATTTTTTTTTCATACTAACATGCACACCAATGTGGCATGAGCTGTTATCATAGCTCAGCAGCATGTGCTTTGTTGTATTCCTGGCTCCAGCTGTTTATTTGCTTTCGCCATGCCCTGGTGGGCCACTGCAGAGCAAAACAAATTCCTGCCGGAAAGTGCCATCGCTGATGTGGGAGGGTGCTGAATCCTACAAGGTTGTTTTCGTTGGCAGGTACCACAAGTGATCACAATAGCAATCTACAGCAGAATGGCCATATTGGGAATGGAGAGTACTTCACTGCACAGAGTAGAATTGACATCACAATCAATCCACTGGATTCTATCGAGGTAAGCATGCTTAGAACCTGCATTCCCTGCCCTTCTACCTACCAAGCTTCTTTTTTTTTTTCTTTTTTTCAAACTTTGTTTTTAGTTGTTTTGTTTTTTGTCTTTTTTAGCAATTTTTGTTTAAATATTTCAACATAATTTTACATTTTTTTTATTTTTTTGTTGCCCCCTTCTTTCCCCCAAAAAGTTCACTGTTTTTTTGTTGTTTTTTTGCAAAAATAAACTATGCATGGCTGAATGCTAGGGGTCGGAACCAGATGTCAAAGCTTCAGCACGAGCCAATGTTTTATCCAAAGATATGTAATTTTCTGAAAATTTCAAGGGGAAAATGGGGCCCAATTTTGCCCGTTTTTGGTTTCTGGCACCATAGACCACCATGTATTCAAAAACTCCGTCGGCCACCATTTTCCCATAGACATTTTCAGAAAATCGTTTATAACTTTTGAATAAAATATTGGTTCGCCTTGAAACTTTGGCATCTGGTTCGGACCTTTAGCGCTACTTTTGGGCAGAAAACCAGCATTCAGTGACGCATAGTTTATTTTTGCAATAAAAAAAAACCTGTAATTTTTTCTTTTTTTTTTAGTAATAATAAGAACCATATTTTGCTCATCTCCCACTATGCTGTTCATTCTGGATGACACAGGCAATGGAATTTGTGGAGGTGGGAGCTTCTCACGAGGACTCAACGACTGCCAAAACGTCGACAAATCTTTGTCGTCACTTGTCTCTGTCTTCAAAACTCGGTTAAAGGCTGGATGACCATTCATTAGAACCGTTCAGAAGCAGTTCACCCTCTTCCTCTATGCTACTTGATATTTACACTTGATGTGCTTGAGAAGTTATTTGATTTTTAGAACCCAAGTAGCTAGACTACTCTAAAGTTCTGTCGAAGTCAACGAAACACAAAATTCTTTGAGCCGCAACACGATTATACCCGTTTTCACCTCAAGAGCAAAGCAAGTTTTGCGCACTGTTCATACGCGACGCAAAGTAGTTCTTTCGAGATTTGATTGTCGGAGGAAAAAGCGATGCTTTTGGTGTTGGGAACGTGTACGCCTTGATGAGGTAACATAGCAAATCTAAAATTCATCTTCATATATCTTAATTATCCTCATAAAGGGGAAATTAGTAATGCTCCGCGGGGAGCCGGACTTGTTTTACTACGGCCCTTGAGGTGAAAACGGGTGTAGTGTTTGCGGAGGTAACAGCAACTGCCTGGTGAGTACAGCGCATCTGTTGTTTGCTGGTATGCAGGAAATGTGGCATGACAGGACAAATCAGACTCGTCACTGGGAGTTTTAACACTACACATGCATGGATGGGTGAGGGTTTTCTATGGTGGTTTTTTTGTTTTATTTTTGACACAATTGTTGAGAGGGTTGGGAGAAAAGGCAAATAAAATCACCTGACTTGGTTTAAAGAGAAAGTGAGATTAAACTTTCACACTTCATTCTTTGATCAAGTATGTCCTGTGGTATAGGGTCAACTTGGAAACACGGGAAATTAGGCTATTGTCAGATGGCACCTAGTGAAAGCTTCAATGTCATTTTTGGGACATCGTTAGGTACTCATTGTTTCTGCAGGGTTGCTTTGCGATGCCAAAGTACTGTATGTACACTTTTAGGAGCAGCAAGGAAACTGGAATGGCAACTATGAGCAAGGGGATGAAACAGATATATGGATGTTTGTTAACCTTTACATATACAACCACACGCGGCGCTGACGTCAGGCCGCTGCAGTGGCGCTGCTGTTGGCAGGGCGCATGTGCAGATGCTCCACTTGACGCGAATCTGGTTCCTGGGCACATGCAGTGCCGAGACCTCGTGAGGGCTTTTTTGGAAACAGCGCGTTGGCCTATATGTACGATAAAAGTTTTATAACCCTAAAAAAATTAACAACAGCAATAGTTCTTGTCATTCTACACAAGGTTCGCAAAACAAATGCTGGTTGATTGTAGGCTAGTATTATCAAGGGTGGAAATTAAAAATCAATATGATTTAAATCATGGTTTAAATCTTGGTTTAAATCGGACCTTAATCAAACTTTTCCAGCAAAAATAATCCCGAAGTTATTTTTTGATTTACAATTTATCATTTGATGCTTTTTATGTGCATTTGTTTTGTATGTAAAAAAAAAATGTCATTTAACAAGAAAGATTTATATAAGGCTGGTCACGAGTACAAAGGAGTGCTCTTTTCAGCAAATCAGAGTGTTGAGCTTGATTTCTACCTTACACTTTGTTTGTCAGCTATGTAACATTTATTGTAATGAAATCAGAATGTAAAAGAAAGAAGTGTAAGCTAGAAAAGTAATTCCCTATTGCAACCAACTTAGACCTCTAAAAGAAATTCAAATAAAGCTTTTATTTCTTTTTTTTTATCTAACTGGAAAAAAAGTGGATTTTGTTCTAGTATGTCAGGGATTGCAGCAATAAAAGGTTGTTAATTAAACTGTATGTATTTGACATTTGTTATAATTCTTCTGCATTGTTGTCAGTGATTGGACAAATTCGGTCAATCGACCTGCCATGTTGAAAATACTTCTAGTGGTAAAGAATCACAATTTTCTAGTTAGAATGATATAAGTCAAATTAATCTGATTTATTTAATTTGATAAAAAAAAATTATGATTTTTTTTACCCTGGTAATGTCTAATGCTCATCCTGCACTTACGTTTTTAAAAAAAAAAAAAGTGGTTGTGTGTCAGGGTTATTTTATAATATTGAAATTAATTTAGAAAACCTCTGAGGTTGCCTTGTTTTTGTTTATTTCTTTCCCAGCTTTCCGAGCTGTCAAGAGAAAAATATGCAGCTGTCATAGTAACGCAGCTGTCCAATGGCCATAGGATCAGTCCAAGGGATATGAGTAAGGTCACTACTGTTTGCTGTTCTTTCTCGCCAGTACCAAGTTAATCATACCTTTCAGATAACGTAATTACCTTTTCTAACATAGCTTGGGACTGAACAAGCAGCTCACTGACTTGATTTTCGGGCAGTGGGAAACTGGAGCTGACTTCATTCTTAATTTGTTTCGCATACCGTAAAATACCGGGCAAGCGTCCACTCAAAATTTAGAGATAATCGCTAAAAATGGGGGATGGGCACTTGTCCAGTCATCAATTTTACATATCAACGTACTGTGCATATTTTTTCAGATCTTACAAATTTGGGTATGGGCGCTTAGTGTGGAATGGGCAGATGTGCGGTATTCTACGGTAACTTAAGCCAAATAGCTCCTTCAAAAAGTATGCATTGCACAGAAAAACAGTTGATGTCACTGTTTTCTGCTAAAGGGCCTTATTAGGAAAATTGTAAGCTTTTGGTATGATTAAGGGTCTATTACTTTTGAGTAATTACCATCTTAATTCGTTAATTTAAAGGTGCAGTTTCAGTTAGACATTTTCTGGGCATCATCCAGAACCACCAAATTGGCACACTTTGCAAAATATAAGGCACGTGCAGCATTTTACGGTGTTCTGAAGAAAAATTTAAAAAAAAACTTAATTTAGACGTGTTTCTAGGTTTCGGTTTCCCATTGGAGTGCATTTTTGCACCGGCGGTCCTGCTCCTTTGGGCTAAATCGCGTAACTCACATGCGCCGCCACTCATTCTTTGCGTGACAGAAGTGAACCCAAGAATCGAAGCTCATTTCTGCAGTGCCATTCGTACAGTACAGTGTTTCATTTTGCCAGCTCATGCCTGCAAGGGAGGTGAGGCAATAGTTGTGCCCTTTGGCCAAGGGGGAGCAGGACCGCTGGTGCAGGGATGCGTTTTGATAGGGAACTGAAACTTAAAAACATGCTTGTGCTTTTTCAAAATGCCTTAAAATTCTGCGCGAGCCTTATAGTTTTCAAAAGTTCAGGTATTTGGTCCTGTTGAAAATTACCCGAGACTGTGGTAAAAGATGGGAAACTTAGTAGAAGGAAGAGGACACAGGAAAAGGAATATCTCAAACTCAGCTACTGCATTTATTTCCTCAAATCCTCGTTTAGCCACAAACTTAACTCTGACCTTTTTTTAACAGTTTGAATCACTCAAGGTCATCAGTTGAATCCTAAACAAAGGTTGGGTGAGATGGGCAACAAGGGATGGTGCTGTGATGTCGGTGGTCAGAGTAGGTTTGTGGCTATATAAGGATTTGAGAAAAAAATCAGCAGAACCCATCCTTTGGGAATGATTATCTACGTTAATGCAAATAGCATCAAACGGTGCGGAGTTATGCGCGTTCGTCAGGTGGCCGGCACACTCTAGATACGCCAGCCCACTCTTGAGGCGATTCTAAATTTGTTGACACTTTCACAGCCCTGCGCACGATCTCCGCAGCCCAGCACGTGCGTTTGTGTCACTTAGGAAGGCGAGCAAAGCACGCGCCATACGCACAAACACTCAAAATGGTACCGACCAGACTTTCTGGCGTCTCAGCTAGTCTCAACCAACGGTACTCTAAACGGTTGTTTATATCTTTACCATAGGACGCGCTTTACAGCGCTGTCACAGCTACCGGTGCGCGCGTGTTCCATGCACGAGGGCTCATTCCGCTCTCGTGAGGCTGAGCACGGCCGCTACATCACCCTCTCCCGAGCGCGGGAGAGGGTGAGGTAGCGGCCGTGCTCAGCCTCACGAGAGCGGAATGAGCCCTCGTGCATGGAACGCGCGCGCACCGGTACTGTGACAGCGCTGTAAGCGCGTCCTATGGTGAAGATATAAACAACCGTTTAAAGTGCGTTGAACGACTGCCTTCATAGCTCTGTGGTTAGCGCGTCTGCCTGCTGATCAAAGGGTCAACGGTTCGAATCCCAGCCGGCGCCGGTCTTTTTTATTTATTTATCGACCCGCGGCGTAAGAGGTTAGATAGCCAGATAGATACATAGACGAAAAGTGCGTGAAGTAGCCAAAGAATGCTATTCGCATTAAAAGGCTCGAGGTAAACCTAAGCACTTCTTATGAGTTGTGAGCGCGAAAGCATGAATGTCGTTCTTGCACGAGTTCTCGTGAGGTGTCCGCGCCGCGCTCCGGAGTATGCTTGAGCGGGCTCTCTCTGGAAGGCCCTGCCAGCCAAATGCTTCCTTTTTCCGGCGCGCTCTGGCGCGGACACGTAGCGCCATGGGGTGGCTCTTCTTGAAACTGACACACCTCGGCCAATAGGAGCCTCGTTCCTTGAAACTGACGCGTGCCAGCCAATGGGAGCTTTATCCATCAGATTTCGGCTGCACTTGGAGAGGGAATTTATTTACCATTTGGCACGGCTCCAAAGCTGGGAGCCCTCAGATCGCAGCTTCACTTTTCTCCATTGGGCGAGGGAGTTTAGCTGCCGTTTGGCACGGTTTCGAAGCTGATGACATCTGCTCGCTCAATGAGACAATTAAAAGGCCTCTGAAAAGAAAAAAAAAAATTGTAGAGCTTTTTTATTTTTAGTGAAGACGGAAGACCAGCGAAGCTGTTATCTTTATGACGTCTAGGACGATGCCTAGAGGACGACATCTAAGACGATCTCGAAGACCGTCCTTTAGGCATCGTCCTAAAAGTCGTCCTCGAGGACAACGTCTAGGACGGCCTCTAGGACGACCTCAAGGGCTACTTCTAGGACAACATCTAGGACGACCTCCGGGACGACTTCTAGGACGACCTCAACGACAACTTCTAGGACAACCTTGAGGACGATGCCTAGAGGATGACCTCTCACACGACTTCTAGGACGTCCTCGAAGACAATGCCTAGAGATGATAACAAGGGATCAGGACCTCACCATCTAATAGTGCCAATGAAGGCTGACTCACACTGGTAGCCCCCTCTTTTTGTTTTTATTTATTAATACTTGCCACGACCAATGGGGGTTTTCTGTCAACATGTGAGGACCCATCTTTTCCCAGACCCTTACGTATAACAGCTTCGCTGTAAAATGTTTTTTTAAACAGTCTAGTTGGGACACGCGTGTCAAAAAATTAATTTTACGCGAAGGAAACATTTTTTTAGAGCAATATTGACGGCGCGAGACGTGATTTAGTCGGTAGTCACCTCCTTTCCACTTGTTTTTTCTTGGCATTTCAGGCGTGTGGAGGAGAGGTGAATCGGCTTTGCCTTCACACTGAGGTGGAAACAGCGAAAGACCATCTCATTGAGGTCGAAAGAGCAAATGACCATTCCGTGACGTCATGGAAGTGACGCACACAAAATTTCAAATAAATCTCTCACCGTCAATATTGCTGTACAAAAAAAAATTTTGCATAAAGTTTATTTTTTTACGCGTTTGTCCCAACCAAACTGTTTAAAAAAGAAAACATTTTTTTCTTTTCAGGGGCCCTTTAATGTTTTTGCATTAATGAACGCAATAGCTGAGTTTGAGACGTTCCTTTTCCTGTGTCCTTTTTCCCCTACTAAGGTTCCCATCTCTCACCGGTTTCTTGAGTAATTTTCAACATGATCAACATCCACCAGCTTGTCTGCACACTAGCTGTAGTTTTGTTATGGTATTTAGTAATTTCCGATAAAAAACCTAGAAGGTTTCTTATTAAAATCATGCCTCGAAATTTTCTAATTAAAAAATTACACCATCTTCTCGAGGGGAACCATGGGGTGATGCGGAGCATCGTGTTGGTTCCGAGGAAAGAGTCAGTTGCGTGCTGACGTCGAGAGATGGCGCCACCGACTGCCCTAGCGTTACCCCCTACGCGAGCCTTCGTCGCGGCTCGCGGCAAAAAAGTTGGACCGCTCGCCGTTTATTTTTTTTCACACTTGAAGGAGAGGAGACTAGAGGAGGAGAGTTGCGCGTGCGCGCGCGGTGTGAGGAGAAGCAAACGCACGCGCAGTGCACGCAGCTGGTAGAGAGAGAGAGCGGAGAGAGTAACGCGCAGCTGTTGGAGAGAGGGAAGGAGGAGAGTTGCGCGTGCGTAGTGTGACTGCGGACTACGACGCCGACGCTCGCGGGACATAGACCCGAGCAAGAGATGCTCCGAATCTAAAAGCTAATTTCTCAAAAGTATTCAAGAACTTAGGTATATCTGTAAGTTTATTCATTTTCCTAAATGGCCCTTTGCCAGCTGGTGACATCAACATTTTTCTGTGTGATGCATAGTTTTTGGAGGAGCAATTTGGCCAGCCTTTTGTGAAACACTTTATATATTGTTACTTTATTAGTTCAGATTTACTAGTTCCCTTCCTTGAAAATACCCTTCTATGTTGTGACATGCTAAGATATGAATTACAGCTTAAAAGCCTACTGTGAGTTTCTACTCCAGATTTTCTTCCCTGCTGATTAAAGCTGTCTTTGTTTTAAGATAATGAAGTAATTTAAGACTCGGTTCATCTTAATTAAACTGGTTTACGTAACATAACTAGAAATTGAGGCTGAAGATAGGAACGGAACGGCCTCCGTCCCCGCCCACTTTAGTCAAAAGTTTTTATCACGTTACAACCATACCAGCTAGCCTGCACCTTTGCTCTTTTTAATTTTTGGCCCGTAATTGTTGGAAGTCATTGGCCATTTGTGCAGCCTATTTACTAATGTCCACTTTGTTATTTGCAGATGCTGACGGCGTCATAGTGAGGGCAGAGGATGTTTAGGAGAATCTCGTTTGTATTTATACACGAAAGATCAAAGAAGAGCCGTGCAATTCGTGCTGGACATATTTTATACAATCTATTTTATGAACATTTTAATTAAATATTTGTACCATGTGCTTTCTCATGTTCTTGTATGGTCACTTCTTTGTCAGCTTCAGCGTGTGTTCTGGCACAATGTTCAACAATATACTTCATCTCATAAGTTCTATGCAGCATTAGCAAAGGTACTGGTGTGAGAGTGTAGCACCTGTGATGGAAACGGAGGGAAAGACACTTCCCTCTTTCCAGATGGTCACTTTTGCCAACACTGCCTGGAAGACAAGGCCATAGTGCTGACATTTTTGCATCACCAGCGAAGGCCAACACTGTACACAGATTGGAAGTGAGTTCTGTGGCAGCGCTCAGCACTCTGAGTCAAGTTTGAGCCAAATGTTGATGCAATTTTTGTGTGCAATCTGTGCCCAGCATTGGCCTTCGCTGATGATGCCATCTCATTCAGCACAAAGGCTTTGTTATCTAGACGTGTTGCTTTTGCACCTATTGGAGATTATTTTATCCCTTATAAAAGGGGCTTCATCCCTCTCCAAATCATGGCATCTACAGCACTGGACAGAACTCTCCCTAGCTGTGCAGGTCCAGGAATATATCTTCGGGAAGTGTTGTTTTATGGATGTGTGCAGGACATTTGCACTGCCTAGGTGCTTGAGGTAGAGTATAGAAATGCACATTTGCAGGTAAGTCAACCCTCTTTGGAAAACTGATCTCTGCAGTTTCAGTCTTGAAATAAAATGTAGGTGCCCCAAACTAGAGGTGAAAAGAAGCTCGCTTTTCTATTCGGAAGCCGTACAATTTTGTCAAACGGTTTTGGTTCCAGAAAACTTTATCCCCCCGTCCAAGCAGAGGTGCTGATCTTGGATTTGTTCTGGACAGTATGGAAAAAAAAAAAAACTTTATTATACCTTTGTTTTTGATGCATTGAAGTTTCAACTTTTTAGCAGAAGGCCAGAACAATCGCTCCAGGTTGAGCTGGGTTATGTTTTAATTTCCAGCTAGATTCAGCTGGGACTTTTTTCATCCAGCTTCAACTGGACTAAGGCGGTGTCGCATTGATCTAAAAGGTTCTATGTTGCCGCTAGGGTACCGCTGCTCTGGGCAAGTAAAGCACACTGGAGGTTGAATGGGTAATCGAGAAGGGGGGGTGTAATGGGACGTGTAGCTCTGTATTTAGCCAGACCGAATTGTCTGCAAACTGCATGAACCCTTGGCAGAGGCTCCCGCAGGTTCTAAACCAGGGAGGGCAGCCCGTGGCGCTGTTTTATGTTGGAGCTGCACTCCATAGGCGACGACGAGGCGCCCAATGCCACAGGTTAATCCTGTATACATAGAAGAGAGAGAGAGGTAAACTACACTATGTGACATGAGCCCCAGACGTCGCCCCCACACATGATATACTTCTGGAGCCCCTGACCCTTGGGTTCTGCAGTGCTTTGTCGCGTTGCATCAACGTAGAGACCAGGCGCGATTGCTTGGCTGTCATTCGAGAAAGGTGGGGGTTTCTAGAGACGCTTGTGACCCCCGGTTGTAAGGGAATTGTTGCGGCGTCTCCTGCACTTGAATGTTTAAAAAAAAAGAGTATTGCAGAAGGGAAAGCAAAGCAAGTGTTATGGTTTCGCCCACTCATCTAAGTCAGAAATATTTTGACAAAGATGAGGATGCAATAGTGTTGAAATTGTCTTTTCGCACACAGCTACGCCGTCGCATACACTCCTTGAACTCGGGTCAGTGCTCTTAGAAACTCTTGAGTTCCCGGCTGCTGGAAGCATGCCGCGCCTCTTCTAATTCATCCGAATGAAGTTAATGACGAGGCGTGCACAGTCTGATCGCAACACTGGGTCAAGTTCTAATAAAAAAAACGAAACAAAGCGTTATCTAATGGGTTGAAGAAAAAAGAAAAAAAACTTTTACTATACTGTTGCGCTTGACTACTAATAAGATTAGTTGCGTCACTATTTTGTGTTGTTTGCTGTTTAGGTACATTTAAATTTCATATACCTCGAGTCTTTGTGCCAGAAAAGGATCGTCAATATTACTTCACTCTCTCTCTCTGCAAGAAAATATTATTTAATCTTAAATTTCAGTCCTGAATGTTTAGTTATTGGCCTTTGTGACGTGCCCTGTCCTCGTGCTTTTTATGTTGCTTTCAATTTTTACATCGAACATTGCCAACACACTCTTATTGGTTGACCGAGAAATTTCCTAGGTTCTAATGTTTTAGAGTTCCTTGGAAAGTAATTATGCCTGTTGTAGGTTAACTACATCCTTTTAAAAATATATATATATAAAAACTAGAGTACAGTGTCAATTTAATTTTCAACTATGCGCTTAAGTCGGTGTGCAATACAAGCTATGATTATCTGCCTCATTTTCTTTCGTGTCTTTCGCTGCTTGCTCGCCTTCTCTCGTAAGCATCGGGGAACGAAATTGGTAGAAATTACTATGAGAGCGCACCCAATATTGACAATTTGGATTGCCCGAGACTGGGGCGAAAAAACTAAAAATATTAACCATGGAAGAGAGATACCCTTTCTGTCTCTTCCCTGGTTGATGTTTCTTGTTTTCTCGACCCAGTCTCCACTAATTCATAAAAATTGAGAATTGGCAGGTAAGCAAAGTGAGCTGGGTTCTCAAATTTAAACTTGTTTAAAAAATAGTAACTGCATAATCGGATTTTGTTTGTCGACAGCCACAGGGAACCATTGTAGCTATGTATTACATTAGGAACATCTAATATTTTCAACACGCTCAAATTGGTCGACCCAGGGATGTTCTAGTGTATAATCTTGAGAGGCCCTTGGAAAGTAATTAAACCTGTTGTGGGCTAACTACACCATTTTAATAATATATGAAAAACTAGAATAGAGCCGCCAATTTCTTTTCAATTATGCCTTCAAGTATCTGTCTCATTTTCCCTCAAGTTTTTTGCTGCTTATCCACTTTCTCTTGTGAACATCGGGGAACAAAATTGGTGGATAAGCAAAGTGAGCCTGGTTCTCAAATTTAAAGTTGTTTAAAAAAATGAAAGCCGTTTACAACTCCCTGTAACGCCGAATTAGAGCGCAGCTCTTGAGGAGGAGGAGGGAAGAGTACTGGGGGGGTCAGCTGACCTCGCGGGGGGGGGGGGCTCACGTGACCTTAGGGGGTCACATGACCTGGGGATCACGTGACCTGGGGGGATACGTGACCTCGGGGGGGGGGGGTCACGTGACGATGACGTCGTCAGTGACGTCATTAGTTGGAACCTTGGTGAACTGGAGACGCGCTCCTGGTACACCGCCAAAATCCCGACTGCCAGAGAGAGGAGGAGTCCGCTCTTTTATATCGAGCCTCTCCCTCTCCCCGCCGGCATGCCCTCAGCCAATCGCAGGAGCGAATGGGCGGAAAGCGTCTGGACGTCGTGAGGGCATGTCGGCGGGGTTAAAATGTGTCGGGATCCAGCGTGCCCGCAAGTTGTCCTTTATTTGGAGAAAAGAAAAAGAAACACAAAGCTGCCAAGGCAGCGAACGAATGTGGCCGGACGTGATGCCCTTCCTTAGGGCGAGATTGTCCGTGTGGATGAGTGTTGCTGGCTGGGCGAGGAGCGCGGCCAAAAGCCATGCCAACGCCTCTCGGAGGAAGATGTGACGACTTGGAGTCGTGATGACGGCGAGCACAGAGTCCGTGGTCACGACTCCGAGTCCAGTTGCCGACGCGTCGGCGAACGACGTATGCACAGGTGGGGATGGGATGAGGGGCCCACTCGCTCCTGCGATTGGCTGAGGGCATGCCGGCGGGGGAGAGGGAGAGGCTCGATATAAAAGAGCGGACTCCTCCTCCTCTGGCAGTCGGGATTTTGGCGGTGTACCAGGAGCACGTCTCCAGCCCACCAGGGTTCTTCTTACTGCGCGTGTGTCGAGACCCCAAGTACGAGCTGTGCCCACGACCTGGGGGGGTCACATGACGATGACGTCATCAGTGACGGCATTAGTGATGATGACGATGCGGATGACGTCATCGGCATCCGCATCGTCATCATCACTGATGACGTCATCGGCATCCGCATCGTCATCATCACTGATGACGTCATCGTCATGTGACCCCCCCCCTCGGGAGGACCCCTTGACCCCCCTCCCCCTCGGGAGGACCCCGGGAGGACCTCGGGGGGGGGGGGAGGGGGGGCGAGGTCCTCCCGAAGAAACCCGAGGTCCTTCCGAGGTCCTCCCGAAGGAACCCGAGGTCCTTTCGAGGTCCTCCCGAAGGAACCCGAGGTCGTTCCGAGGTCCTCCCGAAGGAACCCGAGGTCCTCTCCGAAGGAACCCGAGGCCCTCCCGAGGTCCTCCCGAAGGAACCCGAGGTCTTTCGGGAGGACCTCGGGTTCCTTCGGGAAAATTTACCCATAATGCACCGCGCCGTTACGCCGACGGCGACGCCGACGCCGCTCAAGCCGGAAACGGGCGCCTAAGAGCTGCGCTCTAAAAAAATGTTAACTGCGTATTGGGGTTTCTTTTATAGACAGCCATGGGGAACCATCGTGGCTATTACATTAGGGACTTATCATAGAACCTCATTGTCGGATTGCGGGCCCCATGGGCGCAAGCTCAGCCCGCCCTCAAAGTGACGGCTCCCCCAAGCAACGCAAAACTCTTGCATGCTCTCGCGTGTGATCTACGAAAAGTCCCTATTAAGGCGACAAGTAAGTGTAGCTGCATTACTGAATCATGCGACAAGATAGTGAAGCAATAACCAACCCTGTCCTCTGCGCAGCTGGCGATTCATGCTTCTCGCGATCTTTTTTGAATCACCTCCCAGGAACCAAATAAAACTTTTCGGGAGTCGGATATCTTTCTGTTTAATACGATGCTGTGGCATTTGAGTACCTTTTTCATTCGATACATTACTTTACGAAGCGCGAGGCCAGCACGACGAGCGCACCAGCCTCCCGCGTCGTCTGCTCCTCGTGCTGCTAACAAGTATGGGTGCGCCTCGCCAGGGGAGGAGTGGCGCTGCGTGTACGCTACTTTCTGACTGTGAACTACATTGTTATGACACTTTTTTGTCTAAAATTTTTGTATTTTATATTTAAAGCTTTTTTTTTATGCAGTTCTGGGATTAATTTGTACTCTGGTGTGCCTGGGGCTCGTTGCTGGGGCTATACATTATAATAACTCTATGCCTGGGGCACCTGGGGTCCAGGCAACGTTGGGTCCAGGCTAGCCTGAGAAAATGGCGCCGCGCGTTTGAAGCGTTTGAAGGGTTTGAAGCATTTAAAGCCGCGCGTAACGGCGTGCTAGTTTTTTGAGCATTTAGCCGATTGAGCTTCAGCGACACACGAGGTCGTCCTCCATCAGCGCAGTTTCCTTGATTGTTACTCCAACAGTAGCGTCAACATGTTTATTGCCCGGAGCATAGCAGCGGATCACAATGACCTCGTCCACGACGTCGCGTACGATTTCTACGGCAAGCGACTCGCGACGTGCTCGAGTGACCAAACCGTGAAGGTGTGTAACATTTTGTGAGACTATTCTGGAACTTGCGTCCGGTGTACGAGAGCCGGTTTGCACATCCGAGAGTTGGACGGATCTTTGTACGGCACTTCGCTACGCATTTTTTCCGCGACTATCCGTGCGTGCGATGAGCAGCCTATCGTTACTGTCCGAGTACGCGTCCTCCGACGAGAGCGACTCAGAAGGCGATGACAGCGGTTCCCGCAAGCCGAAGTTCTCGAGACTGGACAACGGTTCTCGAAGTAGCGTGCCTCAGAAGCAAGATAAGCATAAATCGACTCTTCCCGTGCCTTCCGAAGTGCTGAGCCTGTTCAAAGATCGAACCGACCCTTTCGCCTGGCAAGACGACAGAGATCAACATAACGGGAGAGTCCGGACGTTCGCCCATGAGCCTGGAGTATGGGCGTCGTACGCATTCGTTTCGGGATCTACCCAGCCCGAGCTCGGACAGCTCTATTTCGACCGTGTGTGCCGATTGCCCCTACCTCAATCCCCAGGATCCGAATTTGTGTCACGTGAGCTTGTCACGTACTGTCAAATTGCGTCATCACTGGATCCAGCCAATCGTTGACGCCCTGCGCGTAAAGTTCGCTCCGGTTTGCCATTTTAGCATCTTTTTGGGCTCCCTGGAGGTGTACACGAACGAAGAAAAGACCCGAACCTTTTTAGGTCTGAAGGTTCACAGAGGCGTGGAGCAGCTCAAAAGGCTCGTGGTTGAAGTCGATGCCTGCCTGACCGAATACGAGCTGCCTCTGTTCTACGAGGATCCTTCCTTCCACATGAGCCTGGCCTGGTGTGAAGCCAAGCATGAGCATGACCTTCAAGAGACACTACATGATTTGCAGTTCAAGTTGGAAGAGTTTGCAAGCAGACGTCCCTTGTGCCGCGTGCTGACTGTGCCGTCTGTCTGGTTTCGTAGTGGAAATAAGTTGTTTGAATTGCCGTTAGTACAGGCCTGATCATCTTTGGACTCCGAGTTCAAAGATACGACACATTTATAGCTTCTCTAAAACCCCTGAGATGTTGAAGATGCATGTTGCTCAATAAATTGTTGTTTTTTTTTACAGAGAAGCCACCTTTGCTTTTTTTACAGCATATCCAACTAGAATTTGAAGTCTACAATTACCTGCAGTTAACTGTTCAGTCTCTTCTTACGCTTAATGTACTTACAAAATTTAAAGCTGTGAATTTGCTTACACAAAGATATTCTGTGCTCTTCATAGAGTAGTTCTCATGCTTTTGCTAGTAGTAGGTCAATAAAAAGTACTTGGATCTATGTACTGATTGTATGCATCAAGAACTTTGAGGAAGGAGAAGAGTAAATGCTATCTTTCTTTTTGTTGAAGGTGTGGGACCGTGGAGAGGACGGAGAATGGCACTGCTCCGCTAGCTGGAAGGTTGGTTCTCTTAATATTGAAATTGCCGAACAATAATGGTACCGTGCTCTATGTTACCCTTATTAGTAATGCTGGTGCTGACAAGCTTGGGAGCTGCTGTGGTCATTTTTTCATGCAGCCACTTTTGGCACTGTGAGCAGGCACTATAAGCAAGCTGTGCCTAGCTTTTGGATACTACAAATAAACGCTAGCATGTGTATTGGCAAAGGTTGGGATTGCTGTGTGTATCTTGCCATAAATAGGTCACTCAAAACAGTTTGAGGGATACTTATAGCATAATATTCGAAGTATTGGGCTGGAGCTTATTTTAGCTTGTTGGCACGTGCTTATTTACTAAACTGGATGGACAGTGTACTGATGATCCTTTGCTTTACAGACCCACAGTGGTTCCGTTTGGAAAGTGACTTGGGCACACCCGGAGTTTGGGCAAGTC
Source organism: Ixodes ricinus (assembly GCA_037355805.1). Lineage (NCBI taxonomy): Eukaryota > Metazoa > Arthropoda > Arachnida > Ixodida > Ixodidae > Ixodes > Ixodes ricinus. The sequence continues at coordinate 282,577 of JAZHYW010021752.1, forward strand.
CTGGCAACGTGCTCCTATGACCGTATGGCTACCGTGTGGGAGGAACTGGGTAAGCTCAATCATTGGACAGAAACAAACTAAATGTGGTTTTGTTTAGAGCTTGGAAGAAAGTGAATAATGCTCGTTTAGATATTTGTAAAAGAAAAAACTGGTAGAAGTGATATTTCGGTGCAAGATTAGAGCCATCTGAGATTCTGCAATCTTTTCTGACCAATACACAATTGAGCCGCCTGAAAGAGGGGTGCAATGATTTTCGAACTTGGCCCAATTAATTGCAGGAGTTAGTCTGTCTCCTATAGAATGAAAAACAGAAAAACAACTTTTTATCACGTGCACTTGTTCTTACTCAATGAAACATTAAACAAATCGAAGTTCGGCATGCCTCTCAACTCCCGCGCCGTCTTTTAGAGTGACGTCACAGGGGATACCATATGGTTTTTCGTTGGGTTGTCTTCAGGGCCCCAGCACTCCCTCCACGATTGTCAGCTTTTCTTCGAGGTCCAGTTAGGCTACAATAGATCATTGTTCCCACATAGCATCGGGAAAGGTTGCGGCGAGCAATCAAGACAAAGGACTGTTTGCTGCAGAGATGACGGGGAGTGTAGCAGCGGAAAGGGAATGTTTTTGTTTTACCTTCAATAGATTGTGCCACGAAAAATTGAGTACTCCCCATGACGCAGCATTATGGTTCCCGTGACTGCCACACACAACCCCGCAGATCAGAAATTTTTTCTTTTTTTTATTGCGATTATATGGCGGAGTTGCACTATTTCGGGGGAAGGTGGCATGTTTTCTCTCACTCGTGACAAGCTAGACAATATAAAAAATACAAGCAGTGATGGAAGCACTGCACCATTTGTGCCAAATTCTGCCATGAATGAAAGTCTGCTACTTCTCGCATCATAGATACCATTTTTGATAAGCATTGCAGCAGACATGTGCCAAACTAGGCTGAAACCAAAAAAAAAATTATTTTTGATTGTTTCTAATACAGTGGAACTGGTTTAGAACGAACCCATGTACAGCGAATTATTGTCAATATCGAACTCACGAAAAATTTAAATAAAAATTCATGTAAAGAGTACTTTGTATAACGAACAACCTATTGGCTATATCAAACTTTTTCCCCCGGGAAGGCTTCCAAAATCGTGCAAATATTCGTTTTCTGGCCTGTTCCTTTCACTAAAAAAAAGGTAGGAACAAAGGAAAATTCCAAAAGCTCAAGTTGCAAACAAAATTGAGCTAAGAGAAGCGAATCAGAAGGGGGAGAAAGCTAAAAAATACTTTCTGCACGCACGCACAGCAAGAAAAAAAAGAAAACTTTTCATCCCAAAATTGTTGCCCACGAAAAGAAGCGGTTCAGAAGGGGAGATAAGCTAAAAACACAAACTCTGCACGTATGCAAAAAGCACACAAAAAAAACACCTTTCTAGCGCCTTGTTACAAGGCGGAAGTGAAGAGATGAGAAAGAAAGAGAAGTTCTCGCCTTACAACGAACGCATCGTGGAAGTTCGTTATAAATAGTTTTTGCTATATTGAATTACTTGCTATATCGAACTGATCGTGGCGTTTCCTGCTGTTCGTTATAAACGGGTTTGGCTGTATTGAGAGAAGTAAAAGGAAAGGAAAATGGCCCAAATATGTACCTCACGTCTCTACTCACCGTATCTTTTGTTTCATCTTAGGTCGGAGCACAGTCGAAGGCACAGACACACAAATTAAAACTGAAGGTCACTATTCATTTGCTGTGCTAAGGGTGGGGTGCTATTGGCATGTAAAAGTGAGTGAAAAAAATAATAGCGTGGGAGAAGAAACATGCAAAAAGAAGGGGAAAGAAAAGATTGGTTTAGCCAGGGATGGAGCATGTACAGAACAACGACGAATGCCGTGAGTTCGCGCTTTTGACACTGTTTGATTAATCCCATTAGCTCGTAGCATTAGATGAATTGAACTGTAGAGATTGCTTGTCAAGCACGCTGGCCCCGTCATCGTCTGAATATTCGGACAATGTTGGCAATGTTAGGAATATGTGCTAAAAGTCGCTAAAAGTTATTGGAATAAGCCAGAACCAGGGATTTTTATTCCTGATTAGATGACTTAATTATCGTGTCTACCACATGCCTCCATGCCGAGGCCACAGTGTACCCTGACACTTGCGCTGCACACTTCACCACATCGTACCTACGCGAAACTTTCGGGCTTCACCGTTGTGCACTGGAGTGCTAGGAGCAGCAGCTGACATGGGGGAGCACCTGAGTTAGCGCGATTGGTTTGGAAAATATGCTAAGTACTATTGCAGGTCAACATTCTTTGATCTTGACTCTAAGTTGACCTTTAATTTCAAAAGGCTACCGGAAAAGGGGAAAAAAAAAGGCGGGTCAAGGAAGTATCCTGTGCAGCAGCCAATTGAGAAGGCAGCAAACTTTGACTCAACTCTGGTTTCAATGCCACTAAAGCGCAGTGTCATTTTTAAAGCACAACTGTAGGTTTTCATAATATTTGTAGATGATTGTTTTTGCAGTTTATTATATTAGAATATTAAGTTTGGTAGGTTTGTAAAACTGTGAGTGGGCATATTTTTATTGATAGAAATTTTAGCGGGTATGTTATTGTTCGTTGGCGTTTTACAAGCATTATATTCACATGCTAAAAATAAACTACCGAATGTAAAAAGAGGGACGGGGCCATCTTTTGAACCTTTGGCTTAATATGAAAGAAAAATACAGGATATACTGACTGTTACGAGGCAAATTGCTGTGCAAAGTTTCATCTGTGTACATGAGTTGTGAAATAAATTATGGTCATTTTTATTAGGAACGCACTGACATTGATTAAAAAAACTGTCATTAAAAACAAATGAAATTCCCAACATTTTTTTTTTTTGCTAGATATGCAGCAGAATGTTTGGAAGGTGCAACTGTGAAAACAACATTTAAAAAAAAAAAAATTATTTGATGTTTAAATTGCGCTGAAAAATCAAATAAATTTTTTGTCTTTTATGTTGCCGACAAAATCTTAAAATTTTTAAAAAAACAAAGCCACAGTTGCATTGCCCATTAAATTCCAGTTAGGAAAAACAATGAGTGAGCCTTTCTTTTTGTCCCGTTACAAAACAATAGTTTTCCTAAAGTGAAACTTATGTCAAAAAGTGGAATGGTGAAAATGCGTTCAAAATGCTGATACCTCTACCTTTTCTTTAGCATCGCTGGACCGAAAATAATTTGCAAAAAAATAACTATGCAGTGTAAACATATGAAACTTTCTGGAAATACTCTAGATGTTGGTGGTTTCAAGTATGGCATTTTTCAAAATAAACGTTTTCTGCAGAATTTCTTTTCTTCTGTGTAGTGACTTTTTTTAATTGAAGTGTAGCGGTATGCCTAATTTTTTTAACAATTTTAATACCCTTTGCAAATGGAAGCTTCTCTGACCAAAAAAAAGAAGACTGTATGTTTCTTTTGCATCCTATTTATTCTTATTACAAAATATAATATGTAATATGCCTCGGTATCAAAGAGGAACCCTCAATCATTATTAAAGGGATACTACAGCGAAATTTCGGCGCTCATTTTTTGGTTTATATGTGTTCAAAAGAGCAGTATCACATGGAACATACCAATATCTTGCTAAAAAAGTCTCGAAAAGGAATTTTAAAACAAACTAAACGATTAGCAAAGAGCACCTGGTGGATGTCGCTAACGCCTCGTTTGTAATGCTCGTCTAGGAACCTTGACAGCTAGTGACGGAGGTCGTCTCGCCTCCGGCCACGACGAGAGAAGGGGGAAGGAGGAACTCCCTCTTCCCGAGAATCCCCTTTGTGTGTCGCAGAAGTCGCTATTGTCCCCCTACAAGATTATAGAAGATTAACCCGTCACTCAAAATTCGTACAAAAGCAGCCACTTCGGTGGCTGGAACGACTAGGCCATCCTCTCGACGTCAGCCTCGCCGTAGCTTTGCTCGTCTTGAGACGACCTACGTCACGATTGCGCTGGGCCTTCTCCGAGCGCTTGCCAGAATGGGCCGTTTATAACGAAAAATACAGCCGCCAGGATCAAAATACAAACGTGCGATTGTCATTTACGGATATTGTGAATCATATTCAACCTATTTTTGAACACGACGGGAATATTTCAGATTTCGTTGAAGTATCCCTTTAAAGTAAAACTCATCTAGCGATGCAAACACTTTTTCAATTTCAGGTGTGCTAACAGATGTTGGCATGATCAGCTCCAAACATGTTAGCGACTGCTTCGAAACCAATATTTCGCCTGCTACAAAACGTGCTACAAAAGAAAAATGCCGCTTCCATCACTGTACAAGCTGCATTAAACTTTTTCCTTTGGCCCTTTAGGAAAAACAGGATCTATGTCTAAAAGTGTCTGAGGTCTTATTGGGTGGTTCTTTGGCATAAATCTTTATAGTCGTTGGACATATTGCCAGCTGTGGATGAGTTACCATACAGTCAGGACACTTACAAGCTGGGGTGCACTTGCACTATAGGGGACAAATGAAACACAAACGGCAGAGCGTGTTGCATGCTGCGCTACCTAGGGTAACGTGACCAGACGTCCAGGTTTAGGCGGGACAGGTCCCGATTTTCTGGCCATGGTCCCACTGTCACACCAGCGTGCTTGCGGGACAGTGGTTTGTCTTGCTTCGGCTTTGATAGAAAACAAATCTTAAAAAAAAAATTCGGTGAGAAATTTTCTGTATTTTTTGGTAAATACTTTGAAAGCTGAACCCATGGAGGTAGGAAGAGGAGGAAGTGACATGGAGGCTCAAGCCAGCCAAACGTGAAAATCCCAAGTGAAGCCAGAAGTAGAGCTCGTGGTGAATGGGAACGCCCCCAAGGGTGACCAAAACAGCTGTTGGTGCCAAACCAGCTGTCCTTTCCGTCCAGTAGCATGGTTTTGTTTGTTTTTTGCCATGGGTGGGGGTGTGTCCCTCCAAACCGGAAATCTGCCCTGGCTTCGCCTCTGGTGGTGTCGTGTCGCCTCCAGAAGCTTCCTACCTGAAGTGGATTCCACGACTTGGTATTGTTTTCTCCCACAATGCTTCTTTTCCATGTAGCTTCTAGGAAGGAGTTCTAGCCATCTTGGAAAGATTGGGGGCAGTTCCTTTGGTCTGCTGTGTCAGCTCTTCGGCGCTCCAATGATTGCATTCCACACTCGGAGACACAAAACAATCACGGAGTTCCGAAGCTCCCAGGCTTCTATTCACTGTGTCTGTATAGTGCGAGACACAGTCTGGCATCAACACGAAGGCACCGTATGAAACTTGCTCGGCCAACTTTGTGTGAACCTGCCTGAAGGCATTCCAGCACACACCCAGTGTCAAACAGAATATAGACCTCAATAAAGCCTGCAAAGTATCAGTGTCTTGTAGCTGTATAGTCGCTGACAAGGTGGGAATGTCGGGGGAGGAACTTCAGTTATCTCACCTCTAGCGCGGGCTTCCTACTTTAGAGTGTTAAGCGAAGAAGTTGCTTCAGGTCGGCGAGCATAAATGCCAGAGAAAGCAACCGATCGACCAGCTTATTCGTGTTCCGAGCGTGACCCGTGTTTTTCTGACAATGTGCGGTGGCCTCGAGGCTCACCCAGAGACGCCTTGCAGTGGCCGGCAAGGGCTTGAACGGGGGGAGCGTGGCCAGTCTCACTGGATCAAGCGCACGAGCCTGGTGGACAGCCGGACGTCGGTGACGGATGTCAAGTTTGCACCCAAGCAGCTGGGGCTGCAGCTAGCCACCTGCTCTGCGGACGGCATGGTGCGCGTCTATGAGGCCCCCGACGTCATGAACCTCAGCCAGTGGTCGCTGCAGAGCGACATCAACTGCAGGATGCCCCTCAGCTGCATCTCCTGGAACCACTCCTTGTGAGCGAAAGGGGCGAGGGTGGACGGGGAGAGGGCCCCTCATTCAGCACTCTGGTTGTGAGATTCAGTATTGCTCGTTAATGCCGCAAATTGTCGTTCCCTGTGGCTCATGGATGACTTTACTTTCCTGATTTGTGTCTTGAATGTAGTATGTTGCTACAAATAATGCTGCGTGTGCCCATGTCAGAGTGCAATAGCACAAAATCTTTAAATGTCTAACCCTACCGTAAGATACCGAGCAAGCTTGCACCTAAAAGTTGGAAATATTCACGGAAAAATTTGGGTGTTGGGTCCAGAAGTGGAAAAGCAGAAAGGGCACATGGTAGAGTAGGCCCTTGCTTGAACTTTGTTTGATGCGATAGAACGGTATAAGAACGTTGTAAGGGGAGGGAAGGGAGGGGGAGGAGGGGGAGGGAGGAGGGGGAGGGAGGGACGGGACCAAACACGGAAGCAAGAAAAAAAAACATGGAAAAAGGCTTTTTATTTTTTTTTGTTTTCTTGCGCATCGCAGTTTGGTTTTGGAGTCGCCGCGCCCCGGGCAAAGAGATAAGAAGTTACGTCAATTTTTGCGGGATAAAAGGTCCGTTCATTATACGAGTAAATACGGACGCAAAAATTTTACCTCGCGTAATGGACGCACCCCCCAACTTTGCCTCAATTTTTCGGGAAAAAAAGTGCGTTCATTGTGCGAGTAAATACGGTAGTTACAAGCAGTTTCAGAGCCTCGAAATAATAATGTGGAAGACATTCCTTTACGCACTTGTCTCATCAGCTGTCACAGTGACAGAGAAGCGGATGATTAAGAGGAAAGTGCGCAAAACAAGTACGCTTAATTTCTTATCGAAGCCCAAATGTGGCGCCCTCTTGAGAAACTGCATTTCTGTCAACCAAGCGAGACTTTGGGACACAATGTCTTTCTTTACTGCCTCTTTCTAGGGCCATTAGGAAAGCTCCTTTGCACTGCATTAAATTCAGCCATAGTCGCCGACAGGATCAGAACGGCAGGGCGTTTTTCCCGGTCTCCATCCCTCCAGCGCCGTGCACTCGCTGCCCTCCGCCATGCCATGGATGCGCATGCGTGCTCGAGGCTCACGAAGTGCCAGAGCGCTATCGTAGGTAGAAAGTTGATGCTGGAGGCGGGACAAGTGAAAGACTTCCCTGCCTTTCCCATCCTGTTGGTGAGTGCAGACCGTTCCATTAAGGGCTTTCTGGACGGCCCCATTTTGTTTGACCACAGCGCCATCCGCGTACACACGGGCATTTTGACGGGTTCTGGTCATGCATGTAACTCATACCTAAAAGGGGAAGGGCATGCACTGAATCCCGGTAGAAGACGACAAATTGCCTGCTCTCACTGGATCCGGCGGGGTAAAAGAGGGAAAGTGCATGCAGCCGATCACGACAGCAGGCAAAAAACCAGCTGTTCTCAATGCTTGGGCAGTTCTGGTGGGCCGTACCGCCGAAAATGCCCGACCAACGGAGCAATGCGTGACTCGCTTGGCACCTTCCTCCGCAGCAACCGCAGCCAGCCGCCTATGCTGGCGGTGGGTAGCGACGACCCGGGCCCGTCTTCGCTGGGCAAGGTGCACGTGTACGAGTACTGCGAGGGCAGCAGGCGCTGGACCCGGGTGGAGAGCGTGGTCACGGTGGTTGAGCCCGTCCACGACCTGGCCTTTGCCCCCAGCCTGGGCCGCTCCTTCTTCCTCTTGGGCATTGCCTCAAGGGACGTGCGCATCGTCTCCCTCAAGCCCCTCCAGTGAGTTCCCCGCTGGGCCAGCCACTCGGGGGACGGGCACTAGACCGATCAAAGGGGACGCCGTAATGAACAAATTATTTATTTAATTATTAAAAAAAAAAAAAACATGCTTAGAAATGTTGCGGTGGCTTAGCTCGGCTATGCCAGGATATACGTAGCATGAGCTTTTGCGCACAAAATGAGAGGCGCTATCAAGCGGCTCCGGTGCAGCGTCAGACTTGGCTACTGCGCAACGGAGGCGGACAGCTGGGCACGCGGCGGCGCCAGTACGTCTGCCGCGGCTATGACGTCATTCCTCTTAAATGTGCAGACCGACGAGGCGCGCGCAGTGGCAGCGGAGTGCACGGCGGCGGCGGCTCCGGCACGCCAGCTGTGCGCCATGTGACGTCACTGCTCCTCGCGCATGCGCAGACCGGCGAGGCGCATGCAGCAACTGCGGAGCGCGCAACGGCGGCGTCTCTGGCCCGCCAGCTGTGCGCTGTGTGACGTCACTGCTCCTCGCGCTTGCGCAGCACGAAGCAGGGCTCATTATGCGAGCCACGCGAAACTGGTCAACCTCGGCTAGTGTAGCTCACGCTACAAAAGTACCCTACCATCAAATATGAAGCGCGTCCCTATGTCATGATATGGGCCCACTTCCTACTTTTTCAATGTTTGAAGAATAAGCACAGGACATATCAAGCACCCACTCTAGACTTGTTACCCCACCCAACAAACCGATGCGTTCCTCTGCATCAGCCTCCTCTCTGAACACGCCAAAGCACAGTGGTGGAGCCCACCCTTTCATGTGCCCCTCTTTATTTTTGCTGTCATACCTAATGAGCACCTGTCCTCCAGTGTTTCAAGGTTATCTCTGAATTCTAGGTGGGCACTTGCTCGGTATTTTACAGTGGGTCAGTTGGTCTTGGTCGTGGATGTTTTGGGGATCCCTTGTGGGCTGACAGAAGCGATTGGGGGCCCCATCCAGCGCAAATGGGGAGAGGGGGATTGGGTGGTTACGACGATGACAGTATAAACAAATATGATTACCATACTTACTCCATTATTGGTTGGCCCTTATACTAGAGTACAAAGCTTGGCCGAGAATAATAATTTAAAAAAAAAATTTATATAGGTTTACTTTGTTTTTTGAAAAAAGTGAAAAGGAAGGAAATTTATTTATTTCGGTGCATGCCTAGTCACCCCAACTAAAACATACTTGTTAATCACACTGGCCACGTCATCGTCCGAACTTCAGAGCGGTCAACCACGTGCCTCCAAGCCACGGTATTTGCACTGTGCTGCTCGTGTCAAGTTTCACTGCTTTGCACCGGTAGTCTTGCATCAAGCTTTACTAATTTGCATCGGTGTTGTCAGGGAAGCACCTGACAAGGGGAGGGGGAATATCTCAGTTAGCTCAAGGAGGTTGAAATATTTGCTGAGTATTATAGGTCGCTAAATTAATATTTGGTCACGATTATCAATCGACCCCTAATTTTAAAGAGCAGCGACAGAAAATAATACCCACCTATTATTCGAGTTACTGTAGTAATTATTACTATAGTAATGTTTTTTATGCGTGTATGACAAAACAAGTTTTATTGCTTGGCTTTGGCTGACTGATGTGCAGAAACTTCGCAAACTCCAGCAGCTCAAAAAAAAAGGTAACCTTAGTACAAAGTGTGAAACACCATAGGCATTGGGCCACTCCTGGTTATGAACTGTTTGCATTTTGAGAACCCGAGATTCATTATCTGGAACCTTACACAAAAGGGCACATGAGCTCTGTGTATGTCACCTGTGCTTCCGCTGAACCACCCATCAGTCCTTAGGCCATTTGTACGAGACAGCAACTCGCACACGGGGAATTTTACGGAGCGTCTATCTCCATCACAAAAAATATTGTTCCATACAGACCTTGCGCTGCATAGCCTCTTGTGCCACCGAAGTCAGAGTACAGTAGGCCCTCCTTCAAATTGTACCGATTTAGTTGGTCTCGAGCAGGTTTCTGATCAGAGGAACCCTTGATAGAGGTAACCTCCTGGGGCCCTAATCTACACGGCGGGACCCAAGCACCGGGACATCATCGCCTGCTGCGATTGGTTAGTGGTGTGCCGCTGACCAATCCCAGCAACGTGTAGCCATAGCACGGCAGAAGGCAACGAGTTCGGGCATTCGAAAGACTTGCCCTAGCCCCCACCATTTTCACCTCGCCGGTGACTATAGTTGAGTTCTGCTTTAAGTGGTCGTTTGATGTGGTATGACTGCAACTGTAAAAAAAAAAAAAATAGTAAAAACTAATTTTTTTTTTTTTGCTTCCACTTCCCGGTGCCTAAGCGGCGATTTGGCGGTGGGGACCCAGAGACAAGTAGAGCTGAATGTGTCTGTTGCAGGCCAGAGTCGACCCTGTCCCAGCTGCAGGAAGGAACTGCGGCCAAGTTTGAGACCAAGCTGGTGGGCCAGTTCGAGGATCACAACTCTCAGGTGTGGAGAGTGAGCTGGAACATACTGGGCACCATCCTGGCATCTTCCGGCGACGACGGCTGTGTCCGGCTCTGGAAAGGTGACCTTCTGGTTCCCCTGTATGCCTCGAAGAGATGCGTACAAGATTTGCGATACATCAACGCACAGTTTACGAACGAGTCCACGTTTTCCTAGAGTAGACGCTGGCACTCCGCTTGCGCAGAAACTAGATTTGCACGAGGCAAAGTTCCTGCGCATGCACCTTGCTGACGGCAGCACCGCGGCAGCAGCATTATGCCAGAGCCACGGGTCGGCCTATGCACTGAGAAACAGAATGATTAGTGGTAGGACCTAAAGCCAGCTGCCTTTGTCTCCACTGCTCTCGTCAAACGCGTTGGAACTCAAGAGGCCAAACGCCGTACGCCAGTGTTCCACTTCCTAATGCGTTCGACGAGTGCAGTGGAGACAAAGGGCTAGCTTCAGATCTACCTACTATCATTCCAATCAGAGCTCTGCGTTCTGACGTCCTTGTGGGCTCTCGTCTCCTCCTATCCCTCAGTTTCTGGGCACATAGGGTGGTTTCGTGCAACATACTTCCGGCTCAAACTCTCGCTGGAATTCAGGCTGGGACGCTTCGCCCCACGTGTTTCTTTGTACGAAGGCAGTGTTTTCCAGCTCGCTCAAGTTCTTTTGCTTTGTGATCTACTGTGCTTGCTGGAGCGGTCAGCAACATAAAGGAGCATTGACTGGTATTCAGTTTTTATATTAACCAGCCTTCATTCAAAGTTAGAACGGTACTCGAGAAGTCAGTTCATTGGCAGCCAAATAGGTTCCCACAGATGCCGAAGGAAAAAGACGAAGCAAGCGTGAGTTTGTGCAGCCCTAATATTTCCCCGATTGCTTTCATTGAGTTCTGTCGTTGGCGAAGCTACTTGCCGTGCTTCTGCATTCCAACATCAAGCTTGACACTAATGAAAGATCGCTTACGTGCAAACAAATAGAAAAAATAGCGAAAAGCATTCACCGGCATGGCTGCTGGCTGCTTACCAGAAGTGAACAGATTCCGTGCTCCCGTAGGCACCACAATTGTTAGTTCTATACAGCCAATGCAGAACCACTCTAGCCAACAAATTTGACTTTATGTTTTTGGTATGGTCACAATGAGGAAGTTTACAAAATTTAAGCAATTTCGGCAAAAATTTGAATGATAACGGTAGAAAACATGGCTATTTAATGAATTGACCACTGGAATAGAGCAGGGGTGGAACGGCTGCGCCATTTGCGCCATTTTGCGCCAGACGCATTTGTCTGCGCCATCCTGCGCCATGTTGCGGAAACTGCGCCACAGCCAACATCTCGCGCCATTATGCACCAAATCGCAAAACGTGCGCTAAAAAAATTGTAATTTGTCTTGGTTTCTGTTTTTATTACCTCGATTGGCAACAATGAGCGCATTTAGCTTGGTCGGCCTTGCAATCCTTTGTTCTGTTTATTTTCCCTCTGCATCCCGAGTCGGAAGCGCGTGAAAAAACTCGGGGGTCGGATTCCAAGCGCTACACCACCTGCGACTGGATTGTTATTCTTCAACCATAAGCGCTTAAGCAAGTTGGCTGAGGTGAGGTCGAGTCGTTAAGCGTCAGAGTGCCTGAGGCTCTGCGGCCCGGGATCCGGACGTTAGCCAGTTGAAAACAAATAAACAAAAGATACTTTTTAGTACTTAATCGTTAGAAGTTGGAGTGGCATTTCCGCAAAATAAATCTTGATTCGATACAACTGAAACGCGGTCCGATCCGAAACCTTGCTGGCCAGCAGCTCTCACGTGAACGGTAGATCTGCTCAGCGTAATTTAACCTTGCTCCTGCTTATCGCTTTGAATACGATAACCTCGTTAACCATAGTCTGGTGCTTCAATATTGAGTTGCACAGTAGGGTAAACTTTAAATTTGTTTCACTGTTCCTCCCCGCAACTGCATGTCCGTTGCTTACGCACGTCACATGGTTCGCACATATAATTACTATGTCAAGCATGTGTGGGTTGTGCGATAAGCAGTGCTGGTTTGCATTTTGAGCAGCTAAAAGCCACTCAGAAAATATCAAGGACACTATCTTCGGAAACATATGGTACTTGCTTTTCGGTTGTCATTGAGGCTTATAAAGTTTCAAGTTTTCGCATCTGTTACACTGTTAGCCCATCTGCCTAGGTCCCTAACCACTCATGTTTATCTGTGCTGCTAAGCACAATTGAAATTGCTCCCGTGCTTGTCCAAGGCACAAGCTGAAGTGCAGTGAAAACTGATCTGAGCTGCTCCTAGTCTGCTCCAGAATGTAGTTTTAATTGCTCCCAACTTGCTCCAAAACAGCTGTTTCAGCTGCTCCCGTGGCTGCTCCCAAGTACATCTCATGAGTTCCACCCCTGATAGAGAACTTTGCTCGTTTCTTGTTTCGGCGGTTCTGACTAGGGGGGTTGTGCATCTACATGACCCTTTTGTTCCTCCACCCTGCTTCTATACAGAGAGAGAGTAACGTTTGTATGCTAGCCAGAGGAAGAGGCAATATGTGTTAAAAGACTGCAAGTGCATGGGCAAGGTGGTGTTAGCCAGGGCCGGATTAAGGTACGGGCTAAGGGGGCTGCGGCCCAGGGCCCCCGACTCTCTGGGGGCCCCCATGACGGAAGCTCGTCTCTTTGTGCAGCGTTTTAACCATGTTAAAAAAAACAAAAAAACCTAGAAATATTTTGGAAAGCGATGTTGCTTTGCTGCAGCATTCGAGAAGAGGGATATACAAAGATAATGGCGATGTCAGCGAGGCCAAACGCGCACTTCGCGTAGCACACTGCTATCCCTGTACAAAGCCGGCCCTTTGGGTGGGTGACCGGCCCCTTAGGGTGCTTGTCCGCTTTCTTTAAAAGCGGCTTCGAGCAAACAAAGAAAACGCGCGAGGGGCCCCACTGCAGGCCCCACATTCTGGGGTTTTTCGCTCCTCTTTTTTTTTTTTTGTTAGGAAGGGAAATGTCATAAACACCTCCCCCTTCACCCTACTCAGGCTCGTGTCTCGTGCGCGCAAACACGTGTTTTTGAGCAGCGCTTACACTTTGAAAGTGCGGCCTTTGACGCTGTTGGGGAAGGGAACAAAGCTGCATGCCGCCTCCGCGGTGGTCTTGTTGGAGTGCTTCCTGGTTGAAACCAAACGGGAAAGGTAAACTTTTTGTATTTTGAGGCCACTTTCTATTGATTAAAAAATAAAGGAAACTGCAGTATTTCCCAGGTTCATCTTAACCGGACCATACATTATCATCATCATCATCATCATCATCATTAGGGCCCCTGAAGCGTCCTTAGCCCAGGGCCCCGAAATGCCTTAATCCGGCTCTGGTGTTAGCTAATCCTGTTGTTTAACACCTGAGACTGTGGTGCAGAAAAGGGAAAAGCTTTTAGTCGAAGGAACAGACACAGCGCTTTGTACCCCAGGTTGGGCTACAAAGCGCAGCAGTTACCGTGTTCCTGAGGTCCCACAGATGTAGGTCCTGAAACCCCCTCCCATCGTCCTTGATGATAAGGGCATTGTATTGTGGGTATGGCGGCGTGGTCTCTTTTAAAGGGCAACTCCGCTCAATTCCGAAACATTTAGGCTTACATGTGATTCCATTTCACAAAGTACTACTCAACAGCTCTACGTCTTCGGATTCGCGAAATGTTGAATATTATTTGTGTAATCTTAATTTAAACATCAGCCGATACCGAAACTGAAACTTCGGTTGCGTCAGGCAACATTGGTCTCGTGTCCTCAGAGTCATGGCCACGTCACGTCGAGCCACGTGGCCTTGTGACGTTCGTGGGGGCGAGGTACAGGACACGCGACGCGGGTAGGTCGCTTCGCATGGCGAGGATGGTGATGGCCCGGGGAGAGGGGGAAGGGGAGAACACGAAAGAGGAGAGGGGGAGCGGAGAAACCGGACATGCGATAAACGCGCAGGGCAGCGCAAACTAGCGCATCCGCGTTACGGTGATCACGTGGACGCCGTAGAGCCAACACCGGGAGGAGAAACTCATGACGTCATCGTTCAATTTCGCTCCGAGAAGTAAAAACAACCAAAACGTGAGAATGACGTAGTCATGCCTTTGGCGTAGTGGTTCAACGTTGGCCGCTCCAACCCCGTCGCATTGACTGCGCTGACGATTGCGCCTCACGTCGCACGCTAGTGGCAGATTTCGGCGACTTGGCTCGTTTGAAAGTTTGCTAGCCAGTTTATTAAATATATAGACGGAATTAGAGCGTAATATTTGACATGGGGTCTTCCTATATGATACTGAAGAGGGCTGCATATTTTTCTAAATATCAAAAATGAAGCAGAGTTGCCCTTTAAGTGTGTATGTCATCTGTTTTTGAAAATGCTTTCAACAAAAGAGATCTTTGCATAGAAGGTGGTTGACAATGATGGTATTGTGGGTTGGACCGTTTGTTTTCTTGTGAATATGATATTCTTTCTATTTGAAAGTGCTTTCAACAAAAAAATCTCTGTATTGAAGATGGTTAAAAAAATAACTAGAAAGAAAAAAAAATTGAGATGTTTCTTTTTGTGCCTGTTCCTTCGCCTAAAAGATTTTTACAGCGAAGCTGTTTATAGCTAGGGTTCGGTGAATTTTTCATTTGTGTCAACAAAAACTCTAGGCTCACACCGCCGCACGTGCACGCCTTTTCCGCATAAAAGATTCAAAGTAAATAACCAAAATGAATTAATGTCGAGAGTTGGGTTAGTTGGTATTCGTTGATCATAATGTAAAAACAGCGCAAACAAACACGGAGGAAGGAGAAGAAGAACCACGCAGACGGGACAAGCGCTGACTCGCAACTGAAACTTTATTACTTGAAAAAGGAAAAGAAAATAAGATAAAAACACACACCCGGAAGACCCCAAATCAGCACTCTCACTCAGACATGCACGTGTCAGCCCCTTCCCCTATCAGCACCATCACAACACCGCGTGGCCAACTTTCACCCTCTCGCGCATAAATTCAAATTCTTTTTGTGTAAGCGTTATTGAGGCCTCACTCACACACCTATCCCCCAGAGTGACAATGTCAAAGGCCTCGAGCATTTCTCTCGCCAATCTATTTTTGTTTCGTCCTAAAACTGCAGTGTCAGGGAAGGACGGTTTTACACTTGCATACGTTGCAGTGCAACGAGAGGTGCCCTCCAACCGTGGCACTAAGGGAGTAGTTATGCTCTCTAAGCTGATAGTTTAAACATCGTCCTGTCTGCCCGACGTAACACTTATTACACGAGAGGGGGATCTTATAGACAACCCCTCACAGCATCTCCCGAACGGTTTCGCATGTTTCTTTCTGCACTCTCGTTTTGGGTGCCCTTCCGCTCTTGCTTCAATCCTAGAGCAGACCTGTTTAAGTCTGAGGGGGCTGAAAACATTACCGGTATGTTATATTGGCTTCCGACCTTCTTTAGACTATGGGAGATCTTGTGGATATACGGGATCACTATAGGCCTTTTCTTTTCTACGCTGGGCTTATCTGCCTGGGATCCTTTAGTCCGCTTCAATAATGCACTTGCAACGTCAGACAGTAACGCCGGTGGAAACCCCGCTGCTCGTAACCTTTGCACCTGTGTCCCAAAGCTCTATGCGCGAGAGGGTGAAAGTTGGCCACGCGGTGTTGTGATGGTGCTGATAGAGAAAGGGGCTGACACGTGCATGTCTGAGTGAGAGTGCTGATTTGGGGTCTTCCGGGTGTGTGTTTTTATCTTATTTTCTTTTTCTTTTTCCTTTTCCAAGTAATAAAGTTTCAGTTGCGAGTCAGCGCTTGTCCCGTCTGCGTGTTTCTTCTCCTTCGTCCGTGTTTGTTTGCGCTGTTTTTACATTATGATCACCAAAATGAAGCAATGACAAATGCACATGCAAGATGCCATTTGTTTTAGGCTTTTGCTTGAAAGCAGTTACTGCTGCAGACACCGGCGCTGCATGCGTACGCCTTCCCCGTATAAAAGATTCAAGTAAATAACCAAAATAAAGCGTTGACGAATGCACGTGCAAGATGCCATTTGTTTTAGGCTTTTGCTTTATAACAGTTACTGCTGCAGTAGCCGGCGACGCATGCGCATGCCTTCCCCATTTAAAAGATTCAAAGTAAATATCCAAAATAAAGCGTTGACGAATGCACGTTGAAGATGCCGTTTGTTTTAGGCTTTTGCTTTAGAACAGTTCCTGCTGCAGATGCCGGCACGTGCGGCGCGTGGAACACCATTCCCTGCATTCTCCTTGATGCTTGGGTAATTTAGCAATAGGTTTGTTCAGTAGATTAGTTATCAATAGGCACCATTTTCAAGATCAGTAGACTCTCAGGTAAATAATAACGGTCTCTCAAAGATTTGAGCTGTGCGACCCGCATCGGCCATGTCTATGCTCGCAGCACCCTCTCTTTGTCGTCGTTCCAAGCGCTTGTGTGCCTAGTTTCCTTTCTTTCCACTCTCCTGGGGTGGCGGTCCCGTCGCGCGTGTCTAGTTTCCTCGGGGTGGCGATAGTCGTCCACGCGAAATAATGACCACCGATCAAGACAACAGTACAGTAAATGTGCGTGCATACTTTTCGTCACGATGACCACCAATCAAGACGTACCTTTGTTCAAAATTCTGTGTCACGTCTGTGTCGTGTGCTAAACCAGGGACTCAAACCGTAACTGTAACCAAAACTGAAAACCGTTTAGGAAAAAAAAAGTTTTCAGTAACCGTAAACATAACAAAAGTGTTATTTGAAATTTTTGAAAACCGTAACCCTAACCGTAACCATAAATTATTTACTGGTAACCGAAATTAACCGATATTAACTGAAAAATAAATAAATATTAGTTTTTCTCGAGAATGATTTTGAGGAGGGATCTTGAAATGTTGTGGCCATTTGACAGAGTTACCATAAGCTGAGTGGTGCATCTGGTAATACATTTCCGTTCAATATAACTTTAGGATTAAGAATACTTGGTTGGAATCATTGGTCGAGCTTATGATGAAAAGTCTATATTTCTAAATCAGCCACACTCCTACAAGTGCTACATGTATTCAGTATATGTCGCCTTCATTAACTAATAAGTTAGAATTCTGAGATGTCCATCCAACTCATTTTTTTTTAAACCATCGATGTTCTCGACCTGCACTAGCATGTATGAGCTTCAAGCTTAATTGAGCGCGCAGCCAGAGCTACGGTGACCGAAACAATCTAGCCGCGCAGTTCAGTCACACGATCTTGCCTGCACATGTTCGTGATCATCCGCTGCGCCAGCTGGTCGCGCAGCACGCCTGCCGGGTAGTTCCGCCTGCTACGACAGTGTATCAACGTATCGCCTGCTATAGGCTTAAAAGTGCCCTTTTCACGCTCTGAAATGTAGTCACAGGATGCTCAGCACGCAGGCTGGGCGAGGTGTTCTGTGTCCGAGCTTTCCACCTGTCTGGATTTCGGCATAGTTTCGAGATGTAAGTACAACATTGCAAGGTGCCCGTGACCTGGCCGTTGACGTTTCCTTGTAATGTGATATACGAGGCTCGGGTGCAGTCCTTTCCACCAGCTTCCGGGCGCTCAATGTGGTCGGTAGGTAAAGGGGTGCCCGATTTCGCGCTCAGCGTGCCAATTGTAGTGGCCCGACGCTTTTCTTGTTTACAACGCATTAGCGGCGCGGACGCTGCCGCTGTCTCCTGTCAGTCTAAAGTAGGCATCCATCAGGACTGGCTTCATGCCTTCGATCGACTTCAAACGTGTTCTCCTTGGCAAAAGTTCGTTCTGAAGTTTATCTGGTGGAGGAAAGCAGAAGCTGGGCACCTTGGCTCGCCAGGATGGGAACGAATCGGCAGAGCTGCTCCGAGCGGCAGCCGTGAGTTGCCAAGGACGTACGGCGGCACTAAACCAGATCGCGACATGCGATATATCAATAAAAACGTGAACTTCAGACATTGTAATCTCGGTTTCGTTGCAACGATCATTCTCAGCAGCACACATCCGAATCAGCAGTAATATGCGACGCGTCAGAAGCATTTAAAAAAAATTACTTTTACGGACGACTTTGTGCTTTAGAATGCTTGCGGAAGTTGTGAGCTCGTACGAGCAGCCTCTTGGCCGCGGCTGATCGCAAGCGGACACGGCACGGCCAGCTATGAAGCCGCACGGTCGATTGACTGTCATGCAGAGCTAGAAGGTAAACAAAATCTAACCTTGAGGTTCGCTGAAAGGTAAATCCGGTTTAGCTGAAAGTTCGTGATATCCTAGTTGCAGTATATTTGTGGGAGAAGCTCCGGCCTCCAAACCCTGGAGAAATATGCGCTACTATATAAACGCACACTTTTTCTATCCTCACAGGACCGGACAGCGAGAAATGCGTGCTTCTATGACCACACGCATTTGCTTTGAAATGGCAAACATTATGTAGGTGTAACAGCGCGCAACAATGAAGACTAGGGAAAGGAACGAACAACACAGGCATAGGCGTACCAACCGGGGGAACAAGGGGCGCTTGCCCCTCCAGTTCTCAGATTGGGGGGGGCAAGGAATATGTTTTGCCCCCTGAAACCGCCGCCAGTGGGCGCGGCAGACACTGGCCAGCGGCGCCCAAGGGTCACCAAGGGCACCGCCCCTGGCCTTGGGGGGGGGGGGTCTGGTTTGCCCCCCCACTCAAAAACAAGTTGGTACGCCACTGAACTCGGGACATATTTTTACAGCTTTCTGTGTTGATCGTTCCTCTCTTTCCCGTCTGCCTCTTTTTGCGCTGTTGCTTTTACATAATGTTTGGCTTTCACCAACTAGCCCAGCTCTCAATTTATCACTTTATTCCACTTAGTAGCATTTTACTAGTGGAGGGCTAAATATAGTTCTGCTCCTTCCTTCAGTGTGGGCGAAGCCTCTTCTGCATCTCTTAGGTTGCAATAAACTATGGCGACGTAGAGGTGTGAATGGTTCTTCCAGCACTCAGTAGGAACATTCTGAGAGAATGTTGCTGAACAACGAAGTAGCGATGTGTATTTTCATTTTTATTATATAAAATGCAATGATCCCCAAGTAGCAGGGGTAACATGTATGCTTGGGTATCAAACTATATAATGCGAATAGATGTAGTGAACAAGTATTGGAGCTAGAAATGTGTGCAACTTTTGACCGATTAGAAGAACTAAGACGTTTTTGTGTTCTCGTTATTGCGAATGTCCCGTTGTTGGGTAGCGGGAACTACTTTAAACTGTTTATTATAAAACGGCTGTCCAGCATTTCAATTAAACAAATTAGTGGAGAAACCAAAAAAAAAAAAGAAAACGGTTTTTAGGAATGTGTAACTGGTAACCAACCGAAACCATACAAAGTAAACCCGTAAAAACCCAAAAACGATACCGATATCAACAGGAAACCGTAACTGAAACGTTATATTTTTCGGTTTGAGTCCCTGTGCTAAACAGCTTTGCTGGTCATCCACCTTCACGGAGTGGAATGACTCGAGTTTTTTTCCTTTTTCTACACCACAGTCTCAAATGTTAAACGACATGAATACGTGTTACTTCCTCTAGTATAACTAAAAGAAATACCAAAAGAAATACTTATTTTCAGATTCGATTTCTAGTTGTTGTTTCAAGCAGTGATTAATTTATTTGTAGAACTAACATAGTGGACTAATTACCCTTAGCATTGTGTTCAACTTGTTTCCTTTTGCCATACGAAAGCAGTTGGGTCAACAAACATCCTTGCCCCATATGCGTTGAGCATGCATGCTACTGCGTGCTGAGTCATTCAGTGTAATTAGATATTACAACGATACAGTGGTGCAGCCAGGAATTACTTTCGTGGGGGAGGTGGGTTTTTTTTTTCATGATCAGGAGGGTGGGGGAGGGCATTTTGTCTTATGTCTTATTCATGGGTGCGGAGACACGGCTGTCCGCAAACCCCCAATTGGCTGGAACAATCCGGTAGTCATTCAATATTTGTCTTCCTTTACAAAAAAAAAAAAAAAGAAGTGATGGTTTGGGGGGGGGGTTTGAGCCTCCATAATTGCCCCCTACCTACGCCACTGCAACTACCGTATTTACTCGCACAATGAACGCACTCGCGTAATGAACGCACCCCCCAAGTCGGCTCTCAAAATTTCGACTTTTTTTTTTTCACTCGCGTAATAAACGCACTCCCAACTCGGACGTCAAAATTTTGACCCCCTCCCTCCACGCGCGCGAAATGAACGCACTTTTTTATCCTGGTGCAGCGAGGTCGCGAATGCATGGGCAGCGTGAGCGAACAAAACGCCTTGTAAAAGGCGTTAAAAAAATAAAAAAAGATCCAACAAAAACAAATAAAAAAAAGTATTTTTTTTTTTTTGCACAGCGCAGTTTGGATTTTGGGTTGCGCGCCGCGCGCAAAGAGTTAAGAAAGAGAAGCGGAGAAGCCCTCGCCTCAGCAAAGCGAAACAAAACAACTTGCAAAAGGCGGCAAAAAAAAAAAATCCACAGAAAACAGAAAAAAAAAAAGATTTTTTTTTTTTTGCACAGCGCAGTTTGGTCTTGTGCGCGCGCGCAAGCAGATAGGAAGCCCGCAAGAAGATAGGAAAGAGAAGCGGTGAAGCCCTCGCCTAAGCAAAGCAAAACAGCTTCCGAAAGACAGCAAAAAAAAAAAAAAATCCACGGAATTAAGAGAAAAGAAAAAAACAAAGAGGAGCTTTTCTTTTTTCGCACGACGCAGTTTGGTTTCAGGGTCGCGCGCCGCGCGCAAGGAGATGAGAGATAAGAAAGAAAAAGCAGAGAAGCCCTAGCTGTTTTTACAGCTTTTTTCCCGTGTCACCTTTTCAACATTGTTTTTGTTGGAAAAATGTTGGAAAAATAAAGGTACTATTATTATTATTATTATTATAAATGAACACACTTTTCTATCCTGGTGCAGCGAGGTCGCGAAAGCATGGGCAAACAAAACAACTTGCGAAAGGCGGGGGAAAAGAAAAACCAAACACGGAAGCAAGAAATAAAAAACATAAAAAGGGGCTTTTTATTTATTTTATTTATTTTGCGCATCGCAGTTTGGCTTTTGAGTCGCTGCGCCCGCGCGCGCAAAGAGATAAGAAATTACGTCGATTTTTGCGGGATAAAAGGTCCGTTCATTATGCGAGTAAATACGGACGCAAAAATTTTACCTGGCGTAATGGACGCACTCCCAACTTTGCCTCAATTTTTCAGGAAAAAAAGTGCGTTCATTGTGCGAGTAAATATGGTATGTCACTATATGGGACTTGTATTCCTTTTTTTTTTTTTTTTGCAGACAGAGAGACTTTGTGGTTGAAAGTGTGCGGACATTTGCAATGTCACCACATTATTAGTGCACCCTTTGTGCGAGTCCAAGAGCAGTCGTGTGCCAGTGTTAAGACGGCCGAGGCACGGAGTCACATGATCCAGTTTAGCGTCAGCAGTGAAGTCCCACTAAATCTTCAGCGGTAAAATATTGACGGCGACTTCATAATGTTTGTTTCCTTTGCAGGTGTAATTGTATATTTGCTAAGGCGTAATAAAAGGTGCATTCGATTCGAGAGATAACGTGCTGACAGAGCAAATGACTGTTCCTTCTCTAGCAAACTACATGGGCATCTGGAAGTGCATCGCCGCACTGCAGGGTGACGGGTGCGTGATCCAGGGAGACAAGCACGCAGCCGACTCTTCCTCCTTTGCCGGCAACTCTTCCGGCCCCTCGTCCGGATACCACCCGCTCATTCAGGGCGGACACCACACACGCGTCCTCTGGCACTAACCGAGGAAATGTCAACGCAGTCCCTTCACAGTGCGGTGATATTCTTTTTGAGGCCTGTATTGTAATAAACTGGCGTTTATTTTCTGAAAAATTATTGCAATAAGGTTTTGTCTCCTCCCATCTTCAGACCAAAGGAACCAGGGGCATAGCTACTCTGAACTTATGGGGTTTCAGCTCTGCCCCTCCCTCTCCCCCAGGAAAACTTCCTGGCTGCAAATGTCAGTGTCCAAACCTTGCCTACAGGAGTTTTTTCAGGATTTCAACTTTGGGGCGTTCTCGGAAGTGTTTTTTTTTTTAGGGGGAGGGGAGGTAGGTTGTTATTATTCGAAGGTACTAATAGATGTAGGATGTATTATTGAAAACCTTGTTCAATGAACTCATCTAAAATGTAAATATCAAGAGTTTGTTGCTCCTGAGAGGACGAAAAAAAAAAAATGGTTACTTATATTTATTAAACCTTTTCAAAACGCATCCAGTGGTTAATTTCGTCGTGGCAAATATTTTTGTATCTAGTAATTGTATATATATATACGTTTACTATACCTATAAACACAGTAAAGGTCCTAAATATCTTATGGGCGGAGCTGCGTTATTCTTGGCGGGCCACAACTCAAGCCTCATATCAATATTTTCGGCATAGCGAAAAATTTAAGATGCATTGGTGACATTTAAAAAAAAAAATAACTTTAAATTGTTTTCTTTACAGCTGGTGCCAGAAAGTCTAGAAGATTGTAACAGAATATTTAAAAACAGATGTTTTATATACAGTTTTTACATAACTTGTCCGTGATCGCCACACATCGCAGTCCTCTACACCAAATGTTCCCCTCCTCCCAGTACCGCTCTGTCATGGTTCTTTTGACTTGCCTTTGTTGTGGTACTGCACGAAATATAGTTCCCGCAATGATTGCATGTAGATATACAGAACATAAGAAGCATCTAATGCAACCCAAGTGCAACAAGAAACCTTTACAAGGCATGACATGGTTTTTTTGTCCAAATAGAAGAATTTGTTGATAAACTCACAGTACTTGTTTGTCTCCCATCCGTGGTGTCTCTAATGTTGGGAACATTGGGGCCTTCCATGGCAACTTTTATTAAGGCATCTATATGGGCAGGAGTTGGACGAAACCTTTCTGAGGCAAGGATCTTGTTCATGGTTGAGAACATTCTCCCTACACCAGCAGTTCCAACAGGAAGAAGCAAGATCTTCTTGCTGCAGCAGACAGGGCAGGAAACATGGATTTCCTCTCGACTTCGCCCTCAAGTGTCGGCAGTTCTTTCTGGGAAGCCAGGTCGCAGGAATATCTTCGGTAGATCTTATATTCGCTGACCATGTCCTCTTCGCTCGTCCCGCACATCTCTGATATTTTTCTGAAATCTGTATTTACTTCTCTTGATAAGAAAATTTTGTGAAATCTTGCCAGCTCTTGAAACTCATCAGAAAGAAAACCTTTTCTGCATGTTGTTTACAACATTCTTTTTGCACGATAAAGCTAGTCTTTGGAGGTCTTTTCCACTGGCCTCGTCGTCATCCTCCATTTGCACTTCATTTCTTTGTGCTCCTTGCACAAGTTCTGCCTCGAACTTGAGACTTTCCGTGCTGACGTCTCCAATCGATGACATGACTGCTCGGATTAGCGTTGTGGCTTCGGTGAGATTTCCTGTTGAAGTCTGTAAGCATTTGTTCAAACGAGTAAGTGGGGCTAGAAGAGCAGACAACAAAACGATGATAAAGGTGGTTGATTTTTTTCGGAAGGGGAGGAGATTTTTCCCAGCATCAGAGGAATGATCTTCATCGTCGGAGTAGGTAGGCTCCAGTGCAATACAGATGGACGCATAATGCTGGATTATGACCTTCACACTGCCATCATAAGAAAGCCATTGAGTCTCCCCAGGTTGCACAAGTTTGTAGGATAGCCCATCGACCGCTATTTGAGCGCCTTTCAAAACAGATATCCTCTCGTGGCTTCCCCTAAAGGTGCTATACAATTTGTTCAATGCACTGAGGACTCTTGATGGAAGGGGTTTGCCTGCAGCTGTGAACGAGAGCGAGCTGGAGTAGGTGGCTGCGACAGTGTACGAAAAGCAAGTCTGGTGCGTGCTCTGAGCTCGCGCTTGCACGCCGCTCATGTTTCCACTGAAATTGGTACCCCCATCAAATAAAACGGCTGAAATATTTTTCTCGTTCAACCCGACCTTGTTCAGCTCTCTAATGAGATAATTTTTAATGTCCTTGGCTTTTGTCGACTCATTGCTTACTACTGAAATTAATGTTTCTTTAATTTCAAAGTTTTCATTGTGAGCAGTAATATGGCGAAAACACATGCCGAGGACTGCAGGACCATTTAGGTCTGCACATTCATCAACACATACGGAATAAGGTTGATTGCCGCTGAGCCTTTCTTGTATGTCTTCTGATGCAGCTCTCCGAAGGCCGCTAAAAATCTTGTAACAGTAGTTGATGACAAGAAATGGACATTCTTGGGTTTCGCAAGAATGTCCCTGGCAAGATTTTTAAATTCATTGGCACACGCAGCTGTTGTCACCAGTATTAGGCGAACTGAGGTTCTGCAGCTAACAGTTTGTTTTTTCAAGCTGTTTTGTGTGACTGTGCAATCACCACCGATTGCACATTGACCACTGACAAAGATTGTGATGATTCATGGGCCATCTTGTAGCGAGAAACTTCGTTGCCAAACATCCATCTCTTTCCTTTTTTTGTCTTTCATGGAGGATTTGCTCAAAGGAATTGTCCAGCAAAAGCCGGAAGCTCTTAGGTTGTTGTTGCTGGTAAAACCAAGAATGCCTACATGGGCAGGAGTCTATCACATCTATCACACGTCTATTGCATTCATTTCTTTTTAGGTTCCCCAATATTCATAAAACCTATTATAAGCGCAGGTACAAAACTAGACACTTGATTTCGCAAGACTCAATGGCTGACAACCATAGCAAACACGTGACGTTGCATAACGCAAATGTTTGTCGGATGGTGGGGATCATAGGCATGACTGCCTTGTATTTTATTTCTTATTATGTAGTCTGTTAGGCTGAACCACATTGAAATACATTCCTTGTAATGCGATACCCGAGCCTGTGTGCGAGAAATTGCATCTTTTACCAGAATATTATTTGAAAATTGACATGTACTTCCTTCCATGCACTGAAAGATTATTCCTCTTATGATTTTTCAGGATTGTTGTATTTTATCAACATTCTTAACCGGGCTGCCATTTAGACACAGCCTTCCAGCGAGGCATGCAGCCCATACACCAAGTGCGCGTGATGCTCTACTTGGTGTGACAAAGAGCAAGCTGCCAAACCAAACACCTTACAGGCATGCACTAACCAGATATTGATTATGCTGCACCAGTACTGAAATGTTTTCTCAAAACTGAGCCCACAGAGGCAGGATTCGAGTGGCGAGGTGCGTATTCAACAAACCTGCATGCAGTACATTCAGTTGCTATGGTGATGCCGCACCAAAGGTGCCAATAGAAACTGAAATTTGGGTACCGAGAGAGTTTAGCTGTGCGCCTCACCGTCAGGAACGCTTTGAGTTTTCTAAAGGTTCGCAAAGCTATATTCTCTCGCTAGCCTCAATTTGAAATTGTAGCTCTTTTCTCACGATGTTTCATTGGTCCTTAGAAGTGACTACATAAATTGGCTTCAGCTTGTCCCGCTATGATTTACTACCGAGTTGCCCGAAGGTGGTGGACTCATTATAATTTATGAAGGCATTACTCCCTAAAGTAAAAGGGAACAATCTTTTTTCTCTGATGAAGAAAACAAACTGAAGGGAAGAAAAAAAGGGAGAGGGGGTTGCTCTTTATGTAAGGAGAGGGGTTTTGGGGAGGGGGTGGTGTATAAACCCCTGCTTGCCTTTATAGAATATAACTTTTCAATCCATATAAGGATTCGAACGCTACCCAGACGTGACCAAATTATTAAAATAAGGACACATATCTAAAAAACTAAAACTGCCCCCAAAAAATTTAAATGAACAAGCCACAAAAAAAAAAACATTATTTGAGAAAAAGACAGATGTAGCACAACGTTTGCTTTGTGAGAAAACTTTTGTAATCACTCAAATGAGTGTCTCAACAAAAATATTGCCATTAATTTTTTTATTAGGGAAAATTTGTTTTGTTGTGTGCGTCTTATTTAGCATATAAAAGTGTTTCTGGAGTCCCTTTAAGGAAAAAAGTTTCACTTGCAGTAGTTTTGCAAACTTGTATTTTATCACGTCCCAACACTTTGCTAATTGTTAGCCTAAAATCACAGTGTAATGTAAAGCAGGGTAACCTTAAAAAATCAAGTGTGGCTTCCCTCAATTGGTTTGCTTTTCTTACCAGATTAGTTCATAATAGGGTTCCGTGTTTTTGGTAAATACCGATATACCCCGAGACGAATTTATCAAAATCAGTGAAAACCGATAAGCCCCGAATTGGAGCTCTCCAGGGGTTTCCCCAAAAATGGAAATATTAGGGGGGGGGGGGGGGGTCTAAATTTTTAGGGTGTAGGGAAATTACTGGAGCTGTCCTTGACTAAGAAAACGCAAGCTATGCGGGATGAAAATTTGTATTTACAATTTCATTTTATGATCACCCGCACCTGTCCGCAAAACTTTTTTTTTTTTTTTTTGGGGGGGGGGGGGACAAATACGTTTTTAAATTATTCAGATCATAGCCAATATGTTATCTGAAGGTTGGGAAATCCCATTCCCGTGTCCTATTTTCTGAAACATATAAGTCCCGCTAAACTTCGATTGTTTTTCTGATTCCGGAACTTGACACCGAAAAACACCGAATCTGTGGGGGGGGGGGGGGGGGGGGGGAGGGAGGGGAGGGGGGAATAAACCCCAAGAAAACACCCCTAAGCAGTCTTGAAATAAGCACCCCTCTGGTACACCCCGAGGTTGCATCCCTCAGCCTAGAGCCCGCGTCCATATGCGACAGGAGATCTGCACCCCATCCGTACATTTTAATTAATTTTACACGTTTTTTTTTTGCCGTTGAGGACTTTCCATAATCCAGTAGGCTGATTTTTATTTTTTTAGCTGGCCATTTTTAAATAGATTTATGTGTTTAATAAACTGTTAAAGAAATGGAAGTTTTAACGTTTAAATAAACCAAGCCATTGAAAAGAAGAAAAAACGCAGATGGTGGAGATAAAACCATAGGACAGCAATTTCTGCGAATTTTGATTCTACTTGTGCTGCATACTCCTGCCCGCGTGTAGTATCGGAGAGAAGAGACTGAATACTACACATGCGAAAATCACCGGGTTGCAGCGAGATCCCTCCTCGAGCATCAAAAACATCCCACCAAAAATGATTCGTTAATCGCGCGAGTCGAAAAAGTGTGTTCCGCGCGCGCGTCAGAAAGGTACACGCCCAAAAGGCCGCAAACAGAAAGCAAACACAACAGACAAATCGAAAAATGCTGTTATGCGCCTGAAACTTTTATCTCGCAGCCCGCTCAAAGTAGCATCGCTCCTGATAGGAAACATTCCCCCTCCTACGAGTGCGACTATGCACCTCCTCTGGCGTATTCACCAAGCCGAAGGGGGCAAAGCGAGGAATTAATTCCTGTCAGTCGCGAATCGTTACCCAGCCCACTGCGGAGATATGCTACGCCCCTTTCGCTCCCTCTGTGCGGAAACGTGCGTTTCGCCCCGTAAACTGCCCTTTTCCGACTAGCATTGACCACATATCTCGCTATATTTCGCTAATTTGTAGGATAGGTAGTGTTTCCGGCCCTGCTACATTAATCTTTCGGCACTCAATACACCGCATTACATGTCAAAAACAGCAAATTCTGCCCGGAGGACGTGCTTACGATGTCCGGCAACGGGAAGGGGGATTTTGTTATCGTGTATATTAAAAGAAGCTGTAAAATGCACCTTTTATAAAGATTAGTGAAATAAAACTACTATATAAACGATAAATAAATTAAATTGAATTAATATCTGGGCAGTCTTGAAGTTATAATGCAAGTTTTTTGGTCTGGTTCGCTCAAAGTCGGCATCCCCGCCGAGTCTCTCGGTGACGTCACAAGCGTCAATCTGAGGTGGGCTGTAGTTTTCTGTAATTGGCGCCGCCATTTTTGACGAAGACTGACACCTTGGTAAGCTGCCACTCAAACGAGTGAATTACCTCTCGTGCCGCGAAATGCCCCTCTCAACTTCCGCACGATGCTCGCGGCCGGCTTATCCGTCGAAAATTGAGGGCTTTGCGGGCCCAGATCCGCAGATATCCGTTCGCAGACGCTGCGAAGCGTGCAACTTCCAGGCGAAAGGAGGAGTTTACGCGAGCAAATTGACAGATGCTGCTTTCCCGCCGTCCTGTCGGAACCTTTCAACGCGGCCGCCTCTTCCTCTTCGCAGTCCGCGTTTAGTTTTTGCACGGGAGACGGCGGTTTGGTAGAGATGGAAAGATCGCGACACCACGACTGTGATCACGGACGTGTCTCCGCGACGGTTCATGCAAATTCGTCGGGGGAAGGGGCGTCGCATCGAACTCGACGTGTCGGAGTGTTTGTACACAACAGGCGTTCGAGAATTCGCTGGGTTTTGCGGTGTGCAATTGCTACGGGCAAGTATCTCCCACCTTCACGTGAATCGACCTGCAAAAACAAATTAATGGAGCCAAGATTTGAATCGGTTCTCGACGTCGATTCCATTACACTGAAAACTCGGCTCTCCGCTCCGAGCTCATTTCTCATTCGAAGCAGGATTTCACAGCAAACCTGTTTCAAGATTCTAATCAGTTGTTTAGGTGGCTCTCGCCATCTGCGCAGCACAAATTCTGTTGAAATATGCATTTCGAGTCGTGTGGCGACGACTAAATTAACAAAGCACATAATAAAAAAAAAAATCCGGATGTCCTTTTTTGAAATTGTGAGCGTGAGAATCGGCACACGAGTTTGCCGTGATCGAGGACCGCCGCTTTGGTACATCGCGTAGCGTTCCCAAGGACGGCCGGCGTCGTCGAGCCCTCCGTGGTATTGTTTCGGCTGTTCGCAGGTGTGTCTTGCTCGAACGGTTCATGGGCAAAACAGGAAGTGTGGGATCTGCCAAGTGAGGATGGGATTCCCGGATGAGTCAGCGGCTGAGCAGTGATCCGCGCGGAGCCGCTGTTTTGTGAGTACTTGTCAGATACGTTTTCTTTTAGTCATATTAGAGATCGTGCTATCTTTCTTTGCTTTGTAAATGTAGAACAAAATATGAAGCAAAAAGTGTAAGTCGTATATTATAAAATCAAAAAATGAAAAGATCCTAGTGACACACTACGTACCATCTTCAGGAGCTGAAGATAAGTGTCTTGTCGAAATTTCGAGCGCCTCCCAGAGGCTTTAAGGAAGTGTCGTTCAAGGGTGTCTGAACAGCTTCATTTCCTTTGTGCTTTGGTTAGACAATTAAAGCAAGCAAATAAAGTTGCACAAAGCATGTAGGCATGTTTGCAAGAAGTCAGTGTGTGAAATGGCAACTTGAGTGTCCCTGCCCTAGAGCTGCAATCCTGCTGGTGCACTGCGGCTGCTACGTGTGATTAGTCAAAGCTGCCTGATATGCATGGCATGTTTTCTTGAGTCACAGACACACACAGGTTAGTGATTCTGGAGAGTGAATATGCTATGTTATTGCCTCTCCTTGCAGTTGGCATGTTTGAGTTTGTAGTTATTGAGGAAGTATAAAATAGTTATTTCACATTAAACAGACTAACCAGCTTGTGGCCTGCCATGCACAAACTTCATGAGACGTCTATCGCATCAAATAAAACACATAGAGAGTTCTAGGAACGATGTAAGAAGCATAGGCGTGCGCACAGGGGGGCAGGGGGCGGCCGCCCCTCTAATCATCTAGGGGGGCGCAAAGTTGGCCCGACTCAAGGCGCGACTGTGCCGGCGGTATGGTTTCTTTTTCGACGGCATAAAACACCGACGGGGGGGGGGGATGGCGGGCGCTTTGGGGAAACCTCGCACCCCTAATGAAAAATCCTGCGCACGCCTATGGTAAGAAGTATGCGTTGCCATTGTGAACACCTAAGAACAGAGCAACACAGTAAGGGAGGAAAACAGTTCTTCCCCAAATCTAAGGTTTCCACATTGTTGGAAATTCCTTCATTCCCCTTTCTTAAGCACTATATGTTTATCATGGTGATCCTTGAAGCTTTTACTCCTTTTTTTTTTTTGTACAATTTAGTGTTCTAGAAATTAGAAAAACTTGAAACATGGTCTTATCCGGAGAGAAAGTCGTCTGCTTCTTGCGCAAATGTTGCGGTGACGTCAGAACGACCACAAGTTCTGATTGGTTTTGATTGGAGGAATAGTGGGTAGGCCTCAATGAGGTCTACCCACTGAATTTTCAATCACTTAATAAAAGCTCAGCGTTCCAACATCATCGCACACCTCTGCAAGAAGCAGGCGAACTTGCCCTTTGCATAGAAAGTGCTCAACATGACCTGCTCTTAAAAAAGCTTCAGCAGAATCAAACACGCAAATTCTTGGAGGATCCCATTGAAGCTTTATAGGGACACTGGACTCCCAAAAATGTTTTGTTTGAAGTGCCTCCATAGGACACATCTCACAAAATAATCTTTCCCCAAGCAGAACAAAAAAAATCTTGTGCGATGTTTACAGCTTGAGATTCACTTTCAGTGAGGAGCAATTCCAAAATATGCTTCTCTTTTTTGCAATGTAAATATTGCACCAAAAGATAAAATTTTTTTTGTTGATCCCCATCATCAAAAATATAATAATTTTCTGTTTTGTTTGGTGACATACATGTAATACACAAACACTTCACTTTTTTTTTTTTTTAAGGCATGGGAGTTGTGTATTTGGTAAACTTTTGTTGCTGATGAAACCTGACTTTATATTACATGAGAGGTTAATCCATGTTTGTACATAGATTCTAGTTATAGGTAGGGGTCTGTATATTTGGATAAATCTGATAAAATCTGAAAAAAGACTTGCCAGTAATAATATATCCGATTTGGATTTATTCGAAAAACTCAGGATTCAGGGGAGTGCCAGTCGTTAAAATCCGTCAGGTCTCTTTTCTCTTCCTAATATCTTAACACAACCTTTTGCAATGGTCTTTTTTTTTTTTTTGCTTCCATTTTTGTTTGTGAGGGCTGCAAAAAAGTTGTTTTGACCCTTTATAAGAAAAAGGAGCTAACAACCCTGCAGGCAAGGTGCGAACACTTCGCAGTGTTCGCACCTTCCCTGCCACTCACTGAAGCCTTCTTCTTGCCCACGTCTCTCTTGTAGGCATTCATTTGCCTTTCTCTGGCCTTCGTTTGTTGAGGATTCAACTTGTTGGAGAGATTCAGTACCTCTGTGCAATAAGCAGGAAGCAAAAGCTCTATGTAATGAGGATAAAAATATCTCAATACTTAAGTGATTGGCAGCAAGTATTGCCGCAAATGGAACTGGCGCCCTTCGCATCACTCAATATCAATTCCAATCACCACGTCCATCCGAGGAGAGCTCCTAAAAACTAATTTATGTCGTGGAAGACTTACAACTTGTTGCAGTGTCTTCAAAGAGGCTGCTTTACTAAACTCATTAACTACTGTTTGCGATTGTGGTAACCTAGGTCAATGATGTCAGAATTTTGTCAGAAACTCAAAATTTTGTGTGCGATAAAGGAAAACACGAAAAAAAAAACCCAGTTTTTGGCAAAAAATAAATTCAGAAAATCCAGAATCCTGGTCATGGACAGGCATATTTTTTAACTGCACCAGTCATGGTGAATACAACCAGTTCGTATATACTACATACAGTTGGGGTGACCAGAAATCCCGTTGTAGAGGTCCGCTTCTGCCGTCCCGTCCTTTTGGTCTGACGAAGCCTCATGTCCCCTTTCGTGGGAACATGCATAGTAGTTGCAAAAGCAGTACTAAGAGAATGGAAGGAAAACGAAAAAATGTTTACTTGTTACAGAGGTAATGTTGTAGAAATGAAGGAAGATCCATTGGGGGGTCCTTAGGGAATGCATTATTATGACCCTTGGGAAACGCCACACACATCCCCCTTTGGGAAATGCTAATGCTGACCCCTTCCCTTTTCTGCTTTGGCTTTCTCTTTTGGCTCTTTTGCTTCCTCTATCTTTTGCTGCCTCTTTTCGGCTTCGTTACGGGGTCAGTGTTAGCATTTCCCAAAGGGGGACATGTGTGATGTTTCCCAAGGGTCATGCGAACACATTTCCTAAGTATCCACCAGTAGGTGGTATTTACTGGACGCCATATTTGAGGTGACTGCTCGCAGCGCATGCTCGGGAGGAGTTTCCCCCTCAGCTCTCCGGCGACCAGAAGAGAAAAGGGCAAGGAGAAACTCTTCTCATCGGGACTCTCCCTTTGTGTGTCCCAGACTTCTCCAGACGTTGCTATTCTTCCTCTAGAAGACTGCAAAAGATTAACCCGTCACTCAAAATTTCTACAAAAGCAGCTTCCCCTCTCTCTTTCCGTGGTGGTGCGAAAGCAGCAGCGAGCTCAGCTATGGCCGCCAGTGAATACCACTGGTGGATCTTACTTTAATTTTCTCCGGCGAAGTGGGCTTGCCGAGCCCGCTTTGCCCCACCCTCTGTCGCATGCAGACCCGCGTCGACTTGCCGCTTCCTACGCTGCATTTTGGCCAGCTGAGCTAGGCGCTGCTTCCGCTCGTCTGTCTCATTCGCCCGCCTTGCGCGCTTAGCAGCGGCATCTGCTGCCTGACGCTGCTTTCGCTGTTCACCGGTTTCCCGCGCACCCATTGGCTTCCGCTTTGCGACTTCACCTCCCTCTCACCTTTGACCTCCACTACTGTCCTCTCTACCCGGCACGCTTCCCTTTCCACTGTCTTGTCTGATGACAGATGCCGTCAGCTTTTCCCTGTCATATGCCTAATGCCTTAATAAACATACTATAAAGCATGCTGTAGTTGCATCTGCTAGTACATTTTGTTCGCATAAACGTGTTTGCGGGATACTCTCTCATATTACTGAATTTGACTTGCTTCGGTTGGCAACATCTCTTCCTCATTGTCAAAAACAATGGGAAAAAAAGCACACAGCGTTCTCAGAGAATTTCAGAAAAAATGTG
The DNA here is from genome assembly GCA_037355805.1 of Ixodes ricinus. Lineage (NCBI taxonomy): Eukaryota > Metazoa > Arthropoda > Arachnida > Ixodida > Ixodidae > Ixodes > Ixodes ricinus. Next base: position 315,487 of record JAZHYW010021752.1, read on the forward strand.
CGTGTTTATGTTTATGCGAAGCAAGCTTGTTTTGCTGCACTTGCCCCCACACACACACACACACACACACCCACACCTTGGGGACAGTGTGAGCACCCGGAAGACCATGTGGGTCCTTGGGCAAACTACTGTCGGGCACAGCGATGGGATGAGGATGAAGCAACAGAATTTTGAATGAAAAATAGAAGAGCTCGAAATATGTAACAAAACCAGTGTTGTATGAAATGACGTTCCTAGAACACATTTTTTTTTAATGCCGCCGTTCCATCTTGCTTTAGTAGAACTGGAACGGGAACTCGTTACGTTGTCAAAAACAAAAACATTCCTTTTCTTTTTTTTTTTGTCTATATGTGATTTTGCTTGAATTTAGTAGGCATTTAGTCTTATTGTCTATTTCAACCCCGGACTTCAAGGGATGGGTGAATGTCCAAGGGGTAGTCGAAAACAAGGGCCTGGAACAAATTCAATCATGGCAACACAACACGCAGTCCGACAAGAATATTTTTGCCCGCTTGCTTTATTTTATTTGCGGATCATCCTGCACCACATTTCATTAAAATATGCAAATGCGACATTAATGCAACGAAACGTTCCAATCTTAAAGGGATACTACAACGAAATTTCGGAGCTCATTTTTTGGTCTATATGTGTTCAAAGGAGCAGTATCGCATCGAACACACCAATATCTTGTTCAAAAAGTCACAAAAAGGAATTTTAAAACGAATTATACAATCAGCAAACTGCACCTGGTGGATGTAGCTAACGCCTCATTTGTAATGCCCATCTAGGAATCTTGACAGCTGGTAACGGTAACTGTCTCGCCTCCGGCCACGACGAGAGAAGAGGGGAAGGAGGAACTCCCCTCTTCCCGAGAATTCCTTTGTGTGTCCCAGAAGTCGCTATTGTCCCCCTACAAGATTATAGAAGATTAACCCGTCACTCAAAATTCGTACAAAAGCAGCCGCTTCGGTGGCTGGAACGACTACCGTAAAATCCCGTAAGGACGCCCACCCAAAATGAAGAGATAGATGGTGTAAAGCATGGGGTGGGCTATCTTTGGGGATGCCACAGCAAAACTTTATCAAAAATTAATGATAAGCGCCGGGGTACCCGCTACAAACCACGTGATGCGGGAATTGATACCGCAGATCGCGGACACGGCAAATTTGCGTCTCACAATGCGATAAACACGCGGGAATTCGCTACAAACTCCTGTTTCACGGGAAAGGATACCGCAAGTGGCCGATGCAGCAGATTCGTGGTTCACGGTGCGAAGGACTCGCGGAAGCCCGCCGAGGACCCGCATCTCACGGGAACGGATAACGCAGATCGCGGACGCAGCAGAAACGCATTTCACGATACAAAATACGCGCAAGAACAACTCGCGCGTGTAATTCTAAAAATCAGCTAAAAATCGATATCGCGTGCGCAGATCGCGGACAAAAACACGCGAATCTGCTACGAACTTGGGAACGGATACCGCAAATCGCGAACGCAGCAAATTCGCATTTCACGATGCAATATACACGCGGGAACAAACAGAGTGTTACGCGAGCCGATATCGCGCGCAGATCGCAGACAAAAACGCGGGAACCCGCTATGAACTCGCGTCTCGGACACACCGGTACCGCCGATCGCGCCGTAGATGTGCGATTCCCGTCGGAAATCGCTTGACTCCAACGGGAATCGGGGGGTGGGCGACGTTTCCGAATTTTTATGTTACAGATATTTAGCCAGAAAAACGGGATGGGCGATCTTTCGGGGAGGGCGCCCTTACGGGATTTTATCGGTAGGCCATCCTCTCGACGTGAGCCTCGCCGTAGCTATTCTCGTCCCGAGACGAACTACGTCACGATTGCGTTGGATGTCACATGCTCTCCGCTGGCTGTTCTCTGAGCACTTGGCAGAGTGGGCCGTTTATAATGAGAAATACAGCCACCAGGCTTAAAATGCAAATGTGCGATTGTCATTTACGGATTTTGTGGATCATATTCAGCCTATCTCTGAACACTATGGGTATATTCCAAATTTCGTTGAAGTATCCCTTTAAACAGTAACAAGAAAGCTTTTCTTTGGAACCACTGGAACTTGTTCCAAAATTAAGAAGGGACGAGCTTTCGCTCCTGTTTCGAAGGGACGTGTACAACGCAGAACAAAAGGAAAACAAAGCGAGGCACGGTGTACCTCTTCATTTATGTTTGGAAGTGCCACGGTGGAAGAAAAAGTTGGACACAAACGAGAAATGCGAAAGCACCTGTAGTCATTCACAACTTAGGATATGCAGGGTGTGGCAAATCCTGAACATCTCGTTATCACTCCTCAGCCAACGAGATTGCGGCATTGGCGGCCAAGAACGTATCACAAAACAAGAAGAACAAACATAATAGGGTACAGCCCGCGTTTTTTAAAAGGGCACCAAAGCGGTTTCCGAGATCGTCTACTTATGATCGTAGCTAGATCTACTAGCTTTGAGCGGTCTAAGAAACCCCCACGATTACATACATGCATGGCCAATCTCTCTATCAAAAACGAAATCACAGGGTCGCGACGAGCCCCTTTTTCTGAAATTTGGTGCTGAAACCGGAGGTCAAAGTTGGACGTGCGACAGTCAATCACAAGCGCTCGCTTTCCGCGTGGCGGGGTGCTCACTGCTGACCGACGGCGAACCTATTTTTGAATGCTTGCGGATCACGTGCCGGAAGTGAGCGCTCGCAATGTGGCCGGCTCGCATCCGACGGTGCCCTTTGGTTCCTGCATCAAATGGCAGAAAAAGGGGCGTCTTGCCATCTTTGATTCTGTTTTTGATGGGCAAATCGGCCGCACGCCAACGTAATCTTGGGTTTAGAACGCTCAGGGCCCGTAGATCGAGTGACGACCCTAAATAGACCATCTTAAAAAGCACTTTACTGCCCCTTTACGCTGTTCATGACTATAGCAAAACACATTGCAAGCCAGCACGACCACTTTGAAATTGGTCGTTCCTTCCCCGTCGCTGTCGTGTCTTCGAGGCGTGGCCAACTAAACCCTCCCTGCCTGCGCAGGTTCTCGGGATGCAGGAGCCGTCCCCCGGGGCAGCACGGCAGTGAGCATGCCGGCCTTCCAGGAGTGCCCCCACTGCCGGCGGCCCACTGCACGGATGAGGAGGAGGAGGAGGGAGGCTCGGCGGGGGAGGGCAGCGCAGCCCCGCCCCCGCACGCTCCCCGGCTTCCCCGCCCTCGGCGGACGCCCAGGCACAGGCCCAGCTGGAGGCGGACAAGAGGGCAGTCTACAAGTGAGTTGGACAGTTGGACCGTCCCACTGCACGAGTGTTCTACACAAAAAAAGTTGAAGAAGGCAGTCTCTCATTCCCAATACCTGTTTGCTGGTTCTGTGCTCATCTTGTCTAGTTTTGACAGGCGTTCTTTCACGCTGAGAGTTGGCTGACCCTCCCCTTGTACCAGGCACATAGCCAGGATTTTGATTCGGGGGGGGGGATGGATGGATGGATGGATGGATGGATGGATGGATGGATGGATGGGGATGGGGATGGGGGGATGGGGATGGGATGGGGGAATGAGGGATGAGGGATGAGGGTAAGGGGATGAGAAAGGGGCAGCCGCACTAAGCAAGGCAGCGTTATATCCTCTTTCCCATTTCCGTGCACTTGTCAGGCTCGGCTGCTCAAGTGTTGTTGCCTTGGTAACCTGCGCCTGCTTGCGTATGCCACGTGGTAGCGGAAGGAAAGACGATACGTCATGCGGCGCGCGAGAGATTTGGGGATTTTTGCAAAGGGTCTATTGGCACGGTGGTAGAACGTCAAGCTCACAATCATGGGGTCTTGGGTTGGAATCCGATTGGGGCACGTTTAGTATTTCACTCTTTCTTTTCAATTTACCACTCTTTTGTGCAGATTTTTATCTGAAGTATGTGCTACGCATTTCGTAACGGTTTCCATAGTGTTCTATCACACCTTCCTCGTGGATCCCAACCCATAAAGGGGTTAGGACACGCCAAATATAAAATATAGCTATACTGCTAGGACCCATTGTATGTTCCTATATTCTTGCTAAATTTGTTTTGAAAATGGCACAATAGTTTTGTGGATCATTCGATTTATGGGGGAATATGGCCTCAGAATTCAAATTTTTCAGAGAAAAACTTTTTTTTTCCTTTAAAAATGATGTTTATGTTTATTAACTTCCAAAGAATGGTTTCAGAAACTTTTATTTAGAAACATGCAGGATTTATCTCACAATAAATTATTTTCAACATGTCGGCAGCCCTCCAAGTCAGCAGGGAGCATGTTCTTTGTTTTTATTTAACGCCGCTTCATACTGATTTTCCATAGCCAGAACATCCCACCCTCATTGGAAGCTACCGTTTACTCTAGATTTAGCCCGTAGAAGCTTTTCAAGTTCAAAAAGTATCAATGACCAGGAGAACCCTATACATCCAAACAGAAAAAATCCTGAAAATTTGGTTTGAGCAATTTGTTTGGTTGAGACCCGAAACAGTGTTTGTGATTGGTCCCAGTGGCGGATCCAAGGGGGGGCGACGGGGGCAGCCGCCCCCCTTAAACCAAGTCGACCCCCTCCCCCTTCTCGGAGAGCAATTTGACATGAGTGGACCCTGCATTGTACGAGCGAGAAAGAATGGGAAAATAGTATCCTTACAAATTTTCCGCCCCCCCCCCCCTAAACGGAGTTCTGGATCCGCCCCTGATTGGTCCTGCCCAGTGACGTGATATTGTGCCATCTTCAGTAACACCTTTTCACAGATCGTCCACTTCAGATCATATTCCTGCTTTGCTGCTCTTCCTTCGTATGATTTGCCTCTTAGTTCTTTTCAGTTTATCTGTCAAGGAATGCCTGCTACAAAAGTTAGCTTGCCTACAAACGACACAAACTGGTAGCTATTTCCAGGCAGGGCAACAACAAAGTCTCAGAGGAAGGTGTTAACAATGCTCTAGGTGAATTTTGCCTACCTTGGACTCGTAGAAAAGAAAGAAACCTAAACTTCAAATGCATTTTTCTCAGTTTCACTTTTTGGCAGGAAATGTGGTATGAGAAAATGTATCATGTCATTTTGAAAGTGTAAAGATTTCATTCAGTGGTGTCCTGGTCTGAAATTTTCCGAGGAATAAGTTAAGGTACTCATAATCTGAAAAGGCTAAATTCTTCATGACAAAAACCCATGCGGCCCGGGCCCCTCCCGAAATCTTTCATTTTGCTGGGACCTGCTCTCCCCCTCCCCCTCATACGGCATTTTGTCATGGGCGGGCACCCCCCCCCCGAAACAAAATCTGGCTAAGTGCCTGCACGGTGTGCCCCTCCTGCATTTTTGCACTCAGACCTAACAAGCACCCAGTTCCGGTATTTTAAAGGACACATGCAAAGGAAAAAAGCTTTTTTTGTAAACAGGCTAAATGGAAAAAGAATATTATAAAACGAATTTACAACGAAGAAAAAAAATTTTAGAGCTATATTTAAGGCACAAAACGAATTTGTAGTTAGCGCCCGCAGGAGCCACTGCTGGTCACGTAGTAGGCCCGCGCACCACCGCGCAGCGTCGCCGCCGCTGCAAAGTCACGCCGCTGCCGCATGCTGAGCGTTGTGCGGCGCCGCTTCGACGTGTTTCTCCACACCGCCTTCGCCGCCACCGCACAAGTTCGTCTGCTTCGGGACGCTGCCGCCATCATCTGAGCGGTACACAGGTCTATCATGTCTGCTTGCGCTTTTCAGGAGTTTCCTTTGGGCTCTAAAAGTTACCTTTTAATCTTAGTTTTTTGTTATACTTCAAACAAATATGAATAAGTTACTTTTAGAGGCCATAGGAAGCTTCTGAAAGAGCGCAAGCACCACGTGATAAATAAGGGCCAGTCACGTGATAAATAAGGGCCACTTTCCTGCGGCGCCCGCGGCGCTCAGCTACAAATTCGTATAGCGCCGTAAATATAGCTCTACAAATTTTTTTACCTTCGTTGTAAAATCGTTTTATGACGTCCTTTTTCCATCTAAGTTGTTTAAAAAAAAAATTTTCTTTTCCTTTGCACATGCTTTTAAGATTGGCTCCAAATTTGAAGTGGGTGCGTGCTCGGCATTTGACGGCATGCCACAAGTGTGGTTAAAGGCTTACTAACCTTTCTAGCTATACAGAGTCAATTACTCGCGTTAAGTGACCAAGTTACATTGCAGTTACCTGTAAAATATTGCACAATGTCCATTTGTGGATGCTACATTGTTAAAAATCAAAAGCACAAACACCTAGGAAAAGTAGAGGGGACAGGATTGAGTGCTCTGTCCTGCCCCCTCTTTTTTCCTTTGTGTTTGCACTTTTGATTTTTAACAATGTAACTAGCTCAACAGTTAATTTTGATTGTTTGGTGCTACTTGATTTCTGACCCACTGATCAGTTGTCAGTAGCAGAAAAGGCATCAGTTTGTTCCAGCTCCAGTTCGACACATTGCTCACGATACACTTCGAGGCACTGACGTGAGCGTGTAGCACTTGTCATTAAAGACCGACGTACACTTCGTGCTTTCCACATTTCCCCACTCTCTCCTTTCCCATATCCTCTCTACCTTTCAACTTGCCCCAATGCGGCTCCCCTCGCAGTTTAGGAGAGGAGGGTGCTGAGAGGATTATCTCCCTTGCAGAAGACCAAGGTTCTATGTCAGCCTTTAAGTTAGAGCAATGGGGAATATTTGTAAATGTAATTTTCAAATCTAACTGAGATTGAATCAAGTTACAAGTTATCCTTCAAGGATGTCCCTGACATTGTGGTTGGTTATTTTTATTTATTTATTTATTTATTAGGTACTTTTGCAGTGCCCCTCAACAGCCTGTGGGCCTACAGAAGGGTGCACCACTGCATACATGCAAGAGTTCAAGCAACACAAAATACAAGATGCAAAAACAAAAACATGTCCTGAAAAAAAAGAAAAAGGAAAAAAAAAATGTTACATATGTACTGTCAACAAAGTGTGACCTCTGATAGTGCAACACATACATTGCAGAAACATAGGTTGTTCCCATTCCCTGTATTGTTTGATAGAGGCAAATGAAGGAAAAATATAATCAGTATACCTTGAGCAGTGCTTGCATGCTAAAACTTCCAGGCAAAAAAATATGGCAGTGGATGCAGCACCTTAAGCTAGTCACCTTCCAGCTCTAGTAACAGCTGCCCCGCCCATTGCGTGGTGCAGGCACCCCCTGTTTCCCCTGCTGGCCCTGCTGTTTGAGAAGTGTGAGAGGGCCACGCAGAGCGCCGAGGCCCCCTGCTCGGAGAGCTTCAGCAGCGACATCCAGGCCTTTGTGCAGCACCAGGAGCAGGACCGGAAGCCCTTCTTCAGCGACGACCCAGAAGTGGACGGACTGGTGAGGAGGGAGCACATCGTAGCTGCCCCTTTCTTCTTTCTTCGTGGGATTGACCTAGGAGATACACTATGGCAGCTACAGGGGAAATGAACGTTGTAGCCAGGAAGCTTTATTTGAGGATGAGTTGGGCATATTGCTTACATAACTTATTATAGGGTCAGCTGCGTTTTGGAGGGAGGTGCGCATCCCTGGTTATGACGTGGCTTGCATGCCCCAGTGGGGACAAAAAACTAGGCCATTCGAGGATTACTGAAATTATCTGTGTATTGTTTGAGGTTGTTTTCCCACGCTCGTCTTTTTTTGCCACTTTCCATTTGAGAGATAGCCCACCTAAAATCAAGAGCAAATTAGGTAAAAATATGGAGTAAGTTAACTTTCAATGTACAATCGAGAAAAATTTAAAAAATGTTATTTGTAAGTCTGGTGCCCTTTGCAAGCTTGCTATTGTGGTGAGGGGCCATAGCTAACTAGCCACATTTATGCCAAGGCAGTCGTTGACCCTAACACTAATACTAATAAGAGTGGGCTGTCTTTTCGTTTTTAGAAAAATATAGCAAATCAACCCAAATATAGGGGTGGGCTATCTTTCGGGGGTGGGGCATCTCTCGGGATTTTACGGTAGACGATTTTTGTGATATCCTGCGCTGGCAGTAGCAGCACCCCGGGCAACATGCGTCGTTCAAAGTTGCTTTTAACCTCTTCGGTGTGACTCACTCTGCCTTTGACAGAGATTACATCCTAATGGAAACAAGGACATTTACCATTTTGGGGTCTAGCATATCACAGAACCTATTGTTCTTATATGAGGATGAGTTGCTGGGATCCCAGGCGCCGGATACATCCTCATTTCGTTCATTTATCTGACCCTTGAGGGCCCGCTCTCGAGGGCATTGCATAAAAAGGGGGCAATACAATAAGTACTACAAGTCAATGAACAAATAACAACAGATAGAATTCACTCTCCTGATTAAGCTTAATGTATCGTAAAAAATAACATTGAGTTTTTCAAATCCATGGGGTCAGGAGTCAGAATGATCGATTCTGGGAGACTGTTCCGGTTTACAATCGGGACTGGCAGGAGCGACTCGTTAAATGTGTTAGTCGAGCCAAATGTGGCGCTGAAAATTGCAGGCGTTGTTAAGGCGACGAGTCGACCGTTCAAGAGTATGCAGGAATTAACTTCTAACACTAGAATGAGAGTGATAAGTTTAGGAAGTAAGCAAATATGTGCTTCAAGGGTGGATAAATTTAGGCTTGTTTTCATTGCAGTGACTTACAGCACACAGGTAACCAGGGTGTCTAACGACCGGGCAAACCGGGAAAACCGGGAATTGTCAGGGAACATTTTAATTACCGGGAAAAATCAGGGAATTGTCAGGGATATTGTCAAAAGCGAGCCCAGTCAGGGAAAATGAGCTGGAAACGCCATCGAGTGCCCTGAGCAAAGACTTGGGGACTTGGGGGCAGAAAAATGGGCAATAAATTATGCTTAGAGCGGAGTGAGGGCTCTGCTCACCCGATCTAGAGTGTGGAACCATATGCAAAGGGAACATCCAACAAATCCAGTTTAAGTTGTGGATTGGATTGAGGGCGCGACACTAGGCTAGTTCCAGTTAGAGCCTCCTTGTACTAGATATAGTAACAAATGGAAAAGCTGCAGACCCCAATCCAATCCAAGCCGAAAGTTTCCTAAAGTGTGTATCTGGCGGCCATGCTGCCATTCGGTTATTGACTATACCCTGTTTCATACTTAGCGTTCAACGCTGTCAAAGCTACTGGAGCGAGCGCGTGACTTCATCTATGGTTTTGTTTGCGCGAGAACGCGTGCAAATGATCAACGAGATCAAGCCCCATGCTCGCGCCAAAAACTTTGAGAGCGTTGTCCACCAAGTATGAAACAGAGTATAGTGTGGTTGAGCGTCATGTTTTCATTGTGTTTCGGAAGTGGCCTTTTCACTGACGATGTTGGCGGCAAGAAAGTGCTCATTTAATCCTGACTGGACTAACCCGAATATTTCGGAATATGCAAGTTGGATTAAGCCCGTGCAATATGATCCTCACAGTGCTCAATGCCTTGTGTTGTAATGGTCTTAGTATATATTTAACCACCTCTACAGTGGTCAGGGAATTTCAGCTTTAATTGTCAAGGAAAACCTGGAAAAGTCAGGGAATTTCAAAATAATAATTTGCTAGACACCCTGAAAACACGAAAGTGCGCTGTTGAAACCACTCATTGCCGAGTTTTTTTTTCTCACCCTGTTCGAAATTGCAGTAAATAAAATGCTGTTTCAGTGCTTTTTCTCACTTTTTTAGAAGTCACTGGAAATGAAATGCTAAGTCAGCAGTGCATGAGCATCGAATTAGCACTGAGCTAGTTAAGTGTGAATAGGAGAAGGTCCATACATGCAATCTGCAGTTATGGAGAAAAGCATTAGTTACGCGACACCGATTTTCTTTGGCACGGAGTATCATAAGTACCTGTTATCAAGGATGAAATAATACTTAATAAATATGTTGCAGGGCCGCTCGGCAGAACGTGTCTGGTATACTCTGTTTTCCGAAACAAAAGTCGAAGGCAACGAAAGTTTCGGGTGACCACCTCCGTGCGAGCATTGAACTGATTTTATTAAGGTGAAAGTCTTATATGTCTCATCGTTCATTCGACCTTCAAAGTCCTTGAGCGAAAACACGTTGGCGACACGAAAGGTACCAAAACGTTTACGTGACCACACAGGCAAATTAGAGGCAATGAAATTAAGAAGGATGACGTAGCCAATTAAGAGGAATCAAAGTGAATTCCTAGACGTCGTCCTCTAGGAGTCGTTCTTGACGTCGTCCTAGACGTTCTCGACGTTGTCCTTCAGGTCATCCTAGAAGTCGTCCTAGGCGTTGTCCTTGACTTCGTCCTAGATGTCGTCCTTGACTGGCTTTCGCCTTCCCACACGTAAGCAGTCTTAAGTTTACTGGTGTAACATTTTTATTCTTCGCGGGCTTTCTTTTTTTCGTACTTGGTCCAAAACTCCTAAAAAGAGCATCGCTTGAGGAGAACTAAAACTGTTCATCGTTTATACTTCTTATTGTTGCTGACAAGGTGACAACAGCTGGGCGTTTCTTTCCAACGCTCAGTCTCTAGCACACACTCACTGCTGTGCACGCACGCTCACTAGACACGAAAGCGTTATCGAAGGTACGAAGCTCACACTGGAGGCGGGACAACCGAAACTCCTCCCTACCATTTTCATCCTGTCAGAGACTCTAGCTGCCAGATCGTTTCACCTTCTGTAAGTGATTAGAAAGGCCACACTTAATTTGTTGAGCCCCCGAACAATTTCACCTCCCGTAAGATGTCGGAAGCGAGCATTGCTCTTCCTTCCCTCGTGCAGATGGTGAAGGCGATCCAGGTGCTGCGCATCCACCTGCTGGAGCTGGAGAAGGTTCAGGAGCTGTGCAAGGACTTCTGCAACCGTTACATCGCCTGCCTCAAGAACAAGATGCAGAGCGAGAACCTCCTGCGCAGCGCCGACTTCCCCTCGTCCGGGGCAGGGGGCTGCGACGGGGGCCTCAGCGACTCCCCCTCCTCCTCCGCCTGCTCTTCCCCTGCCCCTGCCCCCTCTCCGCCGCCCCCGCACCACCCCCTCGTCGCTCCCCAGGTGAGCAGGTCGCTCTGTGGGCGCTGCTTTGCTATTGTCGCCGACGGGGTGAGAACAGCGGTGAGGAGAGATGTCCCGCGTGGGCCTCCTACCTCTGACTACGCTTTGATGTGTCGTGCACCTCGAGCGTATGCCCGCCGCCAAAGCGCGACGGAAGGGGCTGGAGGCCGGACGTTCGAAAGACATGCCCTGCCGTTCTCATTCTGTCGGCGACTATGGCTGTACGGCAGTTCAAAGGGTTGGCAGAGAGTTTTTGAGCTTGTCATTTTATGGCGATAACTCGATATACCATAAAATCCCGCAAGGACGCCCTCTCCCGAGAGAGATCGCCCATCCCGTTTTTCTGGCTAAATATCTGTATCATAAAAATTCCGAAACATCGCCCACACCCCGATTCCCGTTGGACGTCAAGCGATGTCTGACAGGAATCTCGCATGAACGGCGCGATCCGCGGTACCAGTACGTCTGACAAACGAGTTCATAGCGAGTTCCCACATTTTTGTCTGCGATCTGCGGGCGTGATATCAACTCCCATAACACGCGAGTTGTTCCCGCGTGTATATTGCATCGTAAAATGCGAATCTGCTGCGTTCACGATGTGCGGTATCCACTCCCGAGTTTGTAGCGGATTCCTGTGTTTTTGTCCGCGATCTGCGCGCGCAATATTGATTCCTGTGAGAGTTGTTCTCGCGTGTATATTACATCGTGAAGTGTGATTCTGCTGCGTCCGCAATCTGTGATATTTGTTTCCGTGGCACGGGAGTTTGTAGCATTTTCCCGCGTTTTTGTCCGCAATCTGATCACAATATCGGTTTTCGTGGCAGGCAAGATTGTAGCGGGTTCCCGCATGTTTATTGCACCATGAAACTTGAATCTGCTACGTCCGCTATCTACGGTATTCGTTCCCGTGAGATGCGAGTTCTCGGCGGGCTTCGGCGGGTCCTTCGCACCGTGAAACGCGAATCCGCTGCATCGGCCACTTGCGGTATCCTTTCCCATGACACAGGAGTTTGTAGCGAATTTTCATGTGTTTATCGCATCTTGAAATGCGAGTTAGCTGTGTCTGCGATCTGCAGTATCAGTTTTCACATGATGTGGTGTGTAGCGGGTGCCCCTGCGCTTATCATTAATTTTTGATAGTTTTGCTCTGGCATCCCCAAAAGTAGCCCACCCCATGTTTTTCACCATTTATCTTTTCATTTTTGGGGGGCATTCTTACGGAATTTTATGGTGCACAAAATAAAGTAAATGACGCTGCTACTTTTGAAGGCATGTCATGGGATACTGAAGATTTTAATGCATTATGGTTTTCGAGTGTACTAAGAAAGTAAAAATTATGATTGTGCATGGCTTATTTTCTATTAAAGAGTAACTGCAAAGAAAAAAAGTGTTTTTTTAAACAGCCTAATTGGAACAAGCATGTCACGAAACAAATTTTTTTCGAGCAATATTTACGCCACAGGACGTAATTTAGTCGGAATCCCAACCTCTCCGCATTTGAAACTCCCGCTCTTTCGACGCCCGCGGAGTGGCTGGTATACGTCACGCCGTGACGTATAGCAGCAATTCTGTGACGTATAATAGCAACTTTATGGCGCGCGATTCAAAACGGGTGAAATAGCCGCAAACTAAAATCAGTCCTGCGCAATAAATATCGCTGTAAAAAATTTTGTTTTTGGCGGGAAAATTGTTTTGTGACATGCTTGTCCTAATTAGGCTGTTTAAAAATACCCTTTTTTTCTTTGCAGTTACCCTTTAAGATATGATCAAAGAGCGCGATGTGCTCATTCCTCTCAGAAAAAGAGGTGCGTCAGCATCTTTTATCGCCTTATTATAAGAAAATGGGCAGGGCATGAGCGCACTTGTGAGTTTTTAGAGTGCCTGGGGTACATAGATGGAATTTGTAGTGCTATAAAAAGTTCAACCGGAAAACCTGTTTAGGATTGTGCAGGGATGGACAGAGGGACATGAGGTTAGAGCTGCAGACAAAACTACAAAAGTTCTGAGAGCCGCAGGAAAGAAAAAGGGGGGCGGGTCTACTTTTAACAAGAAATGATATGGAGGCAACAGCGCTTTCCAAAGGGGACAAGTATAATTGTCAACTACAACAAATGACATTAGGCAGCAGAATGTTTCTTTAACTGCTAAGCAATTAGGAATGTCAACTACAACAAATGACATTAGGCAGCAGAATGTTTCTTCAAATGCTAAGCAATAAGGAATGCATGGTTCACAAGCCAGTCACTGCCCCTGACGCCTGTTATGTGTATACGGTTTGAAATTCTCTCTAGAACAATAAAGGAAACAGAGTCACTGAAGACATCTATCTGTATGTAGTGTAATACAGGCCTGCCAAGACTGTCAACTTTTTTAAATTCTAGAACTCTTTTCGTCTTGGGCACACAGGAGGGGAAGGGGGCACGCTCACAAGGGAGCCGCGAGCCACACTTGGACCCGCAAAGAGCCACAGGTTGGCCACCCCTGGTATAGTGGCTTACCCTTTCTTCAGATCTACAGTTGAACCTCTATTTAACGAAACCCGATTTTACAAATTTCTTGATTTAACGAACAAATTCGGATTTCCTCGTGCAGCCTATGCACGAGGTCTCCCTTCCTCGATTTTACGAAGTTCCCGATTTAACGAAGTAGTTAGCGGGTCCCGGTGACTTCGTTAAATCGAGGTTAAACTGTATTTGCCAAACTCTAAGCGAGATAATTTTTGCGTTCTGACTTTGATTGGTTTCACCAGTTAAAAAGTTAATTGGCTGTCGCTTGGGGGCATCCCAAGTGGTTTTGATCATGTGCATCGCAGTATGTGCAGTGGCATATTTGTCTGCTTTTTGTCATTGGTCAGGGAGCAGACTGCACAATGCTCATTAAAAAAATCAAAGTTAAGGGTCGTACCATGCATTCCAAATTATTTTTTTGGAACAAGGATGTAGGACACAGTTCTTAGTCAGACCTACTTTTTATGTTGGTACAGGAAATTTTACCATTAACCTTTTTGCAGTTCAGCTTCTTTTTCCAAAGACGTGCCCCAGTGGTTGCAATATTTTTTTCAAAGGTATAGTACAAAGAATAAGTCGGGGCACGTGTGAGAAGCATCAGTTTGATATATTGAAGATGAAAAGTTGTCTCCTTTTTTTTTCATTCGATTTCACTTTGGTGCGTCCGTTTCCTCTGCATTTCTGCGGTCTCGGGCTCCGCATAGTGGAGGTACTTCATAAAGATTCTCTTTCGGATGATGAGCTCTCGCCCTCTGAATTCAATTCTGAGAAACGTTAAAAGTAAAGTCTGAAGCAGAGGAGCCGGCGCTCCAATGGCCAGTACCGCCAGAGCAGCCCACATGCGAGGCGACCATTTATGGTGCATATCATGCGCACGGAGTGTAAAATTTTGAAACTATAACTAGCCCTAGCAATTTGAAACACAACGCGAATACACATTTATAGTTTCACAAAGTCACGACGGACAGCCACACTTTCTGGGGTGCAGGCGATTTTGCGTCTGAACGGGAAATTTTAAATGGATAATCAGTGGCCATGGCTTAAATGGTTATGTTGGTGGTTGTACTGTATATTCCAAATTATTGTTTTAGAGCAAGTACTATGTACGATGCCATTCCTAGTCAAACCTGTTTTCTGTATTCATAAAGTAAATTTAACCCTTGACACGTGCTTAATTTAAATTTTCACTTTGATTCTTGAGACTTTGTTGCAAGGGAAGCTCCTCTGATGATGGCCGTTTTTGTTATCTGATGCCCGTGTTTGCCTGGATGTTCCAGAGCGCATGCCTGTCAGCATCCACCCTGAGTCCTGGCCAAGTGGTGTCAGGGGGCACGGTGTTCCAAGTGGTGCAGACGACAGCCGGGATCGTGGCACAGCCCATACAGGTCAGGCTCCTCTTTCTTTCCCTAACCCCATTTGGGGAGTTTAAGATGCACATTCAGTCCAGTGTTTACGGAGGCTTTCCTGGGTATGGAATCTGTTGCATTTTACAGGTGCACATCTGATTTTTCATCGAGCCAATACTCGCAGGACAGGAGAGTAGACAGACTTGCTTTGTTGAGAAGAGTTCTGACACGCAGAAGCTCCTCAGTTTGAATCGCAACCAAAGAAGGCGATTTTACCGAGTTTCTTTTATCAATTGGCTAGTAGGAGCTGAGAATAGTATAGGTATTTCAGAGGCTAAGTATAGATCAAGGTGCATACATTTCTATGAGTCTATATTTTAGGTCCACGAAGAGCACAGCTAGAACATTGGATAACATAAACATTTGTTTTAGGTAGGCATGTGCGAATATTCAGTTTTTTCGAATATTCGAACAAATTGTACATTATTCAATATTTGCTTCGATCCGATTTCTTATATTCGCAAATTTCGAAGTATTCGGCACTAACGAATAGCGGACGCAAGGCTGCTTCCAATAGTTTCGGTTTCGGTATCGCAACGCCGTCAAAATGTCGCGTAGAACGAGTTCTTTTTTTTTTTTTTTTTTTAGCGAAAGTTGCATGGGCATTAACATCAGGAAGGAAAAAAAAAGGGAACAAAGTCATATCCGTGACCGAGAACGAAACGAAAGTGAACCACTGAACCGGGAAGTCCGTTCTGCTTGTGTTTCTTGCGGTGGACAGCACGTGCTCGGCATACGTTTGTTGTACTGCTAGGTTTCCATTTGCTCACTGTAGAAGCTGGATTGAATGGCTGGCGTGTCCGCTGCGGCCACCGTGGACGACGAAAGTGATGGCGTTGTGCATCGCAACCCGATCTGGAACTATTTCTTAAAGATCCCACCGGGGACTAGTGCTCGATGCATCAAGTGCAAGGCAATCCTCAAGACTCCAACGGGTACAACGACCACCTTAGTGTCCCATCTAAAGAGGCACCCGGATGCGTATCAGGCCTACATGGAAGAACGTCAAGCACGCACAAATACTGCCAAGCTCAAGAGCGTGAGTACGCCGAGTCAGCCATCGGTAGCCGACAGCTTCAAGCAGAAGATGAAACCAACGGGACCAAGAGCAAAGCACATGACGAAGATGATTGCTAATTTCATCGCTCGCAGAATGCACCCATACAGCGTCGTTGAAGAAGGAGGCTTCGTTGGCATGGTGGCATTTGCCATGCCAGACTACAGCGTGCCGTCGCGGACGACTTTTTCACGAGCAGTTATCCCGAACCTCTACGAGTCGAAGAAAAAGGAAGTTAAGAGAAAGTTGCAGGAGATTTTCAGCAGAGGTGCGGAGTGCTACTCCCTCACCACGGATGGCTGGACATCGCGCGCGAACGACAGCTACGTCTGTTTGACTGTCCACGTGATGGACAAAGACATCGGGCAGCATGTGCACGCTTTGGCATGCATGGAGATGAGCAATTCCCACACGGCCGATAACCTGGTACGGTTTATCGAGAGCGTCATCGAAGAGTGGGAGCTCCCAGCATCAGGTAACTTGCCAATCTACGTCGTAACCGATAACGGGAGGAACTTCACATCTGCGGTGGCGAGGTCGCCCTGCTGTGGCGTGCAGTGTTTCGGACACACTCTCCAGTTGTGCGTCAGCGATGCAAAGAAAGAAGTAGCGGGGTTCTCGGAGCTCTGTGCTAAAGCCAGAGCCATCGTGGGCCGATACAAAAGAAGTGCGAAGGCCCGTGGACGCCTTATGCAGATCTAAAAAAACATGCAACTAGATCCACTTGAAGTTGTGCAGGATGTGCCAACATGCTGGAATAGTGAGCATGCCATGATGGCCAGGCTCGTGAAACTTCGTGTGCCTGTCACGGTTGAGCTCTCTGAATGTGAGGCTGTTGAAAACCTGAATTCAAGTGAGTGGAAGCTCATGAGTGGAGCAGTGAAGGTCCTGCAGCCCCTTGAGCAAGCAACAACTGATTTGTCAGGGGACAGCTACCCAACGCTGTCACAAGTCATTCCACTGCTGCACTGCACCAGGCTTGTCCTGACTCAACACTCTACTGATGAGGCAGCATCACTTGCCTCGAGCCTGCTACGAAGCATCGGGGCAAGATTCCCGGATTTGAAGATGTCGCGCCTTCCAGCGCTGGCCATGTTGGTGGACCCTAGGTTCAAGGACATTTGCTACATCGAAGAAAGTGAAACAAAATGGGCACGCAGTCTCCTGTCAAAAGCTGTGGAAGACAGCATGTCAAAAAATGACCTCCATGATGAAACGGCTGGAACTAGCACAGGCCTGGGGTACTTGCCGGAAGACTCCGTGTGGGGTGTCTTTTCGAGCCTTAGCTCTGCCGCATGTCGCAAGACAGGCCAACAAGGCGCAGACGAGGCAGCCGAGTACTTGAAGAGCCCTCTCCTAGCATGCACTGAAGACCCTCTGGTCTGGTGGAAGTCAAAGGAAAACCACCTATACCCATCTCTGGTCAGCGTTGCCCGTAGGTATCTGTCAATCCCAGCAACACAGACGACGAGTGAAAGGTTATTTTCAAGTGCGGGAGCCATTGTGAACTGCAGGAGGGAGCTTCTGCTCCCTGATCATGTTCAGCAGCTTGTGTTTCTGCATGAGAACGCCTGACTCTTCCTCCTCAGCAGAGGTTTATTGACTTTCGTGCGTTTGTGTTGAGAATAAATGGTCAGCATTTTATTATGGTGTTCGATTTCCAATCACTTTTTCCCGCAACTATTCGACTTATTCGTTTCGAAATTATTCGAGGAAAATTAATATTCGCTTCGTATTCGCTTCGAACTTAAAAACCACTATTCGCACATGCCTAGTTTTAGGAGTTTGGCAAATGTTCTTTTTAATGCGTTAGAACTCTGTTGACAGTTGTTTTTTTTTTCTTCAGGGGATCATGCTGAAAAAGAAAAGATGTGTGATCCGGTAAAATTTAATGACCGACGACGCTCTTGGGGAGGTTATACAGTGAAACCCGTTTAGAGCGAACCCACATACAGCAAATTATTGTCGATATCGATCTCACGAAAAATTTAAATAAAAATGCATGTAAGAAGTAATTTTTATAACGAACAACATATTGGCTATATCAAACTTTTTTCCCCGGGAAGGTTTCCAAAAATGCGCAAACAATCGTCTTCTAGCCTGTCCCTTCCCCCCAGAAAAGTAGGAAAGAAAGAAAATTCCAAAAGCTCAAGTTGTGAACATAATTGAGCAAAGAAAAGCGATTCAGAAAGGGGAGAAAGCTAAAAAATACTCTGCACGCACGCACAGAAAAAAAAAAAAGCCTTCATCCCAAAACGGTTGCCCACGAAGAGAAGTGATTCAGAAGAAGAAATACGCTAAAAAAAAAAAAAAAAAAAACTCTGCACGCATGCAAAAAATAAATAATCTTTCCAGCGCGTTGTTACAAGGCGGAGGCGAAGAGGTGAGAAAGAAAGAGAATCTCTCGCCTTACAACGAACGCATCGTAAAAGTTTGTTGTAAATGTTTTTTGCTATATCGAATTACTTGCTATATCGAACTGATCGTAGCGTTTCTTGCTGTTCGTTATAAACGGGTTTGACTGTACATTGATAAACTGGGAGAGAAAGAGAAGAGAGCACGCAGGGACGTCAGAGCGTCAAGCTCCTAATTGGAACGATTAGTGGGTAGGCACAAAGGCTACATGCCTTTGTCAACCCACTGTCAAAGCAGAGCGTCATGACAAAGGCATGTAGACTTTGCGCCTACCCACTGTCTCTTCAATCAGAGCAAACAAGAGCTTAGTCGGCTCCTCACGCAGTGCCTCCCATTTGAACACCAGACGGTGGCGTTCAGCGTTTGGTTGTGCTCAAATAGGGGGTAGAGACAAGGGCAGCTAGCCTTTCCATCTACCCACTATTCTTCCAATCAGAGCTTGGCACTCTGGCGTCCTTTCGTGCTTTCCTCCCCTCCTTTCTCTCAGTTTTTCTCCGTACAGATGAAATGGGAGGAAACTCTCACCCAACGGTTTAGCCGATGTAGACTTCCACAACTGTGGAAAACTACCATATTTATTCAAATATAAGTAGATGCTTTCTTCAGACGCCATTCTCTGTAATTAGGGCCGACCTAAACTCTCAGTCGCAGACCTCTAAAAGTGAGCAAATTTCAGAGCTCGTCGTGCTAACCTAGACGCACCCTCGCGTCGGTCACTGCTCCTAGCTGGCCATAGCAAAGTGTCGAAGCTCAATCTGCATCGGCAGAAACCGGTGAGGCTTCACGCCCAGGTGCCGATGCGATGCTGTGAAGCTTGACCCGAGCAGAACCGTGCGAGTACCATGGCGTGGAGGGGCGTTATCGGCTGGCTAATTATAATCAGCATTAGCAGACTCTGACTGTCTAATCACAGCAGCCATTATGCAATCATAATGATGAAAGGTCTCCTCAGACCTTTTAGCTCGTTGAGTCGCGACATCGCAATCGTGGCGGCGTCATTGTCTTAAGGTTCAGACAATGACGTGGTTAGTGCGGTCGACATGCGAGTTTTAGCTACATTCATTATGGACGTCGTCAAATTAAAGAAGCTGTGCAACAATTTCAGGGCTTTGCTTGAATAATTGTGGAAGTTGATGCCTGACACTTCTGAAGTGAACTACAGAAAACAGATTTTGTCCGGATACCCTAGTTTTTATTTTAAAAATGAAAGAGATCCAGGTTTTTGCCACCTCTCAACTCGTGCATCGTCTTGCCGGGTCACGTGCGCAGTGGCGTCGATGGGGTAGGTGCGGGGCTCCAGTGAGGCTCTCTCTTTAGAGCCATGACAGCGAGAACTCATCCGCTCGCGACAGCGTGACCATGTGCTGGCGGGCACAGCGCAAACAATATGGTGAAGGGAGGAAAGTCTCATCCGGGTCCGGCCGTGCCCGTCCGGTCCTGTCCCCCTCCCCCTCCGGCTTCTGGTGGCTGTTCGCGGTAGCAGATAGAGCTGACGGTTTTGTGGACGTAGGATAGATGGCGCCACTAAAACTCCGTATAATAAAAGTTCTGTCGATGATACCAGGTTTTTGACGCATTTATATTTATGTTGGAACGACAAGATTTATGGAAAAGTTACCTTTTATCGAGCAGGTATTCGCACAACTTGCTATCTGTCTACAAGACCCCCATCGACGTCATGCCGCATGGTTCTCATGGTCGCCGCTCGCAGCTGCAGGTCGGGGAATATTAAAATTTTTTCTTCGCTATTACGCCGCGGAATTGCAACATTTCGATGAAAGGAGGTGTGTTTTCTGTCATTTGTGACAAGGTAAACGATGTCAAAAGTAGAAGATGCCAATTCAACGTTAAAATCGTTGCACAGCTCCTTTAACCTTCGTACAAACTTCTGAAAAATGAAATCTCTTTTTTTACTCGATGCCCTGATGCCTTAATCGTCAAAGCAAAATGAAGCTAGCGGGACCAGGGAAACTGAGCGCTGCAGAAGCATGTGCTCGGGAGAGATGGGAAGGTGAACGGGAGATTACGAAAGCTTGAACATCTTGGAAAAAAGGGGGGGGGGGGGGTAAGCAAAATGAAGAGGGCATTGTGTCTGATGGCAGTTTCTGGGCAAAACAACCAAGAAGGCAAACGTGATAAAAACAAAATCAGTACATATATATATTCCTACGGGAGTTCTATGGGATCCGCATTTGTAGAGCATAACAGCCGGGAAAGCTTATTAACCGAGAATGTATCAACGGGGTTCTACCAACAGCCAGGTGCCGCTGACCCTAGTGATGCCGCTGCCTGAACCTGCAATTTGGTGCCTTATGTTTGTTGCCTTTCTGTTTCCACCACTCGTTGGAGTGTGTTAAATGTTAATGAGACCTTAAAGATGGGTAGTCCACCCTCATTTGTAACTCCGAATGTTTTGTTGTTGTTGTTTTTCACTGATAAAACATTTTCATGTGGAAGCTTTTCCTAATTAATTGTGTCTTTCCCTCGCTATGTTCCAAGCAGTGGTCTTTTCCTTCTCATTCAGTTTGTTTCTTTGAACTAAGTTTTCCAGTTTTAATATTTTGCTTGCAAGTGCAGTTCATTCACGGTGCAATTACGTTGGCAGTGTTTTTCGTGTGACAGCTCGTCTTCTCTTTGTAATTGTGGGCATGGCATGTTGTGTGCATGCCCACATTGAACTAGCACTTGTTGGCTTGCCTTGCATTGCTCATGCTGTTGTTTGTCTTGTAGATGGATATGATGACACTTGCTGGCCTAACCTTACAGATCCAAGCAAGTGCAACTCTGCCTGTGATAACTTCAATCCACGGTGGGACCCCATTGTCTCAGATTGGTGCAAATTGCTCCAGTTCTAATCAGGACCATCGAATCTCGAGCCTCGGTTAGTGTCTCAATTCTCAGCTCTAAGACGCACGAGTCACTCTTAGCCACTTGATAACAATGTTATATGTTTCAAGAAATGAGTGCCAAAAGCAGCTGAAATTAATGCCGAGCACTCAGTTGGCTTGATTACAACAGGTGCAATAAAGCCTAAACTCTTTTCAGATTAATAAGTGAGAGAATCTTTAGTAATTATAACACGGAGTAATTTAGGGAGACTAATATTAACACTAATACTAACAACCTTCCATGATAAACCTGAGACAGGAAGGAATCAACATGAAGTATGTGCTTGTCGATTTTTATTTTTCCTTGTCTCAGGTTTATCATGCATGCTATTAACCACTTCACTTGCATTTTCACTTTAAGCTATTTGTATAAAAAGTGTCCTAACGTGGGGTGTGATGCATGGATAATTAATTTTTTCTGGTAGATTTAGGCTCATATTAATGCTGACTAAACTGTAGTAGTTGTCTAATCTTCATTTTATTTTAGTATGATACTGGCGAGAGGTGACACTAGTGAGCTTGTTGCCTTGAAAGTGCTGAAACCGGATGAACTAATGAAATTTCAAAGCTCTTTCTAAAGCTATGAGCCTAGAATTGTAGTAACTTTTTTTATTCAGACTTGTGAA
Source organism: Ixodes ricinus (assembly GCA_037355805.1). Lineage (NCBI taxonomy): Eukaryota > Metazoa > Arthropoda > Arachnida > Ixodida > Ixodidae > Ixodes > Ixodes ricinus. Next base: position 337,391 of record JAZHYW010021752.1, read on the forward strand.
AGTAAAAGTTTTTGAAAAGATAACTGAATGTGTTTAGAATTCAGCTTTTCCAGTGTGTGGGCTATATACCCTTGGAATAACAGCTAAATCAAGGAAAAGATATAGTACTTTCTTTGTGTAAAAATCTTGCTTTAAAATTTGCTTCCACGTTTTTTTCTTTGATCGAGTGTAGTAATGTTGCAAAAGACCAAATATTCAAAACCTTGTAAGCTTCAAAGTGCTGCATTTTGTTTTTAGCTTTTGAATGCAGTAATGACACATACCAGAAGGTGCTTTTAGAGACTATCAAGCGTCAGTTATTTGGACCATGAAATATTGAGAATAACACTGCTGTCTGCTTTGCCTTGGCTGCACCGTATAGAGGCTACCCTAGGCCCGTTTTCTAGTGAATGTGGCTATTTCTCTTGGCAGGTATGAGGAATTTTAAGAAAACATGACCAATTCTCTGAGGGGAAAAATACCTAGCGCCACTGGCAACCATTTTGCAAATGGCGTTGGCAAGGACATAGCCACCTATCCATGAAACTAGGCATAAACTATGACTCCCAATAGTTGAGATTTGGGAATGAATGCAACTATTAACTCATCAAAGACGTCAAAAGGATTAGGCGATCTCGAAACACACATATTCTGCCCATCACTAACGTGCCATATTACCAATACATGCGGTCTCGCCATGCAAGTCGTATCGTCACAATAGACAATCTAGATATTGGGGTCGTCGTGAAACAGACCGCAAGTCAGTTGTCAGTCAGTCCCTTTGTCAATCGGCCAGAAAACAGCCTGAGGAAAGCAGGTGATCACGATAACAAAGCAAAACAGCTAAAAAAATAAACAAACAGTGTTGCTAATGAAGCACAGAAAACCACCGCTAATTTATTTCATAGCTCTACACATTGCGAAAAACCATTTCAAGCTGCAAAGCAACTTTTTTCATTTTTATTAGCATAATTAAGTGAAGTTTTAGGAGGTACATTTTCAAAGTTCATTTTCAGATATAATGAATTAGCCAGTCCTATTGCATGGACATTTTGGATGCCGCAACCATGAAAATTTGCATTGTACTTGCAAGTTGTCATGACAATCCTACATGGCAGCACAAGCTTCCACGCCGCTAAGTACTTTTATAGGTACAACTCCCTGCGTCCACGAAGCCGGTCATATGGCATAAAAATCCCTCATATTCACTGGGAAGAATAGCCACATTTGCCAGCAAACTGTCGCTGGAGTCATTGAGCCCTTTTAGAGCGAAAGAATGAATGAGAGAAGTGTGAAGTGTACGACTTCAAAAAGTTTAAAGAGATATGAAGCTTCTGGCGTCTGTTAGAACTGCCAGAGATAGGAACCAAAAGGGGCATGACTGCTGTGTGGTTCTATCACATCTCGCACAAAAATCTTAAATTTAACATGCTTTTATTTTTTTAGTTTTAATTTCCAGCTAGTACACTGCTCTCGAGTTGAGAATTTCGACTGCGGTATCTAAACATCCTTTTTAATTGTCTGAAGTATAAAGTACAGTGAGCACATTAATTAAATCCTAAAGGAACTTGCCAATTCTGTTCAGATGATCAGAACCTTAATTTATTTATAAAAATAAAAATATATTAAAACAAAACCTCGAGTCTAGGGTAAAACCTTGAGACTAGGGCTGTTTTCTCTGTCCTTTATTTTACCCTAGTCTCTAAATTTTTTGAAGTTACCGTATTTGCTCGAGTAATAGTCTCGCTGTTTATGAACAAAGCTTTTGGGTCTGCTTTCCCACAGATCATGGAAATAGCGAATCGCCGCGATCAGCAAAAGAATGTTGGCGATTTACGGGGCAGAGGTAACGTCTTTAGGCAAAAATGCAATCTGCTCGGATTGCATTTTTACGGAGAATCATGTTCTCAGCCTTATTATCCGCTGCATTTTTTATGCACAACACGATGATTGGCTGTATCTGTGCTCTACAGGAAAGTAGACACAAGAGGCTTGTTCATAAAAAGTGCAGCTATTACTCGATCAAGTACGGTACGTTCACTTCGCACCAGCTCGTTTGCGCACTTACATTTTGTTCATATTAGAACAGTGGCTCGTGCAAGAAAATGCCAATGCAACAATTTTTGTCTGGAAATTGCATTTATTTGTGAATCTAACTCCCGTCATGGGACTAAAAATGTAAGCGACACTAAAATCTAAAGACACCTTTTGTATAGGGCACATGTCCTATCTAGGTACCTGAGAAAAAAAAAAAATGTTTCGGGGGAGTTTAAAGGGGCGATGCAACAATTTTTGTACTTGGCGCAAATACCGCTTAGAACGGATCCCTGACGTTAATGACCTATGAAACACGCGTTCGTTTTTCACCCCACGTAATAGAAGTCCCAGAAAAAATATTAAAGAAAAACGAGCAGCGTTCACCCCCTCAACTCGCAGCCAGAACAAGCGGCCACGTGATCTGGAGCCGATTATATGCCGCCAATGTTGATCATAGCCACGCGCTGGGGTTGGCAAAGCACAGGACACGCGCTGAGTTCCAGACATTGTTATGGCTCGGCTATTGTCGTCGTTGCAGCGATTGGACACGGTCCACTACCCGAATGCTTCTCGAGCTAGTAATTATCACGAGCCCAAATCGAGTGTCCACGCAATGCTCGGGTCCAATCTATGAGCCGCATTCAAATATCGTCACTGGGGAGTACTGCGATCCCCACGTTACGTCATCAAATTTTGCAAAGGAGAGATTGAATGAAAATGATCGATTTTGTCTCTGAAATTATACCGCAACAAAGGAGTTTCTTGGCCAGTGGCGTTGCGTGCGAGTAACCTTGAGTCCCACTAGTGCCAGTAAGCTCGTGTAAAGTGAAAAACATTCCAATTGAATATCGTTGCACCGCTCCTTTAATTGATAAACATTTTTCGTATTACTAACTCTTATTTACTTTGTCAACATTGAGAAAAATAGTTGCGGCTTACTGAGAGAGGAATCGGCACCCTCGGAACGGTCCGCTCAACGGGCCCCGCTCGCGTGCATCGGCAGGTGCAAGGCCGCCGTCGCTGAGTGGGGACGACGAGGAGGAAGACTTCCTGGGCTCGAAGAAGAAGCAGAAGCGAGGAGTGCTCCCCAAGCAGGCCACCAGCATCATGCGCTCCTGGCTCTTCCAGCACATTGTGGTCGGTACTCCTGCTCTCTTTCGAACCAGCTCCTCTAAACTTGCCCGGTCGTTTCACCGTCGCGGTCGGCCCCTTGCGTTGGGCATGGGTGAGAGCGCATCAGTGAGGACTAGCTACGAGATGAAAGGAACTCAAGACAGAGTGAGGATTGTGTTGTTTTTTCTTAAGCATTAGCTTTTTATTTTGGCTTACCTCATCTCGGGGATTAAATTAACGAATAAAGGTGCCTCTTTTTGGTACGCTTTGTAGTTTCCAACAAGGTGGGAACGACGTGGCATTCTTGGAGGCCGGGAATCTCTTTCAAACGCCCGGCCTCCTACACCTGCTCGCTGCCTTTTGACTCGCTTTGGCTGCACATGCACGCTCTAGGCTCCCGAGATGTCGAAGCGTTACCTAAGGTGGGAAGCTCGCCCTGGAGGTGGGACAACCGAAGCTCCTTTCTGCCGTGCTCGCCCCATCGGCATCCACAGTTGGGGCGGCAGGGGTGTCAGAACGAGGGAGCGGGGGCATTTAATTTAAGTGGGAAATTTGGGGAAGGGGAGGGGGACAGTCCATTTCCTATCCTACCTCCACCGTTTCGTCTCCCGAAGACTTCTAACGGTACGGTAGACTCTTCAACCCGTGCAACAAGGAACTCGAGCTTGGCAGAGTTGAATGACCTCTCTGTGCAAACTTTAAAAATAATGAAGAAAGCTTGGAATTCACTATATTGTGATCCGAGGTAGTTTTCAGCTTTAGAATATTTGTGCAAAAATACTCCTTGTAACGTCTTACAACAAGAAAATGGGCTCGCGAAAAAACCCATTAACGCGATTCACATCCCGATCTTCTGAGCTAAGTTTTCCAGGGGCGCTAAGTTGGACACTCGGCGACGAAGTTGGCGAGACTGCTGACCGCCGTGATTGGCCAGCACCACGTTCGGCCTTGGCGCTGGCCAATTAAGGTGGACGGTAATGTCGCCGACTGTCTCACCGAATGTGCAACTTAGAGCACCAGGTTTAGATGACGAAACAGCAGCGTCCTTCCGCAAGGTGTGCCTTGTAGTTCTAAGATGCAGGCTTTCCTCTTCCTCTGCTACGCAACAGCACCCCTACCCGACGGAAGATGAGAAGAGGCAGATAGCAGCTCAGACAAACCTGACTCTCCTCCAGGTTAACAACTGGTGAGTTCTCAAGAATGACTGTCTCTGGGGAGCGATGTTAGGAGCTTTTAGGGGGACAACCTTATTTATGACCTACTTCCAAGGGAATTGTTTCTTATTGGCAACCATGTGAAGCTTTCAACTGCAGAGATGTTACAATCTCACTAGCAGAAGCCCATACAGGGGAACCAAAGATTGTCGCCGAGAGAAACGGACGTAACACAAAAATGAAACTGCACACTGCACGGCAAAACTGCACGCAGCACTGCACACCATACTGCTTGCTGCACAGGACCAGCATCCGTGAACGTACCACCTGCGAAAACATTAACGTACCAGCTGCGAAAACATTAATCAGGAATGCTCACGGCACGGACTACTCGGAGGTCCCACTGCCTACTGTGGAACACCCACATCGGGGTGTTGGGGATTAGGGAGAGCCACGTCCCTTTTGGAGGAGGTGTTGAAAGTGCAGTTTTCAAAATTGTGTTGCCCTCCTCGCCATCAGTGGGGACGAGTTGCTCCGATAAAAAATCCGCAGCTTTTGCCATGTAGACCAGTGTTCGAAATCCTAACCCCAACGATAAAAATAGGAAATAAAAAAATTCACTGGGTCTCTTATGTTGTCCCTATAGGGCAACTCCGCTCAATTCCAAAGATTTTGGGATAATGAGTGATTTTGAATTAAAAAGCCCTAGTAAAAGACACTACGTCGTTTGGTTCGCGAAAAATGGGATATATATTTTTAAATTGAATTTTAAACACGAGCGGAAATCGAAACCAAAACTTCGGCTTCGTCCGGCAACATTGGCCTCGGGCCGCCAAGTACATGGCCATCACGTGGTACGAGATGTCACGTGATCCTCGGCCCAACGAAGGGCGGCGGGATTGGGGCGGGCGGGCGGGTGGCAGGCGCGAGTGTCGTCTGCACGGCACTCTTTGCCACGTTTTGGTGTCTACGACATTCGACGACGTCTGCACAACTGCGGCATAAGTCTGCGCACGTGGTGTCCGTAGTGTGGACGGAACTCCGAGAGGCAATAATGACAAACGGTGAGATGACGACAGCGGTTGTGACACGGAAGACGGCGGTAACGGCGGGACTGCGGCGGGCGGCTGGACGGCTCCCAAGAAGCGCGCTGTGCAGGCGCATTGCGCCAATCACGTGGACACCGCTGAGCTCCGAGGGGAAACGTTGCTGACGTCACCTGCTACGCTCACCTGGAGAAGTGAAAACAAGCAAATGGGGGAAATGAAGATGACAATTAGCTCAATGTTGGCTACGCCCACGCCGTAGCCTTGACTGCGCTGTTGGTTGCGCCTGAATGCGTCCGCTCGAGTCAGCCGATTTCGGCAACTTGGCGAGTTGCAAAGTTTGCCGGAACATTTAAGAAACATTTAGACAAAACTGCGTTGTAATATTTGACGTGTGGTCTTCCTAGGCGATACTGAAGAGGACTGCATTGTTTTTTCAAAACCAAAAATGAAGCGGAGTTGCCCTTAAGACGACTTGAAGGCGAAAGCCCAAGGGCCAATGTAAACGTGATAGCGAACCTCCGAAGATAGCGCACTCTCTGACGTCGCACTTTTGGCGCCATTTCATGGGCTCGCTCGGATTGTGGCGTGAGCTGTGCTAAAGCCCTATACAAATCTTGTACTAGATACAGAGTCTGTACATTGCACATAGCGCTAAGTAAACTCTGCTGCAGTTTTCCTTGATGGTTTCCCCGAGCAGGCTTCGTCCTGCTCTCTGTCCGACCCGGTCTCTTCCCGAGTGCAGGTTCATCAATGCCCGGAGGAGGATCCTGCAGCCCATGCTGGACGCCAGCAACCCGGAGAGCAGCCAGAAGGCGAAGAAGGCAAAGGTGCAGACGGTGCGGCCCGTGGAACGCTTCTGGCCGGACGCCATAGCCTCGCTCCAGCCGAGGGCCTCTGGCCACAACGGCACAAGCTCCGCACCCTCCCCTGGGGATGCCCCCGCCTCCGGTAAGCAATTCAAAATCGGCTCTCTCCTTTTCCCGGTGTTGGACTTTACTTTCAGCCTCACTTCGTTGCGTCCCAGCCTGTTGCAGCGTATCGGTAGTTTAGCTCCATGTTGCAGTACGAAAAACTTTGTCTAATTTCCGAGCTCGTGTAAGGCTCATCAAAATATTGGGTGCTGGAGAGAATGAGCTGTCTGCAATACTTTTTGTTCACATTCTGCCCATTGAAAGTATGGCGAAAGGGCCCAGGTACGCACATGATCTTGCCACCCCACCGTCTCCTTGTGCACTATAAAGTCCATCTGCTGTGGTCAGCGTCACCATGGCAACGAAGCGTCTTCTTCATGGAGGAATGTGCAAACGCAGCGTCTGAAGCCAGCGACGACAGGTGCCATCTTCCGAATGTCGTCTGCTAATGCAGGGGCAAAAGTGCTGCGTCAATTGCGCCAATGTGCGCCAATCCACTTCCGCTGCGCCATCCTGCGCCCAAGCGCAGATGTTGCACCAAGAATAGCCAAAAAAGTTGGGTTTTTTTTGTTAGGTAATTTTTTAAATAATTTTTTATCTTGCTTGCCACAGTGGTTTATTGTATTGTGCTGTTTAGATAATTCTGAACCAGTGTTATGGAGCCACCATACCGATGTGGTCGTGTCAGCATCAAAGCAGGTGACTCGTTTGATGAAAACAGGTGCCAAGTTCCTATTTTCATCTCATGAGAATGACCATGATTTATTCCGGACCAAGAAAATAGTGTTTCGTTTCATGGTCTTATATTGATGAGCCATCAAGCGCTGGCAGAAAGGGAGAACCATGCGAGTTGGTGGTTTAAGTCGTTCGTTTCGAATGCCAGGAAAAGTAAATGTTTGTGTGTTTATTTCCATTTCCCATATACCAGTGTTTCTGAAGCACTTGTTTGGGCACATTGCTTTGTGCAGTCAGAGCCACAGCTCGGCCAACAACGGCATGTAGAGGCCTGATCCCCGAAAGTGGGACGTTCATGGGTGGCTTTCTCAAGAGTGGCACTGAACGTGGCCACGTGTATTTGAAGTACCGCACATATTAAATTGCATATATACCATGAAGTCTCGTATGAACACCTGCCCCTGAGAGATTGCATAGTTTTAGCATGTATATCCAGTATAAAAAAGAAAATTTCAAAACAGCACTTGTGTCAAATTTGTTGACTACAATGGCCTTCTTTAGTGCCACAGGAAAATTCAGCTCTTAGACTTTCTTATCTAGGAGGTGTTGGCTTGCCCCATATTTTTCACCATCTATTCATTACTTTCGGTGGGAGTTCTTTCGAGACTTCACGGTAGGTAAATGTACTACACCTATCATCTAATGTTTTGGGAAAGCGATTACTAGTCTACAAAATTAAACAAACGTTTGGCATATTTGTTTTGCACGTTTAGGGTGTTTGTTTTTGCTGAGACCGCTTCCACGCTCCTCATTCGTGTCGTAAACTTCACAATAAAAGTGATAATTGAATTGTCTTATCTGTAACTTTATTGTAAATGATGTATTAGGCAAATACACGAGCTGGCACACAAACAGCAAGCAGGCGGTTGGACAAGGAGAACAATATGTCCTGCTGAGCGACGGAAAAACTAAACTGTTGTGGTAGAACGCATCCAAGCAATTGACTTGGGAGGAAAACCTTCTGTTTGAGTATGGGAGCACGTTTATGTTTACTAAACAGGGACTTAAAACATTTGTATTTTCTAATAATGAAAATTGTAGTCATTAAGTATTGGGATTTATTTCATATCATACTATTGCCTCTTGAAATTGTTTTGTATTCATTAGACTTATGGAACTTGTGATTTTAGTTGTTCAGTAGGTGCAACGTTTTTCCTCATGAGGCTTAAGTTGTGCTTCTTTTAATAAGGTTAGATAACTGGGCAAGTTCGTGAGATTTCATGTTGAAAACAGCGCGACTGGGACGAAGACAAAAAGACGAAGAGAACACAAGACAAGTGCAGCGCTTGTCTTGTGTTTTCTTTGTCTTTTTGTTTTTGTCCCAGTCGCACTGTTTTTCAACAGCTGCTTCTTTTGTTTACTCTTACTCTGCCTTATATTGGAAATCTTAAGAGGAACCAACCCGCTGCAGGACAGTTCTCAATAGCTGTCATTTAGATAAATTGGAATTATGCTGTTTGCTTTTGATGCTATGGGGCTGGATTATATTTAAGGGAAGGGGATGTTTGGAAATGGTTTTGGAATGTCACAAGGAGATGATTTTTCGTTGTGCTATTTTTGTATATTGAAAAACACGTTTGCACCCAAGTTTAACGTGGAGGACCACGCAGCTCCAAGATTTACTTATACTGCTACAAAACTCGGCTTTTGTGGCTCCTGAGCTGCTCCAAAGCAGAACTTTTACTGCTCCAAAGCAGAACTTTTACTGCTCCAAAGCTGCTCCAAAGGAGCATATTTGCTGCTCCTGGACTTGCTACAAAAGGCTGAAGATTGCTTCCACTCCTGCTAATGTGAAAGACGCAACGCTGGATGTGCCGTTGTGGAGGTTCACCCTGAGTGCGGAAAACTGCCGCCTGGCAAACCCTTGGCAGTTCCAGTGAGGCGTAATGTAAGCTCGGGCTCGAGATTATAATGAAGTTTCCCCGAGAGAAGCAAGGGGTGACCGCACCCAGCGTGGTCTGTTAGGCAGATTAACTTGGAGCCCAAGCTAGCGTTGCCGCATTGGTAGCAGACGGCATTTGAGAGATGGCACGGCTGTAACTGCCTTCAGACGTTGCGTTCCCGTGTGCGTTTATTGACATTTGGTAATCAGAGCAGACAGACTTTGTTGTGCGGAAGGAGACAGTGGTGTACCAATATCAGCAGTGGCGTAGCCAAAAATTTTCGGAGTGGGGACTGGGGGGGGTGAAGCCCCGTAAATCCCTTCCCTGGCTATGCCACTGGATATCAGGTGCATTCTTAGGCTCTTTCACCATGCTTTTCAGTAGGCGGAATATGAACAAAAAGAGTTTTAAAACTTGCTTGGCAGTTGTGTTGGATCCATGAAACAGTCTTGCATCAGAAACGTTTAGCGATACTCTGAGTTTCCAGACGTCTACATTCACGGCGCTCTTCATCAGATGATTTAACGCGTGGCATGTGTACACTTGATACTTGTTCCTAGAATGAAGTGATACTACTACCGCTAATCAAACTGATAAACCTAACGATCTTCCAGAGCCTTTCATACTCTCGAGCTCCTCTCCCTCAGTGCACACAGGTGTTTGAGCTCCTCCTCACCTACCCCTCTGGTCACATGACCTTCCCATTAACCAATCAGCGTCGAGCACCTCACTCCTCCTCTCCCATTCAACGATTATAATCAGTGTCGAGCCTTGCGGCCACGCTTTTATCCAGGCTTCACTTTTATCTGGGCTTCACAAACTGCCGAACACCTACCCAAAGAATGTTTCACGTTAATAGGGATTTAATGCAGACGACTGATCTTCCCCAGCGCCTAATATTTTGACGAGGCTTACATAAAAAGCGTTTTTTTTTTTACCATACGATGGCTGAATTTTTGTTTCCTGGAACATGAAGCTAAATTATCAAACTGCCCCTGTTGCTATACGGTCAGAGAGGCACCAGCTTTTGAAGCCAGCCACTGGGGTGGTACAAAAAAGAATGTGGCAGTCGAAGATGTTAGTAAGGAGAATCTGGACTTGAAATAAAAAATAGGTAAACTGAGAGTTTGGCAATTGAAGATGGCTTCAGTTGGTGGACGCTCGGTGCCTTCTTCCGTAAGCTTAGCTGGATATACTCATTTGGTGTAGAGTTTAGAACACCTGCAGCAGCAATCTGGGTGCAACGGTTAACTCTCTCCATATGATACGGAAAAGTAAACATTTTAAGGAATGAACAATACATTTCTTTTTTTAAGAACTAACTAGCATATGTGTAATTATGGTACATTGCAATGTAGCCAATAATTTGTTGTTTAGAAGAAAGAAACATTTCCACTGCTAATGCCTGAAAAAGTCTGTCAAATTGATATGTTGAACTTGGAATTTGTACAAAAATGAGAACAAAAGTGTAAACATCTACGGCTGTAGTATAAATTTAAAGATCCTGCAAATTATAGAAAGTGTGTCCCATACTCACTGCTATTATTTCTGTGAGATAGAGAGCTCTAGCTGATACCGTCATTTTTGGTCTGTCGGCAAGTGTGTTTCGTGGCGTCATGCCATTCAGAAAAGGTGTTACATGCGGAGGTGCATGTCCTCCAAAACACTTTGTTTTTTCGCGCAATACCTTGCTTTGTTATAGCACTGTGTTAACATTTCCGCTGCTGTTTTTATGGCTTGCAGCACATATAAGCTGTGTGCCCTGGCTTAGGACATCCTAGAATGCTATAACAACGCTCTCTGACAAGCACCTTTCGATATTCTGTGCCTCCAGGATGAAACGTTGCTATAGGAGCTTAAATCAAATGATCCAACATCATCCACAGCCCTCACTGCTGCTGTCATCCAAAAAACAAGCAGCAGACCCAGGTGAAAATTCAAAGTGGGACCACTTTAAAGTGGTTTATTGAACAGGGACCACTTTGAAGTGGTCCCACTCCAAAGTGGTCCCACTTCAAAGTGGTCCCTGTTCAATAAACCACTTTAAAGTGGCCCCACTTTGCAGTGGGACCACTTTGGAGTGGAACCACTTTAGAGTGGAACCACTTTGGAGTGGAACCACTTTGGAGTGGAACCACTTTGGAGTGGGACCACTTTGAAAGTGGGTAATAGCTGATGTAGCAGTGTGCACATGAAAGTAAACATTTTCGACAGAAATCTGCCTGGTTTGGGGAGCAGTGTGCACATGGATTGCCAACAACTAAGCGTATTATGTTAATATTTGATTTTAAATTCTCCACTCTTATGACACACAACAGTTTCTTGATATCACTGTGCAAAACTAGAGCCTAGAGTCAGTGACAGCTTGACTTCAGCGGGAAGTTCCTCCCCACCTCTTTCCACATTGGCTCCAATTGGTTTTTTTCTAATTGGTACCAGCTGGCGTAACCTACTGCGTTTTCCGATTCCCAAGGTAAAACACCAATTTGAGCGACGCGTGTTCTTTCCGTCACTCACCTGTAAACAAGGGACCGAACTGGTCTCAAAACATCAGGTTACTGTATATTAAACTTTTGGTTAGTCTATATTTTTCGTCTAAAGCAAAATGAGCATACTTAATTGTTTGTTTTTTCAACTACTCTTCATTCATTGGCATAATCATGAAGCAAGAACAAGCACTTAGCTTAACTGGACATTCATTATATGCAAAAGGATGCACAACAGTGAAGAATATGTCAAATGAAAGCTTTATTGTGAATTTAGCAGGATACCTAATATTACAGATTGAACGTTGAGATCAACGTTTTGCAAACTTGGATGCAGTTCGACGACAGGATCGCCATCTCCCATTCACGCACAGGTCTGCCCCCTGCATGTCGAACACATGTAGCAGTTAAGTTGCAGGTGGCACTCGGTTAGTCGAATGACAATTTATCAAATTTTGAGTTTTTATCAAGACACTTTAGCGTGCCTCAGTAATTCGTTAAAACTTTTATTCGCTCAAACAACCGCTCTTTGCTAAAACGTCATTCACTCATGTGATATAGACCCTATAAAGTTTCAGGACCTAAAAGTGTTATTATAAAGTTCCAACGGTTTGCGGAGACACCAAAGCCTCATTTCCTCATTGAAAATTTCCCAACAATCGCTTCTGAACAACTGTTCAATGAGACAACTCTAAAACTGTGGCAAGTCAGTGCTTTCAGGAATCTATAGTATATTTTGGAAATGCTTAAAACATGTGTTGTGTTTTTGTTTTTTTTTTTCGCACCGGCACTCGAATGAACTGGGTAGACTTTCGAACTGACAGCTCGGAAAATTCTCTTCTGTAAAGTTTCATTCCTTCAGGCTCCTACCCTGCACTGACCATAAAGCTATAAGTGTCAGCTATAAGTGCCTTGGCATATTTATTCGTCCGAAATCGCCGACTTGCAATGCAGCAAGCACCCAGAAAAGAAACAAAGAAGTTTCCTTACCTTGCCCTCATGACCGTTTGTTATCCATCCTTCGCGCTCCAACGAAGTGGCAGGCCCAATAAAGTAATGATCACCGCACTGTTCAGCACTCGCAGCAATAAAACATAACAGGACTTTCTTGAAACCATACCACAGATGCCGTGCATGTCATCGGTGGGATTGGTGCCATGTGCGTGCGCGCTGCTTCACGACGGCCATCTTTGTTTGCCCAGTGTGCACAGACTCTTTCGACAATTCCCGGCAATTTGAGAAAAAAAGATTACACAATATTCTGAAAAAAAAAATTTAAAAATCCTGACATATGCAATTAACATTCATGCCTTTTCCTCATTTTCAGATTTTAAAAAATGTGCAAGTTCTATTAATTGGGATGCCCATCATTGGGTCAATTCCAATAAAAGTACTGACCATCTGGAACTTGTTTATTTTAATTGATGTTGGGATTATTAAATGCTCAATGAAAATATGATTATGATATCGATTTGTACCAATTGATATTCTAATTGGACCCAATTGGTATTTTTAACTGGGCTGTCAAAAACAAAATAGGTACAATGTTTTCTCCAGACGACCTTATAATCGAAACATTACTTAATTTGAAGTTACCACGGATTTTACAAATTGTATTATGTAGTGCAAACTACATAGTGCTCCAGTGCAAACTATGCCTGGTCAGTGAAAAGGAAAAAAAAAGGTGTAGACACTTGATTTGAAATTAAAAGTGGGTTTACTTGGCTTGGAAATATCAGGTGGGGAAGCAGTTAAATTGCATGGTTGTAGCGGTCAGTGGCAGCAGGACGGCAAGTGCCACCGCCGTGCAAAGAATTATTTTTGATAGCTCACCAGCTCGCTAGAAAGTGCGAAATGAAATCGAAAGCAAAACTGTAGTTCTTTTGGCTATTTACGAGATGGCGCAACACGTTCCTGTGCTCCAAATTCTAGTTTTGCTAGCCCACAAAAACCACCGATCATGGATGATTAATGGCCTATGGGCGTGGTATGGAAAGAGTTCAGTGTTTGAGGGGTATGTCATGTGCTGCTTGCCTTTGTGTGTAGGAGGAACGGGACACGGATCAGATGGGTCCGACGACAGTGCCTGCGGAGACGCCGCACATTCTGCGGCTGAAGAGGACAGCCGCGATGGCAGTCGGGACAAGGGCCAAGGCAGGAAGTGCTAGGGGCGGTGCTCCCTGGCCGCCCCTCTGCCGCTTGGGCCGCCTCTTGCACAACTGGAGGTGCCAAACAGGAAGAGTTGCATCTGAACAGAACCACATGCCTTGGTTTCGAAACCTGCCTGGTTCATATTTTGTGTTAGCCTCTTTGTTTTTCGTGCTCCTCTTTGTTAGGTAAGCTTTGCAGAAGGTGTGACTGCAAGGATGACTGTGGGCAGCTGTCCTTTTGCGGTGGACAGTGTGATTTCAGGTGGCACAAATGCTTAGACCTACAAAGTAAAACTCCCAATTAGTGCTGTGTGGTAGAATTTCTTTATCTGGAACTCTTAAAAGGAGAACCTTTAGATAGGTGAAGTTTGGCAAGCTGTTTGATTGCCCGTTTCTTCAAGGTGGTCTTCTCTTGGCTCTTCGCTGGTATCTTAAACTTGTGCTAAGTGGAATGGTTTTTCCTGGTCCCTTCGGAGTTCCACTTAAAGAAAGTCTACTGTAGTTGAGACAGTCTGTGTTGCTTCTTTTACATACCAGTTGGCACTGATTTGAGGTGTTTGGCCGGGGGGAAGGGGGGGGGGGCAAGGCAAGGCAAGGCAAAGAATAGACAATCTTTCTGTAGTATATAGTGATACTGCCCTAGATAGTGTTTAAATATCAGGAGGTACCACGTAGGAAGTTGTGCGAGAGATGTAGTTTACAGACAAGTTTATGCGAGGATCACTTGGGTCGGAATTTCTCAGATTCTTTTAAGAAAATAGCTTGCGATTTGTAAGTAGCAAGGAAGTCAAGTTGGATTCTGAACCCGAGGTTCTTGCAACGAATGTGGGCCTGAAATTGTCTGTTTGCCTGTGAATGTGTCCGGGTTTTGAGCTGTCATTCTTCGAATCAATTCAGTGAATCTTTGGAAGTTTGAGATCTGGATTGATGGCCTCTAAGCATATTTCTGAAGCAGAGGCAATGGCCCCACCTAGGGCCCAAAGCACCCCTGACCAGATGCTAAGACGAATGGTGTCTGATATAGGTGCAGTCAAACAGCATAAACTTGGGCTCAGCTTTACATTTTGCAGCCTTCAACCTGACAAAACAAAACGGTTGCACCACTTTTGAGTTTGTTGTCCAACTAGATTGAAAGATCTGAAAAACAGTTGAATCACTGTGGTGGGTATTTGAGAAAAATACTGGTCTATAGTAAGCTTATAGGTTTTTCATGAAAGATTTCAAGGCTGAAATTACGGTATATAAATGAACTAAAAAAGACACGTTTGAAATTTGATAAAACTTCAACACTTACCAATCTTCTGTTTTGATCAGGATTTATGAGCTGTCTACTTTTCAGTGATATGCGTAGCATAAGGCGCCCTCGCAAGGGAGCTGGTAAAAGGCAGCTGCTTATCTAGGGCAGAAAGAGGAATTGGGCAAACTCTCTGCTTGCAGAAACAGTATGAAAGCTGAGCATTTGAAAAACATTAAAAAAAACTTGAAGTTAGGCTGGCTCTGTTTTGAGAAATACTTAACTGTCGGTATTACAGTGGGAACTTTACGTCCTAACCATCATAACAACACTTATTTATTATGAGCTTATGTCGAAACTGGTGCTACCAGTTCTTAAAAAAAAAAAAAGAATGTATGGATCTTTTGAAAGTGGTGAAAGAAAAAGTGAAAGAGCAAACTGCAACACATTAGTTTCAGACATTTCTCGGTGGCACAAATGCCTAAGTTACTGCGCTTAATATGCGCAAGGTTGGCACGCTTGTAAAATGTTTTGTTCTTAACACCAGGTCAGAAGTAGCGTAGCAGTGTTGATAAGCTGACTGTCTCGGTTGTCTTAATTCTAGTCTTGGCAGCTTGAATGCCTTGTGCATTCAGTTGGAGAAAACAAGGTTCAGCAAGTGTCAGGGTCAAGCTCTATTATATTAACCTTCGTTGACATTTTCAAATTGGAATACTAGCAGTGGGGCATTCGCATTGATTTGAGAATGTGTCGGAGCTGCTTTTCTCGTTTTGTTTCGTGCAACTTTGGAAAGATGGTCATCTTTCGTAACCAATCATGCACTGTCGTATCGAAGTCACTGGATCTGCCATTCTATCCCCTTTTGTGGAGGGGCGACTTGACAGTCCATCAAAGGACTTGTAGCAATTGCTCAATGACTGATGGGTAGTGCCCGTCTTACTTGTTTGATATGTGCATATGCAAGAGCGCTTACATGTTTGTTTCTTGCTTGTTTTGCTTATAAGTATTGTCTTTTTTCTTGCAAATGTGCATTTAGATCTGTCCTCTTTTAAGCCGTAAGAATTGCGCCTTTCCAGTTCATTTCTCACGTAATGTGAAATAATTGAGCCGTAGAATTTATCTTCCGCAATACTGCACCTCCCATTTCAGTCTTTCTTAAATTCACACTCTTTTATGCCATTTTGGCTTTGTGTAATATAGTATTTTGTCTTACGTTGGCACTTGCTTCATGACTGGTGATATGTGCTTGAGTCATGCGGCAATTAATCGAGAGTGCGCTTTATGTTGATCTTTTTTTACCCTTGACTGCTGTCTTATTGTGACAGCCCTGTGATGATTTCATGTAACATTTTATTTTATGACTGCTCTGGCATCTGTTACACTGCACCACCCCGTTGAACTTACGAAATGCTTCTGCTTGTGCGTTTAGCTCATCCATCTTCAATTTTGCAGCACAATAACGTAGCGAGATTGCGTCACCTCTTTACACCATTCATATGCTGTCGCATACTGGCACCACTGGAGCGTAACGGTGTTCAGCAACCAGAGTGCACCCTTCCCCGCCCCGTTACGGGGGACGAGTCTCCTGAACGGTCTGCCGGTGTAGGCTGAGCCTACCGGGCTTTCACTGCAGTGTGGGGGACACTTAGGTTCGTGCAACGTACTCAGGTGCCTCATGTACCCACCTTATGCAAATCCTTTTCCATAGCCCCGCTTTTCTACGGGGACAGTAAAGGAATCGCAGTTTAGCCAGTTCATTATCTATGACAAGTGTGCTTGCAGAGTGCAAGTCTAAATTTAAATGGCCCGTTCTTAGTAAATACATTGCACTACTTAATTTTGCTGTTTTGCAGCTTTTGCATTAGTTCTTTTTTTTTTCTATGTTATTTTTTGTGTTGGGTGCATCATACATTCTCATGTGCCACATCCAAGCAAATTCTGACATTTATTTTATAGTGGCCTTTTTCTATGTGTTATTGGACTCTGCTGCCATTTTGAGGGAACTCTTTTCACCTTTCTCGTTTATTTTTCTTTGAATCTATTGCCATTTTTTGCCATGTTTATAGACTGCCAAATGATTACTATACATTATAATACCCTAGCAGCTGGCTGAATGGTCGCGGATGACGAGTTGTAGGTTTCTATTTAAGATAGAGAATAAAGAACTATTAATATAAATCTTGTCTGGCCTGGGTTGTTGGTAAGACAAAACTCATAAATTCAGGCAAACGACTGAATGGTGTTCTTGACAAGAGGAAGGTCCAGCACTTCAAGCACTGGTTCTTCCAACTTAGCACAAAGCTGGGCTGCACGACTCTGAGAAATACTACCATTTTGAAAGCTGCCCTTTGCCTTGATCACTTTCCAGACCTTGCAGGTTGCACGTTGGTCACTATGGATATCTGATCACTTGCAGTCAGCATTAAGTGCCACTGAAAAGAATGTGTGTCTGTTGGGAGCTACAGCACAATCAAGGAAATTAACACCAGGCATCAGTTTTCGTCAACAATGGGATTAGAACTTCCCAGTTTTGCCACATTACCTCCGCAGAGCTTTGATGCAATTGCTGCCACAATGCGCTTAGCTAACTACATCCTTCTACATTTCACCGAAATGTGAGGAATTGACTCCAATGACAAATTTGTTTGTTTTTTCGTGCCGAAAGTAACACACGTCTTGCAGATGACGGTGCATCATGCTAATGGTCATTCCTGCTCGTCCTTGTGGAGAAAAACCGATTCGGTAGTGTGTAATGTACACTGCAAAAGGTGCAAGCCCAGCAGTAAGGTCATCACAATGGCAGCAGGTGAGACGTCGGTTGAAGATATGCATACCTCGGGCCTTGCTACTGTTTCAAATTGTTACAACATGCTTGTGCAAATTTTATTTTTTTAACTTTTGATTATTGCTTTGAATGCATACTTTTCGATTTGTGCTAGGTCTGTTTGGTCGGGTTAGTTGGCTTCCTTTGAGTGCGCCTGTCACCAGGCACTGCCGCACGAGCGAAGCAGCGGCACTCGCATAGTGGACATAGCAATCCTGTGCGTCTTGCTTTGCCGCAACACAGCTGCACGTCGAGGGGAAAAGCACCCCTCCAAGATTGGATGATCCGCCTGGACAAGTTAAGCGTGCCACTGCAAGACGCGGTCGAAGAAAGTTGGCCGGCTGCTGAACATCTGCGCCGCAAGCTCTGCTGGCCACATATTTGGGAAAGAAAAACAAAAACATAGAAAAAATACTGAAGAGGCAGGAGGGAGGACGTAGCGACGCTAGACATGTCGTCGCATTTATATTTTTATTTATTTAAAATACTCAAGGAGATAGAGCTGTAAAATATTAACTATAAAGTGCACATATTAGTAATAGCATTTTTAAACAAAACAATATCAGTGATGTTAGCAATCGAGGCGGGAAGGCGGTTCAAGTCTATAGATGTTTGTGGCATAAAAAATATTGAAATAATGAAGTTTTAAAATTTGGACTACCAACCTTATGGCTATGATCAATGCGAGCAGATATGTAGAATGGTGGAGTAATTAGTATATGACGAAGGGTAACATTTTGATGAAATATTTTATGAAAAAGACACAAACGAGAGATGTTTTGGCGGTGAGTTAGTAGTGGCAGACCTAAAGTATTTTTCATGATAGTAACGCTGGCAGTGCGACGATAGTTTCTCAATATAAAACGAGCTGAGCGGTTTTTAATGGATTCAATAAGAGCAATTAGTGACGAGTGAGCGGGGTCCCACACAGCAGCAGCATATTCTAAGCCTGTTTTCTCGGCCTTTTAATGCTGGCGTGAAGTGGCGTCCCTGCATTTCATATGCACGATCCATGGGCGTAAACTCTCAAGCATCTCTCAGGCTGTGTTCCAAAATTTACTCTTTCTTGCTCCAGGCTAAGGGTTTTGTACCTCGGCGTTCGAAAACATATCCGCGTCCAGCGGGTTTTTCTATATCTGTTGTCACGTGACGCGCCCCGCTGGAGTAACTTTTGGATTCATTTGGGTAAGATTTGGAACACAGCCTCAGTATCCCTTGGCGTCTGTCAACAGGCGCGAACGGAGCATTCTAAGGGACACAACAAGACTCGGCATGAAAACGCAACCTAAAAATATCTGGTTTTGCTTGACAGGAACGCTGCTCAAAACTTTAACAGCTACAGGCCTATGGAGGGCTCAACTGGAGTTGGCGTCCAATGCGTTCCTCATAAAACGCAATTCTGCATCTGACGGTTTGATCGATAGATCAAAATACAGCTTCACTTAAAAGAAAACATGAAAGACGTTAACAATCCCCTGCAACGCCGAATTAGAGTGCAGCTCTTGAGGAGAAGGAGGGGAAGGTATAGAGAGGAAGGTATGCACCTCCTCTCCTGTTCCCCTCCTATTTAGCGAAAAATTTTTTGGCAAATTTAGCGGAAAAATTTTCCGCTAAATTTAGCGGGGACATTTTTCCACTAAATTTAGCAGGGAATTTTTGCGCTAATTTAGCAGGGAATTTTTTCCACTAAATTTAGCGGCAAATATTTTTTTGCTAAATTTAGAGGGAATTTTTTTCCGGCAAATTCAGCAGGGGGAAATTTTCCGCTAAATTTAGCAGGGTCTTTTTTCCGCTAAATTTAGCGGGGTATTTTTTGTGCTAAATTTAGAGGGGAATTTTTCCCACTAAATTTCACAAGGGAATTTTCTGCTAAATTTAGTGGGGAATTTTGTCCGCTAAATTTAGCGAGGAAATTTTCTTTTGCTAAATTTAGCGGGAAGTTTTTTTTTTTGCTGAATTCAGCAGGGAAATTTTTTGCTAAATTTAGTAGGGATTTTTTTTTGCTAAATTTAGCAGGAAAATATTTTTGCTAAATTTAGTGGGAAATTTACTCATAATGCAACGCGCGGCGACATTACTCGTGACGTCACACATGACGTCAGTATGGGAAACGTCCCATAATGCAACGTGCAGTACAGCAACGCCGCTCAAGCCGGAAAGGGGCACCTAAGAGCTGGGCTTTAAGAAAGAGATATACCTATTTATATATATCAGCTTGCAGTAACATTTTCAAAAACGCAGGACAAGTTCCTCCCATGAAGCCTCTACTCTTTCTGACGCAGGAACGCTGATCAGGCAACTTTGTGGGAGGGTGTTGGAACTAAGGTCCCTTGTGTAACTATATTCTACCTGATGGATGGCAATATCCTGGCCAGTTGCATGCATCATTAGTAGTGATTCTTATTTATTTTTTTCATAATTTTTTGTATATTAAGGATCATTTAGTTCCAGACTCGGCATTCTCGTCCAACTGCTATGAATGTTTAATTAAAACTAAATTAGCTTTAGCAGCTAATGAAAGACTAGCTGAACTTTAGGAATCCATATTATCATCCACTTGGCGACTCTGTATCATACTGAAATTTGATGCATAAAATGCCATTGATACGAGCGTAATTAAAAAAAAATCCTTCATAATTGAATTTTAAAAATAAGCGGCTCAGAAGTGTTCCCTTCCAAGATTATTTGCGAAAATCAACATGTGTTTCACAAATGGCTGCTGTAATGTTGTTTTTTTTGTAAACGCTGATAAGTAGTTTCACAGAAGTAGGGAAGCAAGGCGTTGCTGAAGAGGCCAACACCGAAGAAAAGCGGTTAGTTGCAGGGCCTTCGATGAACAAGTGTCTGGGTAATCCCATTTTAAATTGATCGCAAAAATATTTTTCGCTTGCTGCGATACATGTAAAGTAACTTGCACGAAGAAGGAAAAACTTGCCTCGAACAGAAGTTACAAATAATAACTAACATTTCCCTTTGGCTAAAAACCATTTTCAAGACAAAGTAAAAACAAATGCATTATTTGTGGGTGATTGGGACGTTGTATTCAACTGAAACAAAAAAGGGACGAAAGAAACTCGTTCTGCGCTGAAACTTTGAACGTATCGTGGCACCCTCTGGTGGCGGGCGATAGAGTGAACAGTACCATGGCCTCCAAGATCCCAAAGCGCGCCAACACTTCTCTAGCCGTCCATCCCATTCGTGCGGAGAGGGTGTAAGCAGAAAAAGAGGAAGAGGCGGCATCTCTCCGCGGGGAGGCGCTCTCAACCCAGGCATCGAATTCGCTGTTTCAGTGGTTTCAGCATGGCGCAAGGGAGAAGAGCCCAAGAAGAAGTTGTGTTACGTCGAGTTACTGCAGCTTCTACTGAGATTTTTGTGCCTTGTGGTAGAACGGTGAATAGCTGCTCTGGGGAAGTACATAGACAAGTTGTGATGTGTAATTACTTTGAGATATTCATTTGGACATGTGACGGCTAGCGCTACAAGTGCGCCTTTCGATATATTTGACTGCAATCTGTAACACGTATAAAACTGAAAAAAAATATATATATATTAGCTTTTTACGTAAAAAGTTTTGATTTCCCTAAATAAAGAGAATCATGCTGTACTTTTTTTTTCTCTATATATTGTTTGACGTAGCTTTTTCAGCCCGAGTATGAGGTTGGATACTCTATAGTGCAGTCCGTATTGTCCTTCTTTTAATATTTTTATTATTAGATACACAATTTATGCGGGTCATATTGTGGTGTTTGCTTTTACAGTGATGTCTCGTTAATATGGACGCCTCCGTTCCCCCAAAAATCGTCTATAATGTGAGTTGTCCATATTAACGAGACAAAAATGCATGTATTTTCCCCGTTTGTTCCCGAAAATGGTGTCCATATAGCGGGGTATCGATATTAACGGGGTCCATATTAACAAGACATGACTGTACTAGAAGCACCTTCTAGCCGGACTCGCACTGCTTATACATCCTACCGAAGACAGTCCGCAGATATCAGTCACCCCGATGTCCGTGGTTCCAATGCCGTGTGCATTCGAACCACGGAACCAACGAGTTCAATATCCTCAAACCGTTGACATGTGGCATTCGAAACTCAGACCTTGTGGCGACTCGCGTTCGAATCTGTCTGCAGACTGTATTTTATATGATGTACATGCAGTGTGACTACGGCTTTAGGAAAAAAATTATGGCATTGAGTAACAACCGCCTAAAAATGATTTCGCCTTTTTTTTTATAACTTTGTGATAATTGTAGGTACTGATCTCGAAAGGTAGGGCGTTAATCTTGTAAACGTCTACTTTTTGGCACATGCAGCACAGACCACAACATCCCGTCTATGCACCCTGTGATGCAACTTAATTGATGCGCTAACAGGCAACGGGAACTCAAGAAAAATAACTCTGGTTTATATTTATAAATTCCAACCTTGTTTCGATATTCGGTATTCCACCTTCCAACCTGGCTTGTTTACAGACTCTAATCCTTGAATGTTTAGATTAGATGCAAAGTACTTAGCAATGCAGTGGCTTCGAGCAGTTTCTATCGATACGCTACCCCGTCTGTCATATTCATGCCCATGTTGACCGGAAATGGCCGTACAAACCTCTCTGTTGCAATCATAGAAGTTTTTGTCTCCCGTCATCTCTTGCTCGGCACGCTAAAAGGGGCACTTCTCTAAATACGGCAAAATCAGTGCTGTTAACTTTTTAAGCACTCTGTGCTTTCTAATATGTGGAACATCAAAGTAAAGAGCTTTTTGACAGTTACCAGCACTGCCACAGGCGATGAGCGCATTGGCAAATCGTTGGTCGTCTGCAAGCATCACTGCCTTTCCTCCCCACCACGTGGAAAACGCACTTGCGACCAATCGGCGCGGGAGTTGCCCGTCATTAAATTGGAAACGCTCCCCTACACACAAATCTACAACACCTACCCCATGGTTTGAGATGGACGAACCTCTCTGCAATCTAGGCCCTCATTGCAATCACAGTGATAGCTACAGCACCTTGTCGAACCCTAAAGTATCTGTAGTCTTATATGGAGGAACCACTGCCAATGTCTGCTCTGAGAGTGACATGATACACCCAACCATAACCATGAAGCTATCCAGACAGATGATGCCACACGACTACTCGCATAGTTACGTGATATTATGACGTCATGCGACACTGTATCACGCGACAGTGGCACCAGGTAACATTGTGACGTCACAAACACTATGAAGTCACGTGACAACAGAGATCACGCCCTGCATCATTTTGAATGGGGGAAGAGCCCATAACAGCTATTGTTTTAAAAATGCACGTGTGTGAAATGAACTTTGTAAAAAGCTGTTTCATCAGATAAGGCAAAATCAGTTTGGCAGTCCCACCAGAACAATCTTTTCTTTTCTCCCCATGAAAGCCCCGCCCCCAACCCCGTTACCCATTTCGGCAGACCAGGAAGTTGCCAAAAAATGCTTCTGGTACACCTAAGCACTTCTTAAGAGTTGTGAATGCGGGAGCATGCATGTCATTCTTCTGCTCCCTCATTTTGTTTGCGGCGTATTTGCGTCGACGGCAGAGCGCGTGCTCTCCGCGTGCTCCGACCCTTGAACGCTTCATGTTACCAACGCGCCGACGCCGTGGACACGCAGCGCCATGGGGTGGCGGTCATCGAAACTGACGCGCAGCGCCAATGGGAGCCTCGTTCCTTGGAAACATGATGCGCGCCAGCTATATGGGACCGAAGCCGACATCCATCAGCTTCACTCCGCTTCTTTGGGATCGGGGAAACTAGGTGCCCTTTGGCTAGGCTTTCAGCGTGGTTTCAAAGCTGGGAGCTGGCTTCACTTGGAACAAGGAGTATAGGTGCCGTTTGGAGGTGGCTTCCAAAACTCATGATCGCCAACTTAATGCTTTCGCATTAAAACATAACAGACTGCAGAGCCCGGGTCAATGCAATATGAAGCCCGGCGACACGACTGACACCACCCACCCGCAATGCCTGCAGCGCCGAAGGCTCGTCGCTCTGTGAGCTTTGTGATGACTAGGCGGACGTCGCCACCTCGCGGCGAGCGACAAAGTTCGCGCAATTACACTCACTACTGCTGGGAAGCGAGTCAAATAGGACGGCCAGAGAAGCCTTCGCGCGTGCGCTTCGGGATCTCGGAGGCATGGTAGGACAAGCAGTACAAGTCCGCGGCCCTGCACAATAACAAACCTGTTCGGGCGGCTGTTTACCTCTGCACGCAGCTGTTATTTGTGCGTTCGCGTGGTCACGACTCAAAATGTGTCACTTGTAGTCGTCACCGCATGTTACCCTGGGGACCCGAGCTTGCCCCAAGCTACAGTCGGGCTACAGGCCAAGAACGAAGTGGAAGCTCCTCCCACCCCTTTCCACTTTGAGTAGAGCGAACTCTGGAGAGGAGGCGACCTCCTCTCCACCGCTCGCTCCGCTGAAGTGGAAAGGGGTGGAGGAGCTTCCACTTCGTTCTTGACCTGTCACCGACTATAGTAATTTTTTCTTCGTCCAAGCATGTCGAAACCGGGAGCAGGCAGCGCGGCCTCGATGCGTTCGAAACGTCGCCGTCGATGGTACTGTTGCGCCGTCAACTGTCAAGAACAGGGAGAGCCCCGAGCAAACTTCTACAGATTCCCATCGAAACCTTACGAAGTCGATGGGACGTCTTTTGCAAAACTACAGCTTGTATGAATAGGTTGAGCATATTGCTGACTCCCCAGCGCACAAATATCACAAGCACATTAGAATTTGTACATACACACAGCGCGGTGTGTACGTTGTTTGTTCAAATTCTAGTGTGTGGTGATTTGTGCGCTGGGAAGTTTTTTTACATGAGATCAGCAGTAAAAGCGCCGTCTCCAGCAAGAGCTGTCCTTTGAAAAGACGAGCGTGCGCGCGAATTAACGCACTACAGACCTACAGAGGGCAAGAAGCATGTGCTGAAGCTGCAAGAGCCGAGAAGACGATCCAGCCTGCTCGGCCGACAGACGGCCGGTCGCTGCTCGATCGCTTGCGTCCGCTTTCGAACATTTTTGCGGTTGGTCATCAGCTGATCTGCGAAGTGTTGAGGAACGAAAGAAGCTTTCCACGTTAGAAATTAGCTCGATTCCGTGCCGTAAAACAATCGCAAGGGGAATTCATACCACCGGCTAAGGTTTTCACGCGGAATAAATTCAAATGCGCAAGTTTGTAAAAATAGTAGCGGGCGCTACAAGCCGGTCTTTTTCGCAGCGCCTTTTCAGCTATGCTTTGAGCGCCTTTCCGCGGCGCCTATCATTGCCTTGTGTCATAAAATTTTGATTTCTTTGTAAAACTCATGATCGGGGCACGTTTTCTTTGTGATTTGGTCAATAAAGTCAAATGTATTAAAAGTATTTATTTTATTGTGTAAATAAACACTGTACTTAAGCAAAAAGATTTGCCAATCTTCCAGCTGCGCCGCTGGTGTAGTGGTATCATGCAAGATTCCCATTCTTGCGACCCGGGTTCGATTCCCGGGCGGCGCACACTTTTTTTTTATTAATTCTTTTTTTTTTTTTGAAACTTGGTTAAGCTTAGAAGAGACAACAAGCGCATTTTTTTCTTCTTTCGTACTCTGTCTCACAGTAAATTCGAGTGAAGTAAATATAAACGTGCTGCATCAACACCCTCTAACTAACTGGCGATGCACGCACGCACGTAAGTGAAAACGTCGTTCAAGACTGTAGCAGAGAAGAGAGAGAGAGAGCGAGAAGCTTATTTGATTAAACGATGCGAATAACCATGCACGTTAATGCATAGTTGATTCTGACTTAAAAAGAAGCGCACAAGCGACGAGGAAAAAGTAGAAAAGAAACACGACAGGCAAGCGCCCGCTCACTACTGGCAGTTTACTTTATTCAAACTTCAGAGGCCAAATAGCAGGTTACTTCGGTTGAGAAATCACCATTGCTTCCTCTGCACAGCGGTGTGATGTGCGCTGTAATCAATAAAAATGTTCACCATTTTTATGCGAGCATTTCAATTGGGGACTTTTCGCGGTCACCCGTCTCATAACATGAGGTGCGTACAGGGGTTTCCCCAGGATCAAGAAGTCAAGGGGGGGGGGGGGGGGCGATGCGAGGTTAGGCTAGATAAAATATAAAACTGTTTCTTTTTTAGTCCACCAGCTAAATTACAGACGTCTATTAACCAAATGCTCATACCCGTAATGTATGTTTCCCTTTCTGTATATATACACCTACCTGAGAGGTGGTGTTTTCTACTTAATCTGAAAAAAAGAATTTTTTCTTTTTCTTTTTAGATTTAAGGGGGGGGGTTAGGAAATCCCTGAGTGCGTGGCAGACTCGTTTTATCATGGCCCAAATCATTGGGCCATGATATTCAAAGTTATGAGTTTTATATGAGAATTAACTTAAAGTTAATTTCTCATATAATAAAAAATAATCAGCATATCTTAATCGTGTGTTACTAAATTACCAAAAGCGTTTTTTTTTTTAATATTACGTTGGTTATTTTTTGAAGGCTGGAGCGACTGTTTAGCAAAGTATCCCTACATTCCAAAATGTATTTCTTTAATTGTGTGCCGGTTGTGCTGAGTCGCACAAGCGATAGCCGCTCGATTATTCTGCGGGTGTATCAATGTCATTTAGAAGACAAGGCCTGCGCATGACGTCACCGTGAGTGGATCTCCGACCCGCCAACAAACACGCAGAAGCTCGACGAGAGTACGCCGCAAAGTGGCAGACGCGTGCGCAGTGGCGTCAGTAAAAAAAAAAAGGGGGGGGGTTGGTTCCTCCTTGCTCTTTCGCCGGGTCCAGCAATATAGTTTCAGCAGTTTAGTTGAAAATTTTCCACCACTTTCGGGCTCAGTAATATCGAGCGTTTGGAAATATTGGGTAAACAGATGGAACATATAGAGATAGCTTTTCGACCCTCCGCCGGGACTAGCAGTTGCAGCAGTTGAAAGTTTCCCACCACTTTCGGACTCAGTAATATTGAGCGTTTGGAAATATTGGGTAAACAAATAGAACATTTAGAGATAGCTTTTCGTCCCTCCGCCGGGACTAGCAGTTGCAGCAGTTGAAAGTTTCCCACCACTCTCGGACTCAGTAATATCGAGCGTTTAGATAGAACATTTAGAGATACTGAGTAAACATAGATTTTGGCGAGTACAGAGTTCAGATATGCGAAGATTTTGATCTTCCACGAGTAGATTGGTCACCATAAATAAAGAATTGTAGCGGTTATCGTCTTTGTATGTATGTATGTATGTATGTATGTGTGTGTGTGTGTGTGTGTGTGTGTGTGTGTGTGTGTGTGTGCGTGCGTGCGTGCGTGCGTGCGTGTGCGTGTGTGTGCGTGTGTGTGCGTGTGTGTGTGTGTGTGTGTGTGTGTGTGTGTGTGTGTGTGTGTGTGTGTGTGTGTGTGTGTGTGTGTGTGTGTGTGTGTTTTGTAACCCAGTGCTTCTCAAACTCTGCTGCCATGCCACCCGCCAAAAACATAAAATATCGGATCGCGAACCCTCAAGCGGCTTTTTGCGTTTCCACAAGCTTTTTGATTCCATTGCATAAGAAGTAATACGCAAAATTAACGCTGAAAATTTCTTTTGAATGTAATATAAGCAGAGTCAATCTGGCTAGAAATCATTGCAAAAATAAAAAATAAAAATGGCGCATGACAGCAAGGATGCTGATCCTAATGACTAAAGTGAGCGAGCACATTTACTCAAAAGGAGGGCGGAGTTTGGACACCGCAACACTCAATTCAATGACTTCGCAATATGTGTGAGTCATGTGCAGTAGGCCTTTCTGCCGGATGTTTTTTGTTTCTTCGTAGAAAAGCTTGGCTATTTGTCTGTTTCCTTGACCAGTGACCAGGAAGGGCGTCTCATTTTATCTGACCTTTCTTTAAGACAGATCAACTGGCGTTTTATTTGTATATATGCTCCTAATACGGTAAACTGAAGGACTTCTTACTTCCAGTTTTTAGAACAATTTTTGAACACCGACAAAACAGTAGTACTAATGGGCGATTTTAACTGTGTCTGTAGCACAGAAGACCGTCCACTACAGCAGGCACGGTATGACAAAAGCTCTGCATTACTCATTGACATACTCCAGGAGCGCAACCTTGTAGATGTGGCATGTCGGAAAGACCAATCAATACACTTCACCCACTTTCAAGGTGTTTCACACGCTCGTCTTGATAGAATATATGTGTCAGGCGACGCATTTAATTTAATGAAGAACCATAGCGTTAAGCCGGTGTTTTTTTCTGACCATTGTTTAGTTTCTGTTAGCTTTGGGACCAAAACTCTCCGTGTTTTTCGGCCCAAACGGGAACTGTGGAAACTTAATGTGAAGCTTTTAAAGGATGAGAAGTTTTCAAAAGGTGTTTCATTAATTCTGTCAGAGAGCCTTAAAAATAGTAATATGCATATTTTTGCAATATGGGACAGTTTTAAGCAAGAGGTAAAAAACTTGGCAATTGAACGCTCTACAACAATATCTTATGAAAACAAACAGGAACAGCGCGAACTCCATCAAACTCTCTCGTTATTCCATAAGATGGAAAGCATCAGTCCCGGTTTTCACAACGACGACATCAATGTCACCAGAGCACAGCTTCAAAAATTCGAGGCAGAAAGGTATCGTGGAGCTGATACGTTCTCGCACGAAAGTTTTTGCTTGGCGAGCAACCCACCAAACGATCCCTGGATGATGAGAGGCGATATGCCCTATCGAAAGAAATATTAGAAATAGATCAAGAAGGCATAACTATCAAGGAGCCAACCTTGATTGTTAAAGCATTTCAAAACTACTACTTAAGCATTTTTGGCAAGGCTATTCACACAGGCAATGCAAAGGATGTAGATAACTTGTTATCATTGATGCCTGCACTTAGTGAAGACAATAAAAAGATCATAGAAGGCCCTATAACTTTAAATGAAGTCAAGGCCGCAATCGACTCTCTTCAAAATGGCAAAACACCAGGACCCGATGGGCTTAGCGGAGAGTTTTATAAGAAATACCGAGACAAACTATGTCAAGTGTTACTTGACGTTTTTCATGACTCCTACCAATGGAAGACGCTTCCTCCGATCCTTTTACTGACTGCTCATACTGTCCTAATACCCAAGACGGAAGACGTGGAACTGAGGAAAAAAGTTGAAAATTATAGGCCAATATCACTCTGCAATGTAGATTACAAGATCTTTGCTAAAATATTGAATGACAGACTCCAGCTAGTAATCGAAGACCTTATTGGTGAGCACCAAACATGTGGTATAAGAGGAAGAAGTATTCAAACCAATATCCACGTTGCGCGCTCGGTTCTTGAGTGTGCCTCTGACAGTAGCACACAAGTTGCTTTGACACAAATTGACTTGTCAAAAGCCTTTGATCGTGTGAGCCACGCATTTTTGTTTGCACTCCTACGCCACATCAACGTAGGCGAAACAGTGTCCGAAGGTATTAACTTATGTTATCATAATAGCACAACAAGATTAATTGTGAACAACATGCTTTCCGATAAAATACACATAAAAGCTTCCGTTCGCCAAGGCTGTCCATTATCACCTCTTCTCTTCGCCATATATTTGGAACCTTTGTGTCGGAGCATATTGGCAAGTCAGACGTATTCAAGGATTTGCACTTAATAATGCTGAGGTAAAGGTACTCGCTTATGCCGATGATGTTGCCGTCTTCTGTGCTGACAAGAAGAGTGTGGAAGAGGCCATCCACGTTACGGAACATTTCTGTAGTGTTACTGGAGCGTTAGTGAACACGGAAAAATGTAATGGATTTTGGTATGGTTCATGGGCTACCACGCCCCGCTTTTTTGCCGGTATTGCATGGAATCGTGGTCCGCTGAAATACCTGGGAGTTCCACTCTCACACATCAGGAGTAGCTCACCATACTGGACGTCAATGGAAACCTCGTTGAGGAGGAAAGCTGAAGCATGGAAAGGACGTGCACCATGTCCATGTTCTCCAGGGCAAATGTGTGCAACGTGTTCCTAGTGTCTAAGCTAATGTATGTACTTGAGGTGATGCATTGTGCACGTAAAAACATTCAAAAATTTCATCGAATTTTTGCGACATTTATTTGGCGTTCGTCGTGGGAGCCTCTCAAAAGGCACAACCTCTTCCTTCCCCTTGAGGCAGGTGGACTAAGTCTGTGTCATCTATTTGTTCGGCAATTAGTATCCCGTTTTTGTATCCCGTTCTTGTTTTTGTTTTTCGTTAAGAATGCCGACCATCCCTTCCTCAACACCGTTCTTCAGTTACGACTGGCCACAAGTTTAAATTATTTAATTGTATCCAGTGATGATTCCTTTCAGGGAAGACCTTGGGTCTTCCTAAAAGAGGTTGTGGACACGATTGAATTCTTGAAGACACGTTTCTCACTAGAATATTTATTTAGTGTAACACGCAAGGAACTATCAGCAGCGATAATTGAAAGCATTTTTCCTCTCCCGCTTTGTCGAAGTCACTTTCCTGTCGATCCCCAAGATGATGTCCTTTGCAGAGTAAAGAAGATCTGTGTTCCACCATCAACCAAGTCGTTCTTTTTCAAACTGCACACTTCGACCTTGCCCGTTAAAACTTGGCTTCATAGTAGAGGGATATTTGTGCCGTGGACGGTTAACTGTAGGCTATGCAATAAGCCAGAAACCATAGAACACTGCTTCATTTACTGTAATGACGCCTTTTTCTTCTGGGATGTGCTTCAACGAACACTAAAGAATGACCTCGACATCACTAATCAAAATATTCGTTTCCTTCCATTCTCAAAAGAGGAAAGTGTTCCTTACGACATACAGTATTCGTAATTTTAGGCCTCCACAGTTTGTGGAGATGTAGAATGATAGATAGAAACGCGGAAGCGCCACGCACCACAAAATCTATTTTTGTGGAGAATATGGCTCAGCTGCGCAGTGTTTACGCGGCACAGCCATCCCAGCCTGATTGGTTTTCTTTTGCTTGTTTGCCCATTGTCGACCCCTCCGGTATTTATGTATATAGCACTGCGATGCTAAGAACTTTAGATGCGTTCTGAGTGTCATCAGATTTTGAGAGATTTGATTATCATCTGTTTAGTTTTGTATAATAATCTAATGAAGACATCAGCGTGAAAGATGCCAATTGTTGACTGTAAATTGACTGTAGATTGTAGAACTACGACGTTGCAGTGATAGCCAGACAACCGTAGATTTTGGAACTTGTAACACGGGAAAAAAGAAGCACTCGGAATTTAGAGTGCTTCTTTTTCCCGTGTTACAATTTCCAAAATCTACGGTTGTCTGGCTATCACTGTGTCGTCGTAATGTGCACAAATAATTTTTGTATCATTTGAAGTGGCACCACTTGCAAGTGGTTTAGTTAATGGGTACCAGTTGAAGCGGTACCACTTGGAAGTAATACCACTTGAAGCGGTACCATTTGAGGTGGCACCTGTTCAATAAACCACTTGCAAGTGGTATCACTTGGAGAAATTTTCACCTGGGAACTAACTCACGCACGATGTCCATTCCTAAGCCTTTCTGCCCATACCCTTGGCGGTTGCATACCCTGTGTCCGCGGGCAATTAAAGAATGCACCGCGACGAGGGTACGTCAGTTAAGCGCTGGCATGAGGTAGAGCCACTAAATAAGCTACGCTTCAGAGTAACGACACTTCAGCCGTCTTGGTGCTTAAAATCATGGTTGCCAGATATCTGAAGCTTTATCTGAAATCGCAGGAAACGCTTTTCCGCACTCCACAGATGTTTTTTTTACAGTTCGCGACAGAGCAAAGTCATATTACATGAGCCTTCTAACACTACACCTAAAGAAGAGGAAGTCGCATTTTTATCTTGTGACGATCGACAGTTGCGCCTGCTCTGCGCTAAGCACCAAGATGGCGGCACCCACTAGTAGATCGGGGAGCGGAGTGCCGCTACTCTAAGCGCCTCATTTATACTCCGTCTCAATAAAACTGTGCAGTACAACCAAAGGTACAGGGGAGAGAGTGGATCCCGACCTGTTCAAGAGGGGGAAAAAAGGAACGGGGAATCCCAGCCCTTCTGTCCCGTTCCTCCTTTCCCTCCTCTTGAACAGGTTGGCATACGCTCTCTCCCCTGTAGCTTGGCTTTACTACACAGTTTTAGTGAGACGGAGTATAATAATAATAATAATAATAATAATAATAATAATAATAATAATAATAATAATAATAATAATAATATATAATAATAATAATAATAATCTTTATTTGGACTCCTTGAGTCGCGGGTGGAGAGGCAAAAGGTAAACAAATTTTACCTGACGAGGCCCCACCACCCTGTACATTGCACGCCAGCATAAAGCAATAAACGCACAGAAAACAATGGAGTCAATATTGCGTCAACAAAACAATAATCTTATACAAAAAACAACAATAATAATAAAATTACACACATATAAATAATATTATACATGATAAAGCACTTCATAGAAGCAAATAATAAATTGACAATAATAAATTGCTAGGAATTTGCTCCAGTCTGAGGCCATAGCTGTGTGCGCGACTGCTGAGCGTGTGCTGACGGCGATCTTCCACAGTTCTTTTGCACCGTGCATTCCGCACCATCAAGATTACCGGTCTTAGCAGCCTAGTAGTGTGAGCTCGTTCTAAGCGGTCCTCCGGGATCGGACGGTACATCTGATCCATCGTCATCGCTACCTCCTTTTTCCCCTTCCCCCACGCCACATGAGGCCCACAAGCCAGAGGCATGGTCTTTCAAATAAACGTTTCAATCAATCATGCGCTTTAAACATCACCGTCAAATGTGGCGTCCAGTGAATTCGCAACTTTCACGGCCTATAGGGGGCGCACAGGTGCCTATCAAAATGGCTGTACATCTGGATGATCGTCGAGTCGTCGTAGAACAGCGGTACGAGGCTGGGTCTCCGACGCGTAAGTAATTCTAGTTTTGCTATATACGAGCCGTATTAGAGCCTTACGTTATTTTTTCACGCTATGAAGGTGTAGGCAAGCCCATTTATTAAGAAGCCGATCATCCAGGAGCTAGGGCACGCCATTCTCACACCGCGGTGCCTACCTCATCGCTGAAAGTTGCGAATACCCTCTATTGGCGACGCGCGCTACTAAAAGCATCGTTGTGACTAGGGATGCCGCGAACTTTTTCCGAACCGAAGTTTCGATGATCGAATCGAGCAATTCGAAAGCTTCGAAAGATCTTGAATTTTCGAACTTTCTATATCGTAAAATTCGACGGAAGTCGAATTTTCGAACTTGTAAAACTAAGAAGTTCGACGCTTCTTAGGTTTCATTTGAATTCAAGTAGTGATGTACAATCGTAATTTTTTTTTCTCGAATTTTTACATGCGGTGCTGCGTTCCTTACGAAAGACAATGCCGCTTATTACAATGTTCTGGCAAACTCAATTTTAAAGAAATAAATTCCCGAAGGGGCGAGGAAGGACGACGGGTTTTTGACGATTGTCGTTTGTGCCATATTTGAAGCGCGCTAAAGCCGAAGCTATTTACGGTAGAGATGTTAAACTTTTTAAGAATGATCTATGTATAGCCTAAGTAAGTGTCGTCTTAAGATGTGATTATTGTTATTCAATATGAGTTTCGAAGAAATGTCCAAACATGTATCTACGGGCAATTATGTCCTAAACGTGGTATTTTTTCCCCTCTAAGTTGTTTGAGGTGTCGCATTTAAATTAACACCACAGACAGTACATATAATTGCCATCTGCAGAATACAAAATAATGTGGAATGAGGAATAAATTAACTCATGGGGGAAGATTTCTAATATTATTAAAATTCAACACGGCTTTAAAAAAAAATTTTTGTGTGTTACGTTTTTGGGAAGTGTTTTTCCTAGCCTGTAGACATTTTGGTGGGAGAAACTTGTTTCAGAAGTTCTGAGCTTCTGAATATGCAAGAATACAACACTTCCGGCGGGATCTTTATAGTTTTTTTGTTGTTTTTCTACAGCTTTTTATCCCCGCATTCATTGTTATCTTTATTTTTCTTTTGCCAATGGCACAGTTATTTAGGTCGAAAAGACATAGCTTTGAACTTCCGAACCTCCAAGCAACAAATAGTGCCTTCTGACAACGAGTTTTCGAAAATGACGATTCTACGCGATCTTTTATGCAGTGAAGAGCGACAGTAGCTATACAAATACATAAATAATTTCAGATTAAAATAAGCTCAACCACGCCCTGTTTCCCCGTATTGTTTTTTTTTTAACAGTCCGAAATATCTGGAAGGGGGGAAGGGGGGCTAGAGCACTCTCCCCCCTCCCCCCGTTTTTCCTCTTCCGACGCCACTTGTATTGTAGAACGCTCCTCGACCTCGAGTTGTGTCGGCTTCTGTGCTTTTTGCGGGGCGTTTCCTCCGTCTCAGAAAATAAACCTCCAGGACAATTACAAACTAAACTTACTATATGCCAGCGTCATTCGGGCGGCGTTCGATCGGATTACTACCAGCGTGCAAGGGGTGGGGAGGTATTTTGCCAGGTCGCTTCAAGGTTTTTTTATCCTCAACCACCTGCCCGCCCCTGGCCGTTTCGAACTGGATGAGTATCGTAATACAGTGTGTTCGTGTGATCACTAATGGGCTATGCACGTTAAAGACCCCCCCCCCCCCGGGCTGGTGGTCAAAATTACTGATCTATGGTCACACGTCACTCTGCACTGGCAAATATTCCAGCACATAAAAAAAATTCAAAATCTTCGAAGTTTTTTTTTCATTATTAGCTTTAAAGGAGAATCGAAATTTTCGAACTTTTCGAACTTTATGTAGAAAAAAATCGAAATCTTCGAAGTTTTCGAACTTTATGTCTGTAAAAATTCGAAGTGTTTGTATTTTTCGAATTTTATATCCAAAAAATTTCGATATCTTCGAATTTTTCGAACTTCAGATCCCAAGAAATTTAAATTTTTCGAATATCTCGAGTTTTTGAGTTAGGAAAGTTCGAAATCTTCGAATTTATCGAACCTCAAGTAAGAAAATATTCGAAATATTCGAACCCGAAATTTTAGAAACCATGAAAGCTTCGAACTTTTCGAATTCGAAACTCCACTGTGATCGAAAGTTGCAAATTTTTCGATTTCGAACCTCGGTCGGTACGAACATATCGAAATTTTTCGATTGCGAACCTCAGTTCGCTTCGAAAATATCGAAACCTTTCGAAATCGAAACTAGGGTGGTTCGCGACATCCCTAGTTGCAGACTTGTGCCCGTTACTTCAAAAAAGTAATTAATTACAGTTACAATTACTTGGTCTAAAAAGTAATGGATTACCGTTACAAATTACTCCGCGTAAAAAGTAATCGATTAATTACTTCGTTACTTTACTCGATTACTTTTGCGTTACTCCAAAGGAACACGAAAAAGACACTATATACTGAGTGTTTAAAAGGAAAAATTTTGGGCGCCCAAAAAATTAAAAACAAAAATAAACATATTCATTACTTTCTTCCCAATATTTTAAGTTAATAATTTTAGGAGAACGAATCTGTAATGTTCTAAAAAACTTGAACAGGTGTTAAAAATAAATGAGCCTTGCGCTGTCCAACCGGGACAGAACTAAGTCCCATGAACATGCGACGAATGCACTTGGGCGGTGGAGGCACGCACACCATTCGAATTAATCCGAGTTTAGAATCGGCGAGCTTCAAGATATGGTTTTTCTATGTTTGGTGAATGTTGCCTAAATAGGGGCTGGTTTACCTACTAAAACGCACTGGCTGTGAGACCAAGATGCGGTACTTGCGTCTGGGTACGTCTTAAAGACTCCTTTTTGATGAAGGTTGTTATCCGACCGAATGACCCAATTGATCTTCTTTCTTGATCACCAGACTTATCAGATCCAAGACGTCACACGAAATATTAATGAGCAATCTCTCAGCTGAACTGACTTTCCCGTCTAGAAATGATTAAAAAACAGCCCAATTTTCAGTGAACAGCACGCTTCCATGTCTTTCACGCGTTTACAGGCGGCTTCACAACTCCAGTGTCCAAGTGAGTCACCGTTTATTCTCAGAAAACTCGGGCTATGTTTCCTTTCCCCTGAAATTTCGGTCTAAGTTCCCGCAGGCCCAATCCGCTGACGAGAACCCTAGCATTCTCGTTTCTAAGAATATGGGCTCAGCTTGGATGTCCTAAGCCGTTTGTTGTGCTCCCCGACCAGCAACCCTGCTGTCGAAAGTTACTGTTTAAACTGACAGCAGGGTTGATGATGGATTTTTCTTTGTTCCAATGAATTGCCGCCATCGCACCCTCATGTTTTTGCGTCCTACGCATCCGCTAGTGTGAAGTCAAGCGACAGGAGCCACATAGCTGGTTGGCTCCAGCCAGTATTCAGCTTTCACAGCGCTGTCAAGGGATGAGCAGGGTCGAGGTCTCATTAGAGCTGCCCCTCTGTTTGCGGGGTGAGCGTGTGTATAGGCGGAAACAACAAAAGCAAAGCACGGTTTCGTTTAAAAAAAATTGTTTTGGGGGACGGGGAGGAGGGGGGTAGGAGGGTAGAAGAAGGCTGGAGGGGGGAGAAGGGGAGCGGACGTATGAACCACAGTCACTCTGTCCACGGTCCCACTCGACACGAACCCCACGCCACAGTTTTATGGTCCATTCGTTTTCTGCTCTTTTATAAGCTTGAAGCAGTCCGTTCGTTTTCCAAGAAGTCGAGGCCTGCTGCCTTTCTGTAGAGTGTCGAATCCTCCCAGCCTGGCTGACCGTACGAACGAGTCGAGAAACGGTCTCTGGTTGGGCTGTCGTGGTTTCCGTGAATTCCTTTCCCTCACCAGCACCTCACCAGAGTCTTGTGTTACCATACTAAAAGCGCGAAGTCCGTTGCATAGCCCTTCTTCCACTCTAATTATCTTTTTGACGG
This sequence comes from Ixodes ricinus, assembly GCA_037355805.1. Taxonomy (NCBI): domain Eukaryota; kingdom Metazoa; phylum Arthropoda; class Arachnida; order Ixodida; family Ixodidae; genus Ixodes; species Ixodes ricinus. The sequence continues at coordinate 373,826 of JAZHYW010021752.1, forward strand.
GACGGAAGAATTGTAACGAGTAATTTCAGTAATTCGTTACTGAAAAAAGTAATGAGATTACATTACAAATTACATTTTCAAAAAAGTAACGGATTAATTACTAAATTACAAGAAAAGTAATTAATTACAAGTAATCCCGTTACTTGCAACGGATTACTTCCAAGTCTGCCTAGTTGTGACACGATTGGCCAGACGCTCACTGTGACCTCTTGTGTAGGATTATCTCTGCGTTCATCTACGAGAACGGTGTTGCTTTAAGAACGTGATGACTCTCGGTTTTCGCCGCGTTTTTTAGACACCACCCAACTTGTCGCTCGCAGCATATCGCAACTCTAATCGCAACTCCAGCCCGCCGCTCGCCCTCTCGCGGACGAACGGAGAACCAGAGGTGCGGGGACGGCGGCGGCGGCGGCGCGGAAACGGTGGCAGGGCCCTGTCGGCCTTGATGCGTGAAGCCGTTTTAATGAAAAAAGTGAGCGCGTTAAAAGAGGAATTCTTGTGCTCCGCCTTACAACGTTGTACGAAGGACGGGGATGTCTAATTTCGTTAGTAATTTTTCGTGTATCGCATACGCTGTGGATTTCTGGTCAGCTGAATCTGTGCTCAACGTGACGGCAAACGCTCCTCTAATAATGAACAACTCCATAGTATACGGTCTACGAAAAGTCTATTCTTTGCCATAAGTAGGGAGAAAACTCTTCGCGCAACGGTATGTCGAGCTATACAAATCGGGAATGACTTCGCGTTTTGAGGCCGTTACAAGGAACATGACCATTTATTCCAAGCACTTTAAAAACACAGAATACCCGCACTTGCTTTCAGGTAAATACAAAGCAAATAAAGAAATGCTCGAAGCATTTTAAGCGCGTCTGTGTTAGACAGCCGTTCGTGACGAGAGCTTAGAACGCGCAGTTTTGGCCAGAGGGACCGCAACGTTGCAAATAACACGGTACAAAAAATGTACGGTATATTAAAATATTTTTTTTTATAGAGCAATAAATAAAACTCCTAAACACGCCGATTATGTTAATAGACAGTTTTTGCATATGCGTACGACACCCCTAAACTTCAGTTGGACGTACAGCGCACTGACGTTCAACCGACGCGACCAACTTTCACGAGCGGCTTGATAGCGGCGAGTTGTACTAACTTATTAAAATAGCTTAAGTAAGCGTAAATGACTGTAAAAAAAAAAGAAGTGATCGGGGTCTTCTTGGCCCTACTGCAAAACTTCGGTGTTTTTTTTTTGTTGTTTTGTTTTTTCAGTACTCTTTGATGCGTACTTTAGCTATTTAATGTCTTATATTGCGCCATCATCAAGCCTCTCGTAAAAGTTGGGGCCGTCAGTTCGACGTCAATGCACTGCACGGCGAACTGAAGTTTTGGAGTGATCGTAAATGTGACAAGGGATGTAAGGACTACAACCTTTTTGTTTAGAGTGATGAGCACGGCAACGCTCCTGACGCGCACTGAAAATTGTGCTTAAAAGGCGCAGCGCGAGCTTCCGGGTGTAATGCTACACTGCACGGTAGCCTGCGGTAACAAACTTTCTATCAATAATTATAGAGCAGTTTGATCACGTGTGGCAATACACTAAAACCGAGACGGTGAGCAGCGAGTTGTGAGCCTGTGACGCGGAGACACCAATACTGTGAACGCTGCTCTTCCGAAGCTTGACGGTCACCGATTGCGACTCACTTTTTAGAGCACGAATGGCCAGGCAAAGCGCAAACATGATATCTTCATCTCCTTTAAAAATATTCTGCCACAAACTGTGTCATGGCCAGTGCCTAAAACGCGCTCGCCCATTGCAACTTTTAAATATCAGCATGCTCGTTTTCCTAACGTGCATCAGCATCTCCGTCACCTGTAATATGATCCCTCCCTAACCGCTTCGCATTTGTAGACAAATAAATCAATTTTACCGCGCTGAACAGCGTCAGCGAGCAGGCGCACGGGATATCCTGGAGAATCTATCCCCGTCTCTTCCGCCATCTTGGAACTACCGCCCCGCCACCTATAGGGCGTTGGAGTTGCGAATACCCTATTGCAGGTCTGCAGAGATAGGTGGCAGAGATAGGCACACCAGCTCAGATCGCGTGGAGCGAAAGCTCGCGCTGCAGGACCCAGGGATCCTGGGTTCAATCCTCACCCCTGTTGCCCCTGCCCCACCGTGCCCTGCCTGTTTCGATCTGGATGAGCACCGTACCGGCGTGCGGTCATCTATCACTACTGCGTGGTGCACGTTAAAGACCCCAGGCTAGCGGTTGTACCGCACTGGCTAAATTGCACATCTACAGCTGAGGCGCCAGACCCACCAAGGCCGACTAACTTCCGGCTGTATAAACGATACACGTAACACAATGATTACTGTTGCAGGTTAACCAGCTCTTCTGCATCCTTTCATGAACACCCTCCTAGCTATTCAGTGATCCCTCGAGATGCATTCCTCCACAGCTCGATCAATACCGCCCGGCTAGCTCAGTCGGTAGAGCACGAGACTCTTAATCTCGGGGTCGTGGGTTCGAGCCCCACGTTGGGCGCTCTCCTTTGTTTATGCAATGGGAACATTCTGCCCTTTTTGACCACGTGAGCACGTGGTCACGTCCTCACGTGAGCACGTGAGCTCACGTGCTCATGTGCTCGTGTAGGGCAAAAAATATATGAAAAAAATTGATGAAAGAAAATGATAAAAAAATGATGAAAATACGGTTGAAAAAATTCCGAGACTGCGGGTAAACGACACAACACTAAAAACTATCTATAACTGCGCAAACATATGAAAATATGTTTGCGCAGTCGACAGGGTTCGAACCTGCGCGGGGAGACCCCAATGGATCACTCGGCCACGACTGCGGGACGAGTAGGGGCTCTGAGATGTTGTAGTAACTCAAGAGCTGGGGATGTCATGGATGAAACGTTGCATGTAGCCGCTCAACGTCTATACAGGAGAGGGCGCTGCAGTCAAATGCGTATACAATCGCGTTAAACTTTGCATGCATTGGCTCAACGTTTATAGACGAGAGGGCGCTGCGGTCAAATGCTCAAATGCGTATATATAACCACGTTCCATACCACACATTCTCTTTCTGACATGGATGAAAACGAACAAAAGGCTCGGCATGCTGCGGCTCAGCGTCTACGCAGACAAGCACCACCAGAGCTTCGCCCCAATCAACATCATTCACCACGTGGAGATGCGGTCAATTTTTAACTCCAGAGAGTGGGGAAACAGAAGGACAGGACAACACGAAATTGGAGATTCGTGTTTTCCTGTCCTGACGTCCACCATCATCTGGGATCGTGGCGAATTTTATAAACTTCTTTGACGCCTTCCTAAGTTTCGTAGTAAGAAACAAGTATTTTTTTTTTTTCGAGGAGAGTTCAATATTAACGTTTTTTCAAGTTTCTTTATTCCTCTTCATACAAGAAGAGAGGGAGGAGGGAGAAAAGCTGTACAAGACTTCTTGGCAGTGCCCCTCTCCTCCCCCAACAGCAACAGCAGAAGAGGCAATCAAAACAAAACCGCTCTCAACAGTACACACTCAGGTTTCTCACGAAACTAGTAAAGATAGTATGCATTAGCTGGAACAGTTTTCAATTGTAACATTCCGCGATAAAAAATAGTTTAACATTTTGGGTAGCTGGTATCTAACCCTCTGATTTCCGTAGTTTGTTCTCGAGCGCGGGACCATCCAGGCGTCGGCATGGCGGGTGGCATATGAGGTGTTTTGTGAGTGAAGGGAAGAAAGAGAAAGAAGACTGTTTCCCGGGTGGTTTATCGCTGCCTTCTATGCCAGGGCAAGTTTATACTCACAATAATCCGTGATCGGAACAATTCCTAATTTATTGAATAACGGTGCCGTGCGGCTGTCATGTGCTTCATTGCACGAAGTACGAATTACCGAAGTATGTGAATACGATGAATATTTGCAGAAGCTGTATTTCCTCATACCAAGAAACAGTAATTAAAACAAGAGTAGAATAAAGATTTATAAAGAAGTCATGGTACAGACTGGGGTAAGGTTTCTCTAGGGTGCCTCAATGTCCTTCTGTTTAGGGTGATGCCACCCTTTGTAGCACCCGATGCCGACAGCACGCGCTCACGGAGAAAATACAAAGAAATCGACGAAAACAAAATGTCGCCATAGTACAGTCAGCGCCACAGACGCGTGCAGGGACACGCTCTTTCACGCGCTTGTGAACAAAAAAAAAGGAAAATAAAGTGTAGGACAAAATGGCCGAATGACTCCACCCTAAGCAAAGCGCACATGAAGGCACCCTAGGTTTTTCTATGCTTATAAATTATACCTACCACCTTCGATAGTTTCTTCGCTATCATTTGAACTGTTTCATCCAGGCACGTAACCAGGATTTTGTTTCAAAGGAGGAAGGGCGCCCATGACAAAATGCTGTATGAGGGGGAGGGGGGAGAGGAGGTCTTAGAAAAATGGAAGATTTCGGGGGAAGGGGGGGGGGGGGGGAGCCGGGACCCGAGTGTAAGAACTGAGTGTTTCTAAAAAAAAAGTATAAAATCTCTTATGTATGATTTTTTCCAATCCTTTTGAAAATATTCGTAAAATGGAGACTGGTCTGTAATTACTAAGGTCACTAAGCACTTTAGAGTGCTGGGAGCCATTACACGAGTAACACGCGGGTTTTCTAAACCACTTTGTATTTTACGTTTGTTTTCTTCACTGGTGCGTAGTCGTGTTGAATATGCCTCAGTTGTCTGGAACTGTATTGGAGTGACAAATTCAGGTGTAATTGAGAGTGTTCAACGTAGATTCGTTCGTGTTTTGTTTGATGGTTATTTTCAACCGAATTATTTCTATAGTTATGAGAGGATTTGTGAACTCGTGAAGTTAGACTCGTTACACAACAGGAGAACAATTCGTGAACTGACATATTTGTATAAGATTGTAAATGGTATAATTGATTCCCCAGAGCTACTCAGTCACATCTACTTGCACGTTCCTCGTAAGTCTTGTAGACTTTATACTTTGTTTTACCCTACCGACTTTATTCTTTATTCTTCATTCAGAGAACTCCTGCAGCGCCTAGAAGGCATTATTGCAGGCGGCGAATAATAACAAAAAGAACATATCAGCATTTGCAGCACAAACTATACATTCCTGTAAAGCGTTCCTTCCAGTCCTTGACCGTCCTCACAAAAAATGAATTTTTGCAAAGTATTCGCGTATCTTGTGCACATGATCATTACGTTTGGAAAAATAATTTGGTTTTAAGAGGTATGATGAACTATTAATACCAGTAGCTTCATGATAAATGTTGTATAAAAATTTCAACCGTAAATTTTTTCGCCGAAGATCCAATGACGCCCATCCTAGTGATTGTTTCATGTTGTTACACTAGAAAACGGTCGTACTGGCCCAGGACGAAGCGTGCGGCACGATTTTGTATATTTTCCAAGCCATCAATGCGATTTTTTTTTGGAAGGGTCCCACACAGTGCATGCGTAATCAAGAATTGGCCTTACATAGGCAAGATATGCTAGTTCTTTTATTTTTTGTGTAGCGTTTTTTAGGTTTCTTTGGACAAAGCCGAGTGCGCGACCCGCCCTCATAATGACATCATCAATCTGCGAATCCCATGTGCAGTCAGATGTCAAAGTGACTCCGAGGTATTTTACTTTATTCTCATTTGTTACTAGCTCATTGCTTAAATAATACTGTGTGTCAAATTCATTTTTTTACGTGTGAAGCTAACATGAACACATTTCTTTACGTTAGTTGCATCCCCATTCACCGCACCAATGTTCTATTCGATCTAGGTCAGCCTGCAGTTGTCCGGAACCCTCCCCGTTCTTTATACGCGTATACACAGCGCAATCATCTGCAAATAATCTCAACTGGGAAGTTACATTGACATGAATATCGTTGATAAATACTAAGAACAACAATGGCCCCAGAACCGAACCCTGTGGTACACCAGACGTAACTTCAACGAAATGAGACGCCTCGCCGTTTAAAATTACACATTGCTGACGCGAACTCAAATATGACTGAATCCATTTTAGGGTGGTAATATCTATGTTCAAACATTTCAATTTGTGAAGTAATAACGAGTGCGACACTGTGTCAAACGCTTTTCTATAATCAAGAAAAACACAATCAGTCTGTTCACCCTTATCTAAGGACATGACAAGATCATGATAGAGCTCGGTTAGTTGCGCGACACAAGAATAACCTCTCCTAAACCCATGTTGAGAATCCATGAAAAAATTATGGTAACTAAGATGCTACATTATCTGGCTATACAAAATATGCTCAAGTAGTTTGCAACAAATTGATGTTAAAGAAATTGGCCTGTAATTTGTAACATCTTTTTTGGGTCCCTTTTTGTGTATTGGTATTACATGAGCTACTTTCCAATCATTCGGTAATGACCCCTCAAGCAAAGACTGGTTGAAGATTATAAAAAGATATGGGGCAATGGCGTGAGCACATCGCTTCAGAACCCTAGGCGAAATTTGATCAGGGCCAATCGCTTTAGTTTCGTCTAAATTTTTTAGTAGCTTTAGGACTCCCTCGACACCAACCTCAACTGGAGGCATATCATCGTATCTGTTTGTAAGCGTTACTGGCGCTATATTGTTCGCAGGCACAAAGACCGATTGAAAATATTCATTAAAAATGCAAGCTTTTTGATGGGCATCTGTAATTAGTTCGTTATTTACTAATAAGTCAGGTATTCCCATCTGGTCATTTCCGCAACGTTTCATAAACTTCCAGAACTGTTTATTGTTATTTTTCATTCCGTCTTCGAGCCGCTGTAGATAATCGCCTTTTGCTTTCTTCACGGTGACTTTGCACTTCGTCGTCAGTTCTTTCAGTTTCCCACGGTTTACTGCTGACTTTTTTTTTTGTACCGTGCGTAAGCACGCTTTCGTTTTTTTGTTAATCGTAGAACACTTCCGTTGATCCATGGTTTTGCTCTATTTTTAATTTGGATGCATCAATACATGGTGTGTATTTCTCTGTTAGCTTTATCAGTCTCTGCCTAAACAGTAACCACGTGTTGTGCACATCTCTTTCTTCAGCAACGCATTCAAACGACAGAAAGCCATTAGAAAGCTCGGAGCTAATGCCTTCATAATTTCCCTTTCATACAAAAACACCTTTCTATCTGTAGTCAACTTTACACGTGCAGACTGAAAACGAAGCGCCGCGACTACAGCGTCATGGTCGCTTATGCTCGGTATGACATCGATTCGTTTAACAATGTTGGGATGATTACACAACAACAAGTCAAGTATGTTGTGTCCGCGCGTAGGTACAAGTACATGCTGGGTAAAACCTAGACTATCAACCATGCACTTCATATCAATATTAAGTCGAGTCATTGTTTTACAGGTACACCCGTCATCGCTCCATGTCAAGTCTGGCAGATTGAAATCGCCACCAAGTACCACACATTCATTGGTAAAACTAGAAACAATTTCGGTTAGGGTGTCTATACAAGTTGAATCAGAATTCGGGGGCCTGTAGAAAACTCCTACGGTAAAACATAGGTTATTTGGCAGCCTCACCCTACACCATACTGATTCTACGTTGTCAGCTATATCGAGTTGGTGACTTTGCAAATTCTGGTTAACTAACAGAAATACCCCTCCCCCGCGTAACGACCTGTCCTTTCTGTAGGCGGTAAAGCATCTAGGGAATACTTCATGATCTAAGATAGAGTCGTCAAGCCATGATTCAGTCCCAAGAATAATATCGGCTTGAACAGATAAGATTAAACCCGATAATTCTTCTACTTTACTTTTTACGCTTCTACAATTCACAACCATCACAGTGATATCCTTTTGCACCGCTTTCTTTGAATTTGTTTGACGTCAGTTACGTTGCACAGGTACAACCTCCTCTCTTTCACTGTTCCAAGTAAACATTTTCCCATTAATTACAAGCTTATCGTTCGTTAGATTTACTTTGCTGATACCTTCTTCCCTTCTAGCTTTTGCGTACGCCCAAAGATGGCGGCGCTTTTCTCTCTTCTATTGAGCAGTCGTTCGACAGAGACACCGTTGTACCCTTTAATTTAATCGCGTTCTTCAAAAGTGCAGCCTTTTCGTCTAGAGTAGAAAAGCGTATTAATATTGGTCGTGTTTTATTGTCCAAATGTCTTCCGAGCCTGTGTACTTTTTCTATCGTTGATACCTTCACGCCTAGCTTCTTGTCAAAAATTTCGGTAACCACCTTCTGGTTTAACGAAACGGGTGACTCAGTAGAGTCTTCCGCCACACCGTAAACAATGAGGTTGTTATGCCGGCTCCGGTTTTCAAGGGCGTCAACCCTTGCAGCCATTGCAGTGACGTTTCTTTCTATATGCTGGACATAATTCTCGCATCTCTTAAGGTTAGGCTCTAATTTCGAGAGACACTCAACTTTAGATTCAATTGAGGATAGCCTTGCTTCTGTTTGTCTAATGTGTTCATCGAGTTTATTTTTAATTTCTGATATGCTGTTGTTTAGCGTCTTCTGGCCATCAAGAATTGCTGCCAACTGAACTTCCGTCAGCGGGCCAGGGTTGAGTTCCACATCTCCGCTCAAAAGAAGAACAATGAAGCAGAGTGAATCCAAACAGGCGGCAACACACTCCAATAAAGCTCCCGGGCGAGGCAAGACAGACAGAATTGCTCTTGACACTTTTACCATGCTGCACCCATGACACGCCTGCAACTGACTTATAACCATTTAGAACAGATTTGTGGGAATGCTAGTCTTGATATTTTTGATAAAAAGCGTAAATTTCGAAAGTGTGTTGAGGCTATTGTTTTTTCCTAACGTTTCGCTTTTATCCTGTTTAACATTTTTCTACTCATTGACAAATTGATAAGTGCACCACTATGGAGGCGTTAAGCTGTTGGTGGGTCACTGAAAATAAGAATAAATAAATAAATAAATAAATAAATAAATAAATAAATAAATAAATAAATAAATAAATAAATTCCTATCCCCTGTTTTATATATAACAGGAACGCGGAAAAACACGAGTTTCGAGACATACATTAAATATATGAGTTAAAATAAAAGCAATAGACTTTATTTGAATATCCTGAGAATCAGAACTATTTGCTGTTTTTTAGACTCATAAAAATTGAAATATCTTCTTCCTCGCTAGTTGGAGAGAGAAATATGCTGTCAGAAAGATATTTTACACATTTTGAAGCTTCAACAGAGTAAAGGCTTATAACTAAGTCGACCAAAAAAATCATTGAACGCGTCTGCAAGAACTTTATCTTTTTTAATATCCCCTCAGTCGTAAGTTCGGTTGTTTCTCCAAACTGACGTCCTTCATGTAATATCGAATTTAGTTTTTTTCACAAAACATGCGTTCTTTTTTATCCCGAAAAAGCAAAAAATAGTATGACCATTTGGCCCGCCGTAGCTCACTCGTTATCTTATTTCTTTGCCTCTTAAAACTTGACAATACAACCGAATCCCTTGTACGCATAAATTTTCTCTAAAGTGCACCTTTTTTCTTCATTATTTTTAATATTTCTGCTGTGATCCATGGTTTTCTACACTTTTTATGAACTATATGCTTTTTGTACTTAAATACACGATTATATATATCGCGGCGTTTCAAGAAAACTCTCGTATGCCTCGTCTGCCGACACCTTAGACAGAACCGCACTCCAGTCTGTTGTTTTAATTTCTTCTTGAAAAGATTCGAGACTCTTCTTACTAATATTACGGTAATGAAGGTTAGGCACACATATTTTCTTGTGTTTGATATGATCTAGAGCAATAAACATAAAAATAGGGAGATGGTCACTTATTGTCGCCCCTATAACACCAGCATGTGCATGTTCCCCGGGTACATTTGTTAAGAAAATATCTAACAATGTTTCATTCGCACTACTATAACGAGTTGGTTGACAAATGATACAGATATAACCATACGACTGATAAAGCGTGAGAAATTTTGATTGCTGTGTTGATGACAAAAGCATATTGATATTGGAATCACCCCCATAACAAGCTTCAGGTTGTTTTCACCGATAAAAAGAAGGAGTTGATCTAGATATTTAAAAAAACAAGACATGCTGGCACAAAAAAAAAAATACACGACACACAAAGAAAAAACACGTTATGCGCGTGTTGCAACGTCAAAACTTTATAATCCTCGGTAATTGCCGAAAATTCATCTATCATGCCATACTGCAGTAACTCCCCGTCCTCTTTTGAATTTCGACATAAATTATAGTTTTCATAGTTACTTAAAATTTCAACAGTATCATCCCGTTAACATGATAACAACAAAAGAAAAATCGAAACGTGCTTGAAAATACAACTTATAAACACGCACTTGATCGAGTCATCGCCGTTAGTGTTTTAAAAAAATGATGGCAACCGGAGCATGAATTACCATGCACAACGTCTGCACCCATTTTCTTTTTAGCAACCACGACGCGTCCTTTATCACCGCTAACGCAATTAGTACCGATATCAGTGATCATACCCATGCGTTGTAAAAAACCGGATATGACGTTTTAGGTCGACGCAACGTTTAGCGTTGCGTCGACCGGGTCGACCCAACGCCGGCCAATAAACAAACCTTATAAGCCTAGGAAACGTTCAGCGCAGCGTACTTTTCGAATTTAAAACATAACAAACACTAACAAACACTGACTGGAACCAAGTTTATTTGCAAACAAACGCGAACCTCGCGCATAAAAAAACTTTCTACAGACATTTCAAAGTTTCTACGAGGAGAGTTTCCCACACAGGATGGTCAAACAGTGTAAGGGAATTCGCAAGCCTTGAATGATAAGGAAGCTTTCGAACAAAATAGACGAAAAAAACAGTCTGTTTCAGCATTTGTTGAAAACAAGAAATCCAGATAATCTAGCGACTTTTAAAAAGTATCCAAATAAACTTGTTAATCTACAGAGACGTGCGAAGTCCAGTTACTACATAAACCACTTCAAACAATAAGAAAATAAAGAAGCAGAAATACCCTGGAAAAGAATTACTAGCTTAATTAAATAATATACGGAGGAGCATAATTTCGATAAAGTAACTCGTGAAGAAGGTACTCTTTCTGAATGTTCTCTGTCGAATGCTTTTTTAAAAAAGAATTACTTAGTTAGCATTGCAGATGACGTTTTGGTGTTGGGAAACAAGCTTGGTCCACATGTATAGTTATATCAAACTGTAGTAGACTCGAGTCGAGGGGCTTACGGGGGGTTTATTCCAATACAGGCAGGTCGGAGGGGCATGACCAGCTGCCAGGATGCCAGCTGGCCGAAGAACGGAAAGCACGAGCTCCCGTGTCCGAACTCGTGCTCTACGACGACGATCGTCTTTTGCAGTCACCACACAAACGTTATCATACAGTCTATCTTTTTACCTACGACAGACGAAAGAGAGGTCCGTGCCGTGTTCAGAAACTTAAGGAATTGCAAGAGTCCGATGTTAATTGCTTTGACATTAAAGTAATCAAGTATGTTATTGACATAATTGCGCCTGTATTAGCGTATATATTTAACGTGTCCCTTTCAACTAGTTGTTTTCCAAACTCTATGCAGGTTGCGAAAGTTGTGCTTATATTTAAAGGCGGCGATAAGAAGATATTTAAAAATTACAGACGGAGTTCCTTATTATCAATCTTTTCCAAATGTCTCAAAAAATAATGCCCATAGGCTTTCTTGTTATCTAGAAAAACAACACATACTCCCTAATTTGCAACACGGTTTTTGCAACGAGCGTTTAACTGAAACAGCGTTGCTAATGCAAAAAAGGAAAAATATTAAAATCTATCGAGGATAAAGAGCTTATTCTAGGTGTGTATGTTGACTTTTCTAAGGCCTTTGGAGGAACTTGACAAACTTTTTGAATCATTTTTGGAATATCGAAAGCAGTTTGTTAGCATAAATGGTTATAATTTAGCAACCAAAAGAATTGTAACTGGAGTCCCCCAGGGAAGTGTATTTGGGCCGCTGTTCTTTGTAATGTTTATAAATGATATCGAACAATGCGCACCAAACGTTAGGTTTATTTCATACGTCGACGATACCACTATTTTTATTAAAGGCCAAACAACTTCTGAGATCGAAAGTACGGCGGCAGTTGCTCTTGAAAACCTAGACTTAAGGACGCAAGTTAATAAACTAAAATAAACACAGAAAAAAATTGGGGTTGTGGGGATATTTATACAGCGTGTAGTTGGTCAGCCATTTAAAGTTGCGACGAGTCACTCGCTGTAGATGAGCAATTTAGCCAGTGCAGTACAACTGCTAGCCTGGGGCCTTTAACGTGCACCACGCAGTAGTGATACACGACCGCACGCCGGTACGATGCTCATCCAGATTGAAACGGGCAGGGGTGGGGCTCGAACCCAGGATCCCCGAGTTCTGCAGCGCGAGCTTTCGCTCCACGCGCGTCGAGCTGGGTGTGCGCTTTAGCCCACTCGGCCACCGATCCCCCAATAAACACAGACAAAACTAAACACGTAATGTTTAAATTGATGCTGAACCAAACATTTCAGTGTCTAGAATAAGTGGCGCACGATCTTTCCACAGGCCAGCAGTCGCCGGTGTGCGCGAGCACACGCAACGAAATTGACGCCGTCATCATATCCCCCATTAACGCTTATTAAGCGCGAATGGGGGTATGATGACGTCATTTTCGTTGCGTGTGCTCGCGCACACCGGCGGCTGCTGGCTCGTGGAAAGATCGTGCGCCACTTAATATAGACACTGGAATGTTTGGGTCAGCATCCCTTTAAGCCACGGAATCGTAAAATTTTGTTGCCTCTGAATATCACGATGAATTCATCTTCTTTAGAGATTGCAAAATCCGTTACAATTCTTAGTGTCATTTTTTCCTGAATCACTTTCTTGGATTGAGCACGTTGAGTATATCCACCGAAAAGTTTGCAAAGGGATAGGAATAATATCTAAAACTCGTTTTATGTTTCCCGCGTGAGTGAAGTTGCTCCATGTATTATTCCCTGATCTGCACACATTACGTGTACTGTCACAAGGTTTGTGGACAAACAACGAAACAAAACTTAACGACACTGATTCTAACACAGAAGAAAGTATTTCGCATAATTGAAAATGTTTCTTTTTTTGCATTCTTCTGATGAGCTTTTTCGAAAACATAAAGTTGTGACAATGAATCATTTATACGACTATCGTTTGATGGGGGTCTACCAATATGGTAGTAAAACAAAATAACAACATTTTTCTTTCCGTGCTGTCGGGCTTGGTGAGTACAAACCAGACGCATACATGAAACTATTCATACCGAGAACTGGTGTGTTACTACTCCCCGAACTAATCACGGCTTAACCTCTTTCCAATGATAAAAACAAAACAGCGCAAAGACAAGGATGAAGTAGAAGAAACCACAGGACACAGTGCTGTGGTATACTTCTACTTCGTCCTTGTCTTTGCTGCTATGTTTGTTTTTATCATGTCTACTTACCAACCTAGCCCAAGCTTCTACGTTAATCAACGCTTTAAAATATACACTACCGTCGCTTTTAAATGAGCCCGAAGGTGAAAGTATTGACATAACTGAAAAATAAAAAGTTATATATGCTACGTGATATGTTATTAGAAACAGTGTGATAACGACTTTTTGGTAGCTAATTGATGTAATGAGCTGTAGTATCTTGTTTTTTGCTTGTAATTGTCTGAAATGTTTTCTGCTGCTCTTCTGCCACATGGGGTAGGGCCTCGTCAAGCTGCAAGCCATGCAGCTTTTGTCCCTATCTCCCTCCGCTGTGCATAAAGGAAAATAAAGAGATTCTTATTATATACTTTTGGAGTATACTTCCTAGCGCAGTGCGGTTCGCGCGTCGACCCAGTCTGGGCAACTAAGGTGTACGCACTAGCAAGTTGTAGGATATAGATGGCCGTTACCATATACACCAACTCATGTTGCCAAACAAACCGGAGCGCCCCTAGTGGACACCACCGGCGCCGCGCATGCGCGTGGTGGATGGTGGGCAAGAAGCCCGCCGTCGCCCATAAATAAACCATTGAATTGCGCTGTTGTCGGCGTCGGTGGAACTCCCCACGTGATCTTTTTCGCGTTGGAATTGTTGATTCTACGTCCTCCTAACAATGTCTCTACTACATGAGCAGCTTCAGCAAAATTAACGAGGCAAAACTTTGCGTGAATAATGTGACGTGCGGCGATTCACTCCACGTGGACGCCGCAGTATGGAAGCGCCAAAGCCTGACTCCCACGATGAGATTCTGCTTGCTATTTTCAGTCGCGACGTCGCTCGGGCTGCAAAAGCGCGTGACCGTAGCTGATATGGTGGACGTCGATACTGAAAACCGCGAGCAGAATCGGGCGTCACAAGCTCGGTGATGGCCAGCTGGTAACAATGATCAACATCTTCTTGCGTCTACTGTTTGAACTTAGCCATACTTACCGCCAACCAACCTTCAAAAGTGTTTTGAGGCCTGCACTTAGTTCTTATCGCAATTACCGGGTCAACGTTTGGTTTACGGGCCGCTGTCGTTTCAACGAGCTGACGACAAAAAGCAGACAAGTTTGAAAGAGCAGACGAGAGTTCGAACGCATGCGCAATGGAGTGCAGGCGAGAAGCGCCGCGTCCCGCGTCAACAAACCATTGGAATGTACACGTTGTCGGCGTCTGTGTGAGTCTGCATACTCTTTTTCGCGTTGGAATTGTCGATTCTACGTCCTCATAGCAATGTCTTACCACTTCAATCGCCTGAGCGAAATTATCAAGGCTCGTTACGCCGCTAAACTTTGCGTAAATAATTTGACGTGCGGCGATTCATTCGTATGAACGCCGCAGAATGGACGCCAAAACCATTAGTGAAAAGACGGTGAGAGTGCAGGCGAGCTGGTGGAGCATACCATCATGTTGTACTACACTATTATGATCTGCGTTGTGTGATGAAAGTGTGAAGAGCGTGTTCAGTAGAACGCGATACTGAGACACAGACGAACGTCTCAACGTTTCTGTTCTGTTCACTTTCTACTGATAAGTTCTTCCCATATTTACATCCACCGCAGTACTCAAGGTGTGAATCACCATGATTAACCGAAAACCATGTTGAGCACTGTTCTAGCTATTTTCGGTGGCGACGTCGGCATCGTGCTGCAGAAGTGTAGAAGGTAGCGGCGATGATCGACGTCGATACTGAAAATCGACGTCGATACTGAAAATCGGAAGTGGAACAGACCCAAGCGTAACAAGTCGGTGATGGCCACCTGGTACCAATGATCAACATCTTGTATCTACTGTTTACACCGAGCCCACTTAGTCTTTTGAGGCCGGCAATTACTTCTTATTGCAATCGCCCGGTCAAAGTTTGGTCTACGGGCCGCTTTTGTTTGAACGAGCAGACGACAAAAAGCAGACAAGTTTGAAAGAGCAGACGAAAGTTCCACTATACATGGTATTCCAAAGGGAAACGTAAACAAGCAATGGCGGAACTTGCTTTGGCCGAGATGACTTCCGGTTGACCAGGTTCTCGTGTATCTTTCAATGAGCAAAAATGAGCAGCGCGTCTTTTAAGTTTTTTTTTCTTTTCTTTTTTTTGCGTTGGAAAATCAGAAAGAGGCATGTCGGAAACCGGACGTGAAACAGATCGGTGTGTGTTTCTGGACCATACGGCGCCAGGAAAAGCACCGCATCCAGTTTTATTTGGCCTCCGTGGCGAAAGTTACGTGGCCCTATACCTGACGACCCAGTGGAAACCTGTGTACATACACGTGTGACATTGAACGGTATTAAGACGCCCACAAATGAGCCGAAACATATAATTGTTTCGTGTTTTTCGTGCACAGGAGAGTGTGTGTGAGAACAGCATCGCTTCGTCAAGCGCGCGGAGTCGCCGTGGGTGTTCGAGCTGGCCAAAGCGAAACTACGCTACGGCTTTCGGACATAGTTGAGGGAGAGTGCGAAGGATTTAGCCACTCGTGCTCGACAGTGCCCGGAAAAGCGAAGCGGTGCGTTTTCGACGACGAGTAGAGATATCGTGACTGGAAAAAGCCGTCGCAGTGTGTATTGCGCCGCTCGTTCCCCGGAAAAAGCAAGCGACGTGTTGTCGACGGGGAGATAGATTGTGCTCGTGACAACGTCGACCTACCGCGGCGATCCCGTGAATGATATCCACGTGGATACGGTTGCAGACGCGGACGTCAAAATGCTATTTTAGGTTCTAGAATCCAGGAGACAAGGTAAGAAAACTAGCCTTCACGTCCGACTCGCTGCTGTCACGCGATACTCCTGGGAACATGCCGTATTTGTTCGAACACTTCTGTTTGGGAAGACACACAGGCGCTGTTGTTAGGGTGACCAGCTTCATGCTAGCGAAATGCGGGACACGCCGGTGGGAGGGGGCAGGGGCGGAATTTATGAACAAGCACGCCATGAACCGAGGCTTTGTTAGAAGGTAACTGCAAAGAAAAAAAAGTGTATATTTAAACAGCCTAATTGGGACAAGTGCATGTCGCAAAACAATTTTTCCGCCAAAAACAAAATTGTTTACAGCAATATTTATTGCGCGAGTCTGATTTTAGTTTGCGCTTATTTCGTCCGTTTTAAATCGCGCGCCACAAAGTTGGTATTATACGTCACATAGTGGCTGTTATACGTCACGGAGTGACGTATAACAGCCACTCCGCGCGCGTCTAAAGAGCGGGAGTTTCAAATGTGGAGAAGTTGTGACTCCGACTAAATTACGTCCTGTGGCGTAAAAATTGCTAGCAAAAAATTTGTTTTTTCGCGGAAGATTTGTTTTGTGACATGCTTGTCCCAATTAGGCTGTTTAAAAAAAGCACTTTTTTTCCTTTGCAGTTACCCTTTAACACATTTAATATCATGTGCTGTTTATACACCTGCAAATTGTATTGCAGCTGATAAGCTAAAGTAATTTTTATTCCCAGTGATATATTTTTTTATGCCACATGTGTGATTATGTGTGTCGAAGTTTAAAGCATTAAAATCAACTGCAGCAGAACTCAATGCATCAAATAAAATTAAGAAACAATAAATCTTTTTCGCGTTATTGTTTCCTGTCAACGCTTACTTTTATCAACATGGCCATACACAAATTTTTAACATCATGTTCTTTTTCGACCGTTATGAGTTGCAGGATTTTTGCCTCGTGTGGCTGTCTTCACAAAAAAGAAAATCCACAGCAACCTTTCAGCATTGACATTGCGATTTGAAAATAATTACAATATTTTATATTTAAACTTTGGCGATCAATTTTTTCTTACAATATTTTGCCACTGAGAAGAGAGGCACAACGGCGCATGCGCGTCGGGGCTCCTGCAAGAGCGACGGTCGCTTCCCGCAATGCTTGGATAGAAAATGGCGTACCATTGCGATTCACACGACTGATCACAAGCGACCTCCGCGCTTCCCCGTGCCCCGTTGTTCGGCTGCACCATGAGTTGCAGAGTGAATTTTACGACAGTGTGAAATGCGGGACATTTTGAAGATTCGGGAATTTCTCGCGGGACGCGGGACACGAGCCCTCAATGCGGGACAGTCCCGCGAGTCGCGGGGACGGGTGGTCACCCTAGCTGTTGTGTATGACCACTTGGGCGAGTAATAAAATCGAAAGGATGATACCAGTGGCTTCTGTTTCACGTCTTGTTTTTATCGTGTCACGAACAAATGCTTGATTGCGTGCCGAAAAGAAAAAAAAAATCTGGTTCTCGAACTTTGAATTGACGTGTCTGAACTTGACGTACGGAAACGAACTCCAGGTTCGGTTCCATGCGAAAAGATCCGCCCAATTCTGAAGTCCCCTGCTGACACAAACTTCACAAACGCTCAACATCCCCGTTTCTCTTCTTTTTTCTTTTTTTTTAGATCGTTTATGGTTTTTGGCTGGTGTTTGTTCAGGTAACATAAACCGTCTGTTCACAAGCTCGCATGCACACGGAAATGAATGTCAGCAAGTGATTCTGTTCTAAGATTTAAAAAAGAAAGATAACAGCTATTATTTTATGTATTAAATGGTCTGTGTTATGAAAACCTGCGTTCAGGCTAAAGTGCAAAGTTATATTTGGCCGAATAGGAACTGATATTTCAATCAAATCTTTATTTGCATAAGAACTCAAGTGTGATTCGTTAGACCCAGAATTCTTTGCTATCCGGAACAGATCAAATATATGTGCACGTTCGATTTCAAAATTAAGCGGTCTCTAGTCAGGGGAGGCCCATGGCCGCCGCCCCCCCCCCCCCCCCCCCGAAATATTCCATTTTGCTGGGACCTCCTTTCCCCCTTCCCTCATACAACATTTTGTCATGGGCGCCCCCCCTCCCTAATAAAAATTTTGGCTACGTGCCTTATCTTAGTGTTGAGCGTGAAATCGACGCGCGCGTGACAGAGACTGCTCGACGGCCGCGGCTCGAAGCTTCTTTTATTTCGCGGAGATCTCCCACAGCAAAGTTGTCCAGTCAATTGCAAAGCATTTCAGCACTTCAAGAAGCAAGTGGACGCGGAAAACATTACAAAAGAGTGATTTCCATTGCAGAACACACGAGCGACGATGTTGCGCTTTAAAAGCATGCAAACAAAACGCGAACCGGAAATGTTCTTGGCTCCTTGCTATGGCGGCCGGAAGTGGTCTGAATACCATGTATATGTTTACCATACTGTTAGTAAACAACAACAAAAATATATTTACTTGAAGTATACTTCGCGAGTTGTTTCCCAATCATTCAAAATTAGTGTACTTCCAGTTACCGCTTTTTATCGGGGGCAATGATGGCTTATGGTAGGCCATGATGTCGCATTATTTTAAACGAAATAAATTCACGTTTCATTCCTTCGTTCTTCCAGTGTGTTTATATTCGTCACCGAATAATGACAAACAGGACGTGAGTTCTAAAAACGATTGCTGTGTTACAGCTTTTTGACTCCGAAATTACAGGATAACGTTGTAAACTCCCAATTTTTAAAACCTGGGTTACGCCTAAAAACATTCTGTCGCTCACTGCATATTTTTTTACGTTCATTACCGAAAAAAAAAGCTACTTTTTTCACTCGCGCACGTGTTGAACAAAATCTTAAATGCCTTAGTTGCCACAAGCCTACTTCATAAAAAAAAATACTTTTGGACATTTTGATGTATTTGTACTATTGTACTTACAGTCTTGCGCACTCAAACTCCGGAAACAATGACTCGTTTGGATTTTCTGACCCTCCGTAAATTTTGCCCCAAGGCTCGCACTTCAAACAACGCGCCGTGACGATCGCGCGGGACGGCTCTAGGGACGGCCAACCACAAATCACAAAACCGCTAACTCAGAGCCCAAACCGACAATTAATGAAGACAAATATCACACGATTATTCGTTGAACGTTGAGTCAAGACAATAAAAACGTCAATACAAATTGAAAAGTCCGGCATTTTATTTCAAAAGATTGTGCACTCTTTCTTGTCGCGCTTTCAGTGTGTTGTTGCGCCAGCTCGAGCGCGCGGTTGGGCCCGGTGACCAAGTGCGTGCTGCGGCTGCGGAGGACTGGCGCGCGGCGCGAAGGTGGCGGAGGAGCGGCCGGCCGAGAAGAGGGAAAAACGAACTGGTCCCCACTCGTGCAGTCGGCGAAGGCGCCGGTGGGTCGTTACGTGCGTGCTACACGGCGATGGCGGCGACCTACGCTTGGTGAATCTTCGCTGACTCCTCGTGACAGCGGCTCGCAAGGGATATCGGCCCGTTGTTGTGTGACACTCGAGGATTGCCGGTGTGTGCGTGCGTGCTTGTTTTGCGACCGACTGCGGCCCTGCCATGCATCTGGACGGCGGGCTTGCAAGCTGGTGGGCCGTCTGCACAGCAGGTAAGGCCTAAGCGACGCCGCCTCACCTTGCCTCGCTGATTTCCGCTTCTTGCGGGGACGACGCTCCCGATCGAAGACGGACAATGACGGCGCCGGTCGGGCTTGTTCAATCGGCATCTTACTTTGCCCGTTGTATTCCATTGGTGATCGGGACTGCTTCGTTTCTCGCCGCCCAGTTCGTACGCTTTGGCGTCTGACAGGTGGTTGCAGTGCGGACGTGCGGCCTTTGGACGCGCGCGCTCGCGTCGCCAACGGTTTTAAAAGTCAGAGTGCGCTTTTGGTGTTTTGGCCAAGTCCGCGGCTGTTCTTGATTGGCGAAAGTGGCGAATCCTATCGTTCCTGTGGTTTTATTTTTCGCCTCATATTGCGGTGAAATAGCTGATCTGGTCGTGTATATGTATCAGTAGTGGACGCCGCAGACTGACGATTAGGGCGCGCTGTTTGAACCCGGTTTAGGCCATGTTCAAACAAAACGCACGGCCTCCACTTTTAAGCAATATGTTGTTGCTGAAAACGCCTTCACGCTCAAATTGGGTCTGGTCAGTCGAACCAGTGGTCCGTCCGACTCGCGGAGATATCACAACATAATTGAAGTTGCCGTTGATTTCGCTTGTAGCGTACTAGCGTTGAATCTGGAAACTATCGCGATTTACGTTGACTACACCTACAAAGTCTCTTCTGTTTTCTTTATCCGATAAAGTGCTGTCTAGTCTGTCTTTTTCACCGAGGCCGTTGACGCTATCTTTCCTAATAGCTCTCCCCATATTTCTACCTGTTCTCCCCACGGATAATGATCTACTAGCCTAGAGTGGGTGAGGAAGGAAGCCGTGCCTACCCCAAAGCGCGAATTCCGGGATGTGGTGCGATCTCGGGAGGCTCCTTTGTGGACATGTCTCCTGTTGGGGACAGTCTTCTCTGTCCGGCATGGCCTGGCCACTTTGGACAGCGCCTACCTGCCGAGTCGCCCACCTTGAGCAGGCTCCCATTAGCACGGCTTCCGGGATAAGGACGCGGCGACGGACAAAGTCCCTGGCAAATTGCCTTTTTCTTTTTGTCTACCTGGCTCTGGCTCGTCCCCTGCCTCGCTTGCTTTGTTGGCCGCTTCCGTACCTGGTGGAAAACACGGTATGTTGTGGCGCTTTTCGAAGCCAGGCTGCTGCCGCACACAATATCGGTTCTCGAAAGGTGGAAAAGAGGGAACGCCGGCGGGCAGCGGTTACAATGGCAGCAGGAAGATTGCTTATTTTGGGGGAGGATAAAGAGGGATTTCAGGTAGGGCGAGTGAGGGCGCCTTTCGAATTTTCGGAAGGCAAGCGAGACAAAACACCCACGGTGCGTGTTGTGGCATTTCCTTCCTTTGGCGCTTTTCCAAACAAGGAGTGGCCAGGTATGAAGGATAAACCATTTTTTTCTTTGGATGAACGAACTTATCGATGAATGAATGCGGCTCAATCCTTTTTTGATCGGGCGGCGGCTTACGCCATCTAGCCAGTGTTTTTGATATGAACAGTTAACCGAATACACATTATTAAAGGATAAGAGCGATGCTATATGCACTACGTAGTGCGCTTGGACGGAAATTGCTATACGCACTACGCGGAGAGCTCATGCCGCTCGGGACACCCTTTTCGAACTGCGCGTGTATCACTGGGGAGCTCGTTAACACAGCCCTCCGCCTGCGTTCACGCCGCTTCGCGGCGACAGTATCGGCTGCTAATTACAAAACTTAACCAGTACACGCCGCTTCGCGGCGTCCAGCCGGCAACCCAAGCCCCGCTGTCCCCGATCGCACCTCCGGAAGGGAGTCCCACACCATTTAGTTCTGCGAAGTTTCGTCGACAACATTCGTTCATCGCAAAAAGAAATGTCGTAAATATCGCCAAATGCCTCGACAAAACAAAATGTTCGAGAAAAAAAGAAAAAAAAAGTACGCACACCGCGGATCGAACCCGCGTCCACTTGTGTATGAAGCGGACACCTTAACCCCTATGCTATGCCACCGCTTAGAAAACTCGTTGTGACCATTCGTTTTATACGAGATTAGCGTAGTGCGTATAGCAATTTCCGTCCGAGCGCACTACGTAGTACATATAGCATTACTCAAAGGAGCATGTGTTTTTGGTGTGTTTTGTAGCACGCACCAAACAGTCTTTACCAGGGGCATCCTAGAAAAAGGGTGCTAGCGATCTCAGAGGCGTCCCAGAGGTGTTTTACGACTTGCTGTGACTGCGCTCTACACCCACGTCCAGTGTAGATGCAACACATATGTACACGCACAGAAACAACGAATACAGACACAATAAAGCGCGCGCAAGAACGCTATCGCAAATTTTTTAAAGGCTCCATCGCTTTTATGTTTTGCAATCTAACCGCTTCCGTAATGGACCATTTTAGAAAGCCACTGGTTGAGGAGGTCCTGGAACGAAAATACGTGAACATGTGCTCAAGCGAGCACTCCCTCGACCACGGTAGCAAGATCCGGCTGGCTCTATTGAGCTGCTCTGACCTAGATTAGGCTCCCCAAAGTCTGCTGGTCGCTATTGTGGCTTATCTTTTCGCCCCTACGTTCATTTTAGGACGCTCCTTCACTCTCCTTCGTAATCCGCACAATTTTTCCCGTATTTTCTTACCAGAACCTTCGGAACCGGTGACTTTCTAAAATGGTTCATTGCGAAGGTAGCAAGTAGGTTGCCTTGTTCTCCTCGGTATTGCACATTGAGCACGATACCTCGAACTTCAAGGATCTCAAGGAACAAGCATTTGTTCAGGCAATAATTATCCGGTGTCATTCTGAAACAACTTCCGAGCTGTTTGAAGCGGGGCTTGTTGTCAGCTTCCCCGCAACAACAACACTTTATTATTATTTTTTTGTTTTTTTTTTTATTTTTTAGATAATGAGTTTTGTTCCCCTGAACGATCGCACTACTCCATAATCATAAATTTGGGTCCGGACATTTCGTCGAACGCCGTTTCATCGAACGCCATTTCATCGCAGCCGTTTCATCGAACACCGTTTCATCGAAGCCGTTACAGCCTGTAATATTTTAGTAATTTATTTTAATTTTTATACACTACTTCATCTAATTCTCCCTGTTTTTTTGGTTTTTGTTTTGTTTTTATATGACAGGGTGCAGTGACAAGTTCCATCGTGAACATATCCTGCTTCGAGAAGGGAGCCTCCATGAAACAATGTCCCCTATCCATGTTACATGAAACAAAATACAGAAAGCATGATGTTCTTTCTGGAAAGCGGGTAGTGTTTTACTGTTTGACAGCGTGCACGTGTAACCTTGGGTGCACCCAATCTGAGCATAAAGATGATAATCAGAGTATCGTTATATTTTATTTCGCGTGCTCTCCTGGGAGAGTATCGTCATATCACAAGCGTGCTGTCCTGGCAGTTAAATGTTTTCCGTGAATAAACCTTGAACTAATCGTAAGGGTACAAACGAGCTGGTGTGATATGCACATTACTGAAACACCGAGACAGCAGGTAAAAACCCACACAGACACTTGAAGTGTTTTAAGTGTCTGTCCTTTAATTGCAGTGTCGTGGTTTCAGTCATGTACATGAGTAAAGCTTTTCAGTAAGTCGCATACCCAATTGTTTTTATTTCTTTTTATACCAATTGTTTTTATTTCTAGTAATTTGACACCACCTTCAAAACATCACAAGTGACTACCTTAGTCTTAAGAAATGCAAATTAAAACATGTATAAAGCACTGTTATGCCCCAAAAATTGGTACTGAGAAATTCGATGAAACGGCCCTCAAAGATTCGATGAAACGGCGTTCGATGAAATGTCCATTCATTCGATGAAACGGCATTCGATGAAATGGCGTTCGATGAAATGTCCGCTACCCTCATAAATTATATATAGCTAGAAATAAGGGTGTAGCCACGAGTGTAAGTTTGTTTTAACACCTTTTTCATCTCCTGAGGGATGTGAATATTTTTGGTGTGTACTTCGACCCTGATCGGCAGTGGCGTCACCTACGTATACCGTCCGTTCTTCGCGCTTGGATTTCCTTATTGTCTTTGGTCACGTCGAGGGCCTTTCTTGGCTTGCAGCGGGTTCATTGCAGCTGTGTTTATAATCCACTCTACCCTAGCACGCACCTGCTTAAACAACAGCCATCGCAAGTGTGTCTTCTTTTTTTTACTTGAGTAGTATTTTTTAGTCGGGGAAGCTTCCCGTTTTATTACTGCTCGTCGTCCATTTGGAGAGGAGTGTAAGAGCAGATGTGGGGAGTGGGGACAGGTGGTTCTGCGTCGTCACCCCAAACAGGGATGGGAGGGAGTCTTCGAAAATGGAGGACATGAGGGAGTAGCAGCTGGGGAGCGGTGCAATCAGCGGACCAACCTGAAGACCAGTCGACGGACGCCCACCCCCCAGAGCTCTCGAAAACACCAAGATGCGCTCTTTTCCTCTAGAGGTAGATTGGAGTGGCTCCGAAGACGGAGATAGAAAGAGCAATTACTAGGGGGGACTCGAGGAGGGCCCATCCAATGTCGAACGTTCGTTGGCCGGCCAGGTAAATTCGAACAAAGACGAGAGGTCGAAAGGGAGAGCCAGCTGGACGAGGCGCGTAGTTTGGTTTGTTCTTTGCGTTCGCATGACGTTTCCGTCTTTTCTTAATGTGGCATTAAAAAGTCCCCACGCGCACGCTGCTGAAGGTTGTAGTAGCGATCTGGCACCAAGATCGTGCGTTTTTCTCGAACGTGTCATGGGTTCTTCTTATTCATGCGCTTTTTTATGTCAGCGTTCAGGGATGATGTTTACCGCGGTATGAGAACCGCGCTCCCTAATTCGCGAATTCTTCACCCCACAATAAGGATGCTCGCTCACACATTCTTCCCAAAAAATTCTGATGCATAAACCTAATATCGCTCGTTTTCTTCTTTTTTTTTTTAACAAAACGTACTTTGTACCGTTGTTCTACTTGAATCACCTACCCCGTGAAAGTCATCTCGGTAGGCACTAGAGCGCCACCTTAATCTCTACCTAAAGGGGGAAATTAGTAATGCCCGGCGAGGAACCGGACTCACTCAGGGGGTTCTTATTCTGTACACGCTTCTTGCTTCGGTTCCCGGCGTTTTGTTCTTTCTCCGACGACGGAAACAGAATGCACGGAGATGACGTCATGAGAAGCTGTGTCCCGCGCTCTGTTAGCTGTTCCCGTTACGAAATCTATGATGGTCGTTTGCCGAGTTTGACCACGTCGCCGCAGTCCAGCGAGAGCCATCCGGTGCCTCCGTCGTCGTCGTGAGTCAGCCGTGTGCCTCAGGCGCCGGGCGTTCCGATTGTCTGAGTGCGCCGTTTCTGCTCCCAAGAAGCCTTGGCATTCTCGTGGGCGTCACAGCGCAAGCTCGTTTGCTTCTCGCACAGGGGTTTCGGTGACGTCAGAATGCAGAGCACTGATTGGCTGGGTTTGGAAGCGTAGTGGGTAGACCTCGAGGCAGCTACCATTGAGGTCTACCCGCTATCCTTCCAGCCAGAGCCAATCAGAGCTGGGCGTCGTTCTGACGTCACCGCAACCCCTGGCGCAAGAAGCGGACGCAGCGCCGCCTACTTGGCGTCTGCGTCGCCGCCAGCGCGTCTTGCCGCGTCTCACAGGGAGCGCAATGCGAACACGCGGCGACGCCAAGACGGACGCGTCTACACCGCTTTGCGGCGATCGGCGTGTTTGCCGTTTGGAGCGGGTCAGGAGTCCACTGACGATGACGTCTTCTGGAGGCCTTGTTTTCTTTTATGTGGCTGTTCACGGTAGGTTGTCGGGGGAGGATTGAAGCCAGGGTGTCACCTTGGTATGAAAAAAGACTGATTGGACTCTCGCGAGGACTTTTCCGCTCTTTGAGAACGTTCGAGGATGTAGAATAAGCCGGGGCATAAAGGGGCTTTGTGCCTCCAAAACCCGCGTCAGCCACCTTTGTTGCCCTTTCCCGGACCTCCTAGCTTGTGAAGGCTAAACAGCTTGGACGTGACCAAGCTGCTTATCTTCGACTTAGCGTTATTGGCGCGTTTTTGTCAATACGCAATTTCTTCTCCCAAAAACACAACGCGCGCAAAAAAAAATTTTTTTTTTTTCGGAAAACGAGGGCAAAAAACAATTAAACATCGTACTGAGTATTTGAAGAGAACCTCAGCGATTTTTGAAGGACGGAACGAGGCAGCACTCGTGTTGTGATTGAGCTCGTGAAATGGCGATCTTGGAAAACTGTCCATTTTACGGCTTGCCACGTAAACATTCGTCTCACAACACCGAACAAACCTCACCTGGCATGATCCAGAAGCTCAAAAATTTAAGTTGCTTTTATCGAATTTTGGAAATGTAGAAGGAAGCACAAAAAAACTTATGACAACGTAGTGACTCTTTCGGATGAGCAACTCGTGCTGTCAAACGAGAAAAAAAAATTACTGGTAAAATTTGACACTGCGTTGCTTGTATCTGTGCGAAGGCGTTTGCTCAAACCGTCCCCGAACGAGACTACTGACAATGGTGTGGATTCGGTATGCGTGCTCGTTGGACCAGTGATGCGTTCATCTTTCGTCGCCAGGTCACGCTCTCACTTACGCAGGAAGCGGGTTCAGGTGATGAAAGGAAAGGCAGGCGGTTTGATTGGTCCGGCCGCTGCCTACCGCACTGTCGGCTGATCAGAGAGTTCATCGAAGACAAAGACGTCCAACTGCTTGCAGCCGACGTCGATTTTGTTACGGGTGCTTGGCTCGCCCGGGCTCGCCGTGTGCAGGCAGACAGATAAGCCCGCTTCGCTTGTGTCGCGGCTGCTGTGGCGGCCCTCCGCTCTTGCCCGCCTTCCTCCCCTGGCCAGAACTCGGCGGCGTCGTGGGGCTGTTTACGTAGCGCCACCTGCGCCTCCTAATCTGGCGCACCTGCCCCCGCCCCTGGAGGGGCCGGCTGCGGGGAAGAAAGACCCCCTCGCCCTGCTTGCCCTGTAAAGGGAACACGCGGACGACGCTTTCCTTTTATTGCTTGAATTTCCCGAGAGAGACAAAGTCTACCACGTGTTGCTTCTTGCCGCCGGGCAGCATAGACCAACACTCTCACGACCCTTATGAAAATGAATATTGCATTTCTGGTTCGATCTTGATGTGTACTTCCTTATGAGTCGTTAGAAATACAAGAAACTCTACATCTAACGTCTTTTCACATCCGTTTCGCAACGAAATCACTGAATATTAAACATCAGTTTTCTTACAAAAAAAAAAAAGGCTACATAATTATTTACTATACTTTTTTTTTTTTTTGGCGGCATTTTGTTTTAGAGGCTCAAACCCGACGAAGTAGACCCTATACACGAACTCATCTCTGTTACGTCACGGCGCGGTGGTGGCGCGTCGGTCGCACTTCCGGTCTGGGGCTGTGGGCGGAAGGCCCCATGTGAGGCGTGTATTCCTGCATTGTTTTGAAAGGAACCTGACGAAAACATGCCTTTTCGTCAAACCGCCGCGACTGGGGCTGTACTAAAAGAGTCGAGAAAGGTTTGAAGATCAGTTTTTATGTTCTCGGTTCGTCCGAGACCGTGGATATGTGCTGTAAAAATGATAAACCAGACGCCGCCAGACCACAATTGCTTGGGCGGGAAGCACTTTGGGTTGAATTCATGGATACTTGTGGTCATCAGATTTATTTGTTTTGTTCCAACATGAACGCCGGAAAACCGTGAAGTTGTACGGCCCACCTGCGGACTACGTTCAGTGCGTCTTGAAGTTCGAACGGCCGTCTGATCGTTCGAACTGTCGTCTGCTCTTTCAAACGCTTCTGCTTGTCGTCTGCTCTTTTAGATGACACCGGCCCATAGACGATATGTTGGCCCGGTACTTGCGATAAGAAGTAAGTGCAGGCCTCAAAAGACTTAAATTTGAAGATTGGTAAGCAGGCTCCACGTAAACAGTAGATACAAGGAGATGTTGATTATTGTTACCAGCGGCCATCACCGACTTGTTATGCCTGATTCACTTCGTCCGATTCTGCTTGCGATTTTCAGTATCGACGTCGACCATCTCAGCTACGGTTCACGCTTTTGCAGCCCGAGCGACGTCGCGACTAAAAATTGCGAGCAAAATTTCATCATGTGAGTCAGGCTTTAGCGTACATTCTGCGGCGTCCACGCGGAATGAATCGCCACATGTCACATTATTCACGCGAAGTTTTGCGGTGTAACGAGCCTCGGTAATTTCGCTGACGCCGCTCAAGATAGTCAGACATCGCCAGGAAGACGTAGAACCAACAATTCGAACGCGATAAAGGGCAGGGGGACTCACACCGACGCCGACAACATCGCATTTCAATGGTTTGTTTATGGGCGACGGCGAGCTTGTTGCCCACACCCCCACCGCGCATGCGCGGCGCCGGTGGCGTCCGCTAGGGGCGCTCCGGGCGCTCCGGTTTGTTTGTAAACATGAGTTGGTGTATAGTTAATCAGCGCAGAGACTGAACGTAGAAAAACCTTTGTCCTTAAAAACGTTGCCTATTGTGTACGTACGTGGATTCGACCGCAGCGCTTCGAATCGACATTTGACGACAATGATTGGGTGTGAGAGGAGGATTGGGTGCACGTGATTGGTCCTTTCTCTTATTTCAATTCGCTTCGGTCCCATCCATCCAAACGTAGCCGTTGAAAGGGGTAATCATGAAAGTGAAATGCTTTCCCCCCTTATTCTACCAGGCATGTCAAAATTTCAAGAAACGTGTTGACGTACCAGGAATGGTGTCCTTCTCCGTCCTCGTCCCCTTTTGTGTTTAGCTTTCGCTTTCTTAGTCGCAGGGATTATCCACCATTTTCGGAATTACTGGTTCGGAAGTATGTGGTGGAGCACCCCCGCTCCGCTACCAGACCTCGGGCAACGAAGCTGATCGTCTCGGCCTTACCGAGCTGCGTTCACCTGGATTGAGCTTTTCAAGCGTCGCTTTTGTGCCCATTGTGGGAGTCTCCAAGGGCATACAGTACTTAGAAGCATTCCACTCCGCTCACCCCTAAGCTGAGAATACGGTGGGAGCTAGGTGCCCGCCAGACCAATCAGCGGCCTCTCTTTGGTCACCTGACCTCGCTTTCTGCGCGTGGGTATGGGCGGGAGCGTGACCACGTGAAGAAAGACAGATGCATGACTGGTCCAACGAGGACGTAGCTTCCCCCGCGGTCTCAGCTTAGGGGTGAACGGAGTACGACCTTGGAGAACAATCGCGAAGTTTGGAAGAGTATTTATTTACTGCATTAGAACTTATGATAATAATCTCCGGAGAAAGGACCCACTGTTCCCCTTCTCCGGGGATTTTTATCGTTATGCTTGTCCAGCTCGCTTGCACCTTTGCATGAATTGCATTATCATCATTAGAACTTGTATGGATATTTTGGACAAGGCTCGGTTTCGCTATTGTGTGTTGCAGGCGGAGAATAGCGGGGTAATTGCTCCTCCCAGCAAGCCCTCCACTCTTTCCACTTTGGCGAGCGAACGCTGGAGAGAAGGAAACCGCCAGTCATGGCGAGCAGGGAACTTCGCGGGAGGGACTTGTCCGGCTATTTTAACTTACAACACGTTGTGGTTTCACGATGTCTCGGCGCTTTTCAGACATACCGAAAGAGTTTATGAACACGAACAAATATGATTGTTAGTCTCTGCTTAATTCCTTTGACTGGCAAACAGGTTAGTTTTTTTTAATGTTATATTGCGTTTTATGTGTCTTAACTCTCCGTAATTGCCATAATGAGATGATCGCAGGTCCATGGTTCTTCTCAGCAACACCGCAGTACGTCTAATTTGGCTGTCATAGATGGAATAAAATAACGCATGCGCGCACACAATGGAAAGTTTGGGCATGGTACTTCCACACATTAGCGGAGCGTGCATTGTATACCGAAAAGCGCTGGATATGTGCCTCAAAAGCACAGCTGAAGCAGTTCGGTTACCGCGGCGGGATGCAGTCACGTAAGATCCCTTTCTCGTTTTCTTTTTTCTTCTCTCAACATTGACGACGCGAACCAATTGTGTGGACAGAGCTCTTGTTTTTCGGTTCCCGTGTGGTCATTGGACTGCCCCATTTCCGCCCCTGACGACGACAGTATCCAATCGTCCTTTCTTCCCAGACGCCAAGTCTCGACAGCTTTCGCGTTTGTGGGGCAGCCAAGGTTAATCGAACTCCTTTGTTCGGGTAACGACATTCCCTTTACACGGAACTCGAGAGCGACCACTCGGACACCCGGTCTACTGACTAAACGAGCCGCCACAGCTCGCCAATCTTAAAACTGTCGGCTTCGCGCGAGCTCGACAGTGCAACGCACGCAGCAAAGGCGGCGCACGGTGACGCGGCAATATAGGTGTGAAAAGCCATGCGTGCACGGGTGTGTCAGTGCACGGTCCACAGCAATGGCAGACAACTCGAGAGAGTGTCCCTTTCTCCGGTAGTGCCTTGTTTCACTATTGTCTGCTGCTACATTAAGCTTTCAACCAAACTTGGCTCTACCAGGTAAATGCTTGGCACTGCCCCTTCAACACCTAGAGAGGAAGCCGTAGTGCTCAGTTTTGTACTTCACGTAGTGAGGGCCGGCGCGGTTGAACCGATTGAATGCGAGTTCCCGCCAGACGTAGCACTTGTGTTCAATGTATGCACTACCTCGCGCTGTTCTGCTGTAGGCTACGTGGTTTTCTTTTTCCTGAGGTGAAAACGAATATAAGCGGTGCTGGCACTACTTTCTAGTTAGGGTGAATTTAAAGGGGCACTGACACCTCAAAATCATTTTTTTTTTATTATCCGAAACGATTGAAAACGGTGCCGGGACATTACCCTCAAAATTCGAAACTTGGGAATTCAGTATTTGTGAATTAAAAAAAACAATTTCCAAATGCCGAATTTGAAGTTCCCGCGCGGTCCCCGCCAGTGCAGTGAGTCAACTTTTGCGGTCTCCTGCGACTCGACTTTTTCTCGGACCTCCGCTGACCCGATGCGAGGAGGAGGCGAGCTGGCGGGATAGAGGGAGCTGGCGCGGGAAAAAAACCGGTTTCTTCGCCGACTCGCCGATCTGCTCGAGCGCCGCCGAGTTTTTTGAGGGAGGACACAATTCTAGGAAGGGACATCTCACCGAACTCCGATTTTGGGTATTTCAAAAGAGGGGCCGTAGTGCGTTCGCAATTGCGTTAAAAAACATGTTTTACGATTGCCGTTATTAAATGTTATAGAAATGTCGCCTACAAAGCTTCGAAATTTTCTGATTTTTGACGTCATCGATCAAAAGAAGGGAGGAGGTAGCGGCGGGAGATTTAAACGCCAAAAATAAAAAAGCGCGCGCCCGCGCGAGAAATTTTTTTTCGCGATGCGGTTTTTTTTGCGTGTTTATGACTACAACTTGCGTCGTTTTAGAGAATAAAAAAAATACGACCTTTGGGGTGTCAGTGCCCCTTTAAGAAACGGCGGACGTGGCCTTTATGTTTGCGCTTCCCCGGCGTTCTCTTCGACCAGTACCTCCATCTGATTGGTTGCGGAGGGATACTAAGGTACTCGTCATGTCCTGCGTTTCTTAGGCTATCGAATTTAAGATGTTTTTGATTAGAATTAGAATAGATTAAACATGGAAAAAATATTTTAGGTTAGAAATTTAAGGCATATGGTCTGATATTTTATCGAAACGCACAAATTTCAAAAGCAGAAAGAAAAAAAAATAGTTTTTTTTTTTGTTTCTTGGTAAAGAACGGAATCTTGTAAGAATTGCTTGACGCAGCGTATGCACTATGTAAAAAATCTTTCTTCGATTTCTTTCTTTCTTTGGCCCGTCAAGTGGCCCGAGGCGTAGATTTGGGCGTCGGTCGGGCCTCCTCTCCGTCGTTCGAGGTCAGGTCGTCGGACCGATTCCCCCGAAGCCAGACGAGATTCCTTCGGCGGGGCGACGATTGCCGCCGCCGCTCGTCCCCGCTGCTGCCGACGCCCAACGCCGCCTCATGAGCTGTCCGGCCTCTTGGGGCGACCGTTGCTCGCCGTGCAGTCACACCACACGCGACGCCACTTCTTGGGGCACGGTGTCCAGTAAAGGGGAGAGCGAAGACGAGCAGCCCATGGACGAACAGCCTGGGGTTACTTCGAAAGAATATACCGTGTAAAGTCCGCGTAAACCATGATGTTTTTATTTTATTTTAAAGATTTTTATTGCGTGTTTTCGAACTTACTTTCACGGTTACGTGTTCAGACCGCCGGTCGCTGTGAATGTTTGATTCGCTCGAGAAGGCTGCAGCGAGCGAACCTGCCGCGACAGTTTCCTCGCCGCTAGGTGCACCGTCGATTTCGCGGAAGTCGCTTGGAAGGAAGGACGGTGCATTCCCTCTATGAGCTACGAGCCTCCAACTGAGAAAACTGGTCGCCAAGATGCGAGAACAGGGGGCAGAAATGCGAGACTACGCGAGCCTTCATTTGTACAGATCGCTCGAGAAAGATATCGCCCCCGTCAACTTACGCGGGAATACGCTGGGCACCCGTCTTCTCATTGAGGTCCGTGGCGATGCCTCGCGTACCCGCACATATGCAGAGGCAAATAGGACATCAATGTGACGTATATGTTCTGCAGTGCACGTGGAGATGCGGAGGAGACAATACCGCATTCGCTGCTTCAGTGTCCGGCACTTTCACCTACACCAGGCATCGGCACCAGTATCGAACAAGGCCTTGGGTTTACGGAAGAGCTGAGCTGCCTGACGTGCTCCAAACGGAGGCTCGAGGACCGGTGGAGAATCCACAAGTGATTATCAAGAATGAAACATGCTTCATTTATTTATGTATACCTACGTATATTTCTTTTTTTATTATGGCTCGTTTATGCGGTATAGGCTCTTGATTTCAAGAGATTGCGCCGCACAAATACATACCTACATACATCGCCGACATTCTCCGAGCTATATGCAATAAATTAAATCTCCTATATTGTCGCGAATAAAAGTAGGAGGCGAATGAGAAACTGAAAATAAGCATTTAATGAGGCGAACTCGTGCCTCCAAACTAAGAAGAGAAATACCGCGTATAATTGCGTCGGGAGGTAGACTGCAGTTGTACGCGCGGGTATACGTTCAGGAATGCTTATGACCAGAACACAGGACGACAGCCGAGAATGGGCTGGAACTTTCCAGGAGATGATTGAGTGATAAAGGGAAAGAACCATGGCCGAGCGGGGTTCGAACCTCACTCGGTCACGTGGCGGCGTCGTGCGACTCGCGAGCGAATGCTTGCAAACGAGATGCCGTTGTGGCGGTCTGTTGGCGTCAAACATGCGCACTAACTTGCGTCTACATTTTTTTTTAGCCACCGGCGTGTTGTTTGAGATATTGAATAACGGGGTATTATACGGGTCCGTGGATTGCATTCACTCCTCTGGGCGATCGGCTCGGGACGGAAGCTCCTCGGGAAGCTCGTGCAGTCATGACGGGCTACCGACTCCGAAGGGATTACCGTCGCGCGGCCGGGACTTCAAAGGAGAGCCGCCGCCGCTTGGCTACCACGGGCAGTGGTTGCGGTGGGAGGTTCTGTGATCTCGCATTCACTCTTCCCGCTCACTGTGGTTTGGGGGCGACTCCAATACACACTCGGTGTCGGCAGAGTATCGGGTCTCGTTATCGGAACCTTCTACAAAAAAACTCCCTAATAGAGAGTTTTAGTATATCGTTCCGATACCCCCGATAACGAAAAGATGCACGCTCAAAGGCGGCGGCGAGCATCGGGTATCGTCATCGAAGTCATCGGAATGACCGGTCTCTCTGCGGAAACATCCTCATTCACCATGGCGTCTGCAATGTTCACCAGCATGGTGATGTTCACATTCAACTCGTGCGCGTTCCTAGCTTCTTCCCGTTTCACTTGAAAAAGGGTTAGGTTAGAGCCTCGAAAGAAGCTTTTTCCACTAGGTCACCGACAGCTTAACAAACGCTTATTATGTTGACGCTTCTTGCTTGGTCCTTATCGGCGCATGCCGCAATCTGATTGGCTGTGGAGCGATGGAAAAGATACAGTCTTTCAGTACTGGTCACGAAACCTTTTCGTTAAGGCCCGTTCACACTCTTGCGACCGAGTACGACCGAGAGAGACCAGACCGGTTTTAAGCCTCTTGCGGTCTCTTAGGACCGGATGCGCTACAGCGGAGCTGGTCCTAAGAGATCGCAAGAGGCTTAAAATCCGGTCTGGTCTCTCTCGGTCGTACTCGGTCGCAAGAGTGTGAACGGGCCTTAACGCTATGGGGGAGAGCCTGGTACTCCAACACGCGCGGCGCCGTCGTCTGCGAGGAGCTGTAAATCGATAGCTGCAGCACCGCAGGGAGTCCGGCAACCAGAAAGTGGTATCGGAATTTCGAACCCGCTCTGAACTAATAGGGAGTTTGTAGGGAACCGTTTTTGCCCATCCGATACGGGACGCGATGGGCCCTCCGGTACGAACATCGCGTATGGGAGTCTTCTGCGGTAGCGCATGCGCAGTTCGTAACGTATCGGGTGCGCAAAAACGGTTCCCTAAGACTCCCTAATGTCGCTGGCCCTCCTCTGAACGAGCCAACGATAGAACGCGGTGACGCGTCCTGGCACCAACAGCGTTTCTCGTTGAAGTAAGCGTCTTCAGCTCTGTACAATCGAGGAACTGATCAAACTCGCTGTTCTGCAACCTTCTCCAAAGTAATAATATTCTTCCTGCCTTTTCTTGCTTCGAAATGCTCTCAAAAACACCGTTTTGTTTGAACGCAAATAAAATAAGCTTATTTTCAAGTTCTGTTATTAGATATCAACAAAGAATGACCGGTGCTTGGAGAAAGTGATCAATTACAGACATAGAAAAAAAAAATTCGGTGTACGAGAAATTGTGTTTCGAAAGCTACTTGTAATCGCGAATTTGGGGTGGCTCACTGAAAGTGGAATGGCCGAACAAAATTGCCTTCACTGGAACAGAAGCACCCCTGGCGGCAGCTGTTGACCCCGTATCAGACTTTGGGCGAAGTTTCAGGATCGCGTATAACATTATTCCAGCTGTAAAGAAACGCCAGGGAAAACACAAACAAAAGAACAGAACGGCGGTTGCTGTTAACGCTACTCGAACAACTGACATATGCCATATATGTTAGCTGTTCGGGCACATGATAGTGGTGTCTCGGTGGTCTCTCCAAACGTCGTGCCGAATTAAAATAAAATAATAAGCGCTGCGGCATCCGGCCCCCTCCTTTCCAAGAACCTATCGGGCTTAATTTTGACACACCCTTAGATTTCTGAGAAAAGTCAGCTGGCCCCTCCTTGACCCTCTGTGGGCGTGCCGAAGTGAAGAGGTGAAAAAAAGAAAGGGTTTCAGCGATTCGCGTAGATGAAAGCTTTCAAGGACGCTGTTCCCTGCCCCCATGACTTGTGTGTGTCCTCCGTGGACCATGAATCTACTACTGGCAGTGACGGGTTCTTCGTGCGGCGTGGGCGGGTCGGATTAACACGTATACATGACGTAAAAGGGGAATGAAAAGAAGAAGCGAACCCTAATCCTGTTCGATTCGGGGATTAGAACGCGGCACAGCTTCGTCCGCGCATGCCTCCATGGTGCAAATTTGCGTCCGGATCGGATTTCTTGCCCCGTCTGGTTATGTGCTAGCCCCGCGA
The DNA here is from genome assembly GCA_037355805.1 of Ixodes ricinus. Lineage (NCBI taxonomy): Eukaryota > Metazoa > Arthropoda > Arachnida > Ixodida > Ixodidae > Ixodes > Ixodes ricinus. Next base: position 409,261 of record JAZHYW010021752.1, read on the forward strand.
GTTGTAAATCAGGATATCGCGCCTTCCCGACGCGGTGCAGCGTTTCCGAAAGGGCTATTTTGCGATTCTCGCGAAGCCGCGGCTTCCCTTCCTAATCACAAAGCAGTCGGATGGATGTCTCTGTCTCGCGTCGCGGCGTATGTATTGGGGCAGGTGTTTCACGGCCTTCGTCGGTTTAGTGCTCCGTCTTGACGTTGGTCATTGTGTGGTACCACGACAGCGGGGCCCTGTCTTTCGACCGGAGCTCCTAACTCTCTGCGCTGTCGCGGCTTTCAGCCGAAGCCATCTTTAACGATTAGTTCCGATTTTGTTGGGACTATTTTTTTCCCACGTCTTCTCCCGAGCAACGGTAAGATATTTGCGAAGTCGAATCACCACCACCTTCGGCATCATCTAAGGCTTCTAAGCTGTAGGCGTGTCGCAAAAAGAAAAAAAAAAGGGGGGGAAGTGACACGAGACAGTTTTGCATCCTTTCCTCCTCCTTCTACCTAAAGCAGAGGGGAAACGCTAACTTTGCCGTGAACGCTTTCCGACGATGTTGGTGCAATGAAGGCTGACGTGAATGATCGCGCTTGCTGGTCAATAGCTAGAAACCTCGGCAAATTTGGCCGTCTCCGGTGCTCATTTGGAGTAAACTTTGACACTTTACTAGAGTACGTTTACTCTTCCGGCGTACCCGGACTGCCACCAACACTCTGTTCAGTTTGTTTAAATAGACCCATTGCAAAACGTGCAGCGCCCTACGCGGCACCGAAAGGAATTCTGGGAATTGGATGTATAGACACGGTTGTAGAAGACTGCAAGGCGATCTGCGAGGGAGGAGGGGGAGACGAGGGTGGCGAGGACATGTGCGTAAGTGGGCTTCCGACTGCCCTCTCTTTTCTCTCTCTCTCCTGTCTTCCAACTTCCTCTCACCGTAACCTGGCAGACGGCAGAGGCTACCTCCCAGTGAGCCAATCAGTGCGTCGGAGGGTGACACGTGACTATAGACCATTTCATCTCAGTAGTTACCACGACCGGCGGATAGAGGGCGCTGGCGCACTCGCCGCCATTGGGTGGCTTCAATTTGATTGGTTTCGGTTTCAGCGCGCTCGTGGCTGTGTTTACGTGTTATGTCAGTTTCGCATAATTTCGTGACACAACTATGCCCGTTTAGCACCCAACCGATCAAACTGTGGCACTGAGCCAATTTGAGAACTTACTACGACGTGGTGTCGGGTCATATTCGCGGACTTTTTACAGAACACTTTACGATACATCTGGTCATGTTTGTGGTTAATTTCGACCAGGTTCGGCGGCGAACCGACTATGATGCACAAGGATGATTCCAATCGTCTACGGCCGTACCCACTGACTCTAGTTTTCATAAAAAATGAATTAATAAAGAGACTAGTGAGTAGATGTATATAGTAAAAATGCAGCTCCACAACCTGATTAAAAACCTCCTGAATCGCGAAAAACACACGAAGTCGCCAGTTCACTGCTCACTGTTTGATTTTCGCGGACACCAACTTTTTGTAAACTTTAGAGACTCGAAATGTGTCCTATAATAACACAGCTATTCTAAGTAATAAGGGATATTGTCTCAGGCTGTTTTATTAAAAACAAAATTAAGAACTCAAGAAATACTTCGATAGTCCGTCCTAGGTCGCATGGGGAATTCCTTTAGCTATTGACCTTGCTAAAGTACTTATTATTAGCATTTCACAAAGTTGGCGTCAGAAAATTAGTTATTTGTTTCATTGACATTTGATTACGGACGTGCTTGGCACATTATATAAGTGACAGGACCCTCAGTTGAAGTCTGAAATGTTGTCTTTGTACAAACTTTGCCAAATAAAATTAAAAGGTTCGAGAGAAGTGATCTCCCGTACGTTTGGCTGAAGTCTAATGCTAGGCACGACTTCATGAACCTGTATCGACAGATCTCCATTGAAACTGATGCGATCTAGAATCAACAACGCGGAAATCGGGTGATTTCCATATAGATGACTTCTTTTCGGCATAACATATTGAGACCTAGGCACTCTCAAATTGCCTGTGTCAATTTTGTTTTCTCACAGAAGTCTTTGTGGTAAATAATAAAAATAAACAAATTAAATTTTGTGTTAAAAAATTTTAACACCCTATAATAAGTGCAGTTATTGGACCGAACATGGTGTACAGTTTCTCTAAATGCACAAATAAATCAAGCAAACGCATATACTGCAAAAATAATTAAGAAAGTCTAGCAGATTTAGATGTAATGTCGTGAACAAACAAGTCGCCTGACGTGGACGCTGCCATTATCCCGAGCATCAGATAAAATGTGAGTTAAACGTTTTGTTACCTATACATGTTATATATCCTCTATAATCAAAAACAACTATTTTACATTTGTTATAAAGGCAAGGCAGGAGACTTTCAGGAAACATACATAGCTTCATATGCTGAGTATTTTGGTCAGATTCCTTAAGATACTGAATGCGCGGTTACACATATACTTTGCACTGTACTTATTTAGAATATTCTGCCACTATCACTCAGCAAACTTCAGTTGTCGTAAATAATTGGGCTCATTATGCGCCAGGGCTGACGCTGATTGTTGTACCTCCTCCTCTCACGCGTATCCGGTACGCCGGCGGTTAAAATAGTAAGAATCTGTTACAGAATTAACTGCAGATGCCGTCGTGCACATTATGATGGCATACAATTAAGTTGTAAATGTAAGTATCGGGCGGAGATTTACAATAAGGCGAGAAACGCGGTGAAAAGCGACGAAAAACGCGAATGCAACGCCTTCGGCAAGGCGCGGAGGTACAATGGAGCGACGAGTTGAAGCCACCTTATGGCGGCCACGTCACGTGATTCCAAGATGGCAGCGCCCATGCGACGGAGGCTGAAAAGGTCTATAGTCGAGTAAAGTGGAAGCTCCTCCCACCTCCCTTCCCTTTGACAGAGCGAACGCCATGGGCAGGAGCCCATGGCGTTCGCAGGAGAGGAGAGCGGATTTGTACGAATTTTGAGTGCGGGCTAATCTTCTAGGGAGACAAAATGGACGTTCGGGACGCACAAAAGAGGAGGAGAGTTTCCTCTTCTCTCCCTGCATGGGTTACGCCGTCGCCCTTGTACCTTTGGCGCTGTCACGTGCTTCTCCTTCGTCGCTCTGGTTGAGGAGCCGTAGCGTTCGCTTTTTGTACGGGGGATGAGATGAAGCGTAGATGCTGATCGGGCAAGGAGGAGCGTATACAGGTCGTTCCCACAATTCGTTTCGAGCTTGGCGCGCGACGTTTTGGGATTTTCGCAACTGGGCTATGGGGAGCTTTCTCTGAATTTCGTTCGGCGTAGCGCGAAAAGAAATGCCCCAAACGGGCTTTGGGAAGCTGAAAGTGGCTCGCGCAGACACCACCTAGAAGACGAGGCGTGCGTGTGACGTCATCGTTAGTGGACCCCGACCCGCCCCAAGCGGCAAACAGTCTGAAGCTCGATGAGCCTCAAATGGAGGGACGCCTCCGTTGTGAGGCGTTGCAGGATGCGTTGAATTTTAGACGCTGACGCGAGCTAGGTGTCGCTCCGTGGATCCACCAATGATGACGTCACTAGCCAGAATGGCTATGGGTCCAAACAACTTTTGTATATTTGAAATAACAATTTTAAAATAAAGCAACGAATGAATGGGGGGGGGGGGGAGCGAAAAGGCTCAGGCCTTGTCTTCTGTAAAAAAATATTGCTCGATCGAGGCGACGGCGCGCTGAGCCGAGAAAAGGCGGGCATTGCCGTCGAAGCGACGGGCGTGCCGCCGCAGTGGGCCTCCGCGCGCTGCCGCGGCCTGGCCTCTCTTGCTGGCGGCCTCCGGAACTGGTTTTGGTTCGGCCGCCGAGCTGCCCCTCCAAAGTGCAGCCGTCTCGATAATCCGAGCGGCTTCGGCGCTCCCCGGCTCGGTCAGTGGCCGTCGCCGCATACGCCGGATTCGATTGAATCGAGGAGCGGGACTGCGCGATGCCGCTGCGAGCGTCCCTGCTGGGGCCTGCCATTTGTACGCGGGGTTGTTGTCGGGGCGGCCGGGACGAACCGGAAGACCCCGACGCGGTCAGAATGCCGGAAGGGCTGTACCGCCCCTCCGCCCTCCGCAACAATGGCAATAACGTCGATGTTCCATTCCCGATTCTACCGAGTCTCTGTTATCCGCGGAGGCATTGGATAGGACGATGGATGGATGGACACGTACGGCTGAAGCCTTTCTGTCCAATTTTTTTTCTTTCTTTTCGTCACGATAGTTAGCTTTTACTTAATATACAAAACATGAAGAACTGCCACGACACTCCAGTGGAGATCCCTACATCGTGGCTGGGGTTTATCCAGGATTGGAAAATAAGGGATCAAAAAGTGGATGGGGGAAGCGGCGGTATAGCGTAGGTCTGTGTACTTTGTGTAGGAAAATCTCGGGGGGGGGGGGGGGGGGGGGGGGCGACTGCTGTCATTATTATACTTGTTCTTTTGGAGGCGAAAAAAAAAAACAGGTTTGGTTGAGCGAATAGCAGCAAATTAAAACCACCGGGATGGCCGCTGATTTGACGTCAGTCGAAGCCATGCCTGTACTGATGTCAAAACTTCCTTCGAGTGTCGGGAAGTATGTCACTATTTGCGTGCAGCACAGGCGAAGGCAACGCCAGGCGAGGGGAGAAAGGGCAAGCACTAGGAAGGCTGGGGAGGAGGAGAGAATCTTCATCTCTCTAACGCTCTTAGTGCTCGCCTTTTCTCCCCTTTCCATCAATTACCCTCGTCTCCCGTCCCGCCTTCCAAGGGCTCGCTTTTCTCTCTGCGCCTGGCGTTGCCTTCGCCTGCATTGCACACAGCGCTAGTGACGCGGAAAAAGAGGTATGCGAATAGTGAACTTTCAACTCGATTCGAATCGAATAGTGGACAAAAAGTCGAATGGGGAATCCAATGCGAATACTAAGATGTAGTCCTGATGTTCGCGAAACTGAAAACAGGCCTGTGGTTCTGCGATGTTTGGGGGACGACTACGTCTAAATGCGATAGCGTTGCTCGTGGTCTACACAGGCTATATACTGCCGATTAAATTGCTACCAACTGTATACCATGCAGCATCGAATGTCCGTACATTTGCAGTCAATAAAGATGATCGTACTTAGCAGGCCATACCGCTTCTGTTCAGCTGTCTCATCTTTGGTCCGCTACTTGCTTTTGGGAAACATTCTGAAGACTGGGGCACACCCAGCGACCTTCGGACCCGCTTGTGCGCGCCGCGATAAAGAAAGGAGGACGTCACCTATAGTAATTATATCTTCACAAGTCTCCCCCTTGGCACACTGGTTGGGCTTCGTGCTCAAAATCTTGAGGTCATGCGAGGGGGACGCCCGGAATTTTGTCATTACTCATAATCTTTCCAGTTGTCGCTCTCCCGTGCATGCGTTTTACATACCCCCCCCCCTTTCCCCCTCAAAAAAAAAAAGATAAAAATAAAATAAAACAGCCGCACGGATGAGAAAAAGTTTTACGTGTCGATTGCAAGACAAACGGAACGACAAGGGGCCAGCACGAATCAAAATAGTGTTAATGACTACATTTACGCTATAAACTTGAGACACAGCTTCTGCCAGATCTGTCCACCCATGTCTATGTGGATACGAAACGTACTGCATGAATGGACGGATCTGGCTGACCGCTGAACCGTTTGAATCGGGCGACGTCTTGCGCCACCTGTGAGCACCTCGCTCGACGCCGCGTAGAGCGACCGGTTGGCGGGAAGAGGCCGGTTCAATTATCGTTGCGATTTGTATTTGAAAAAATATTTTGTCATATACGTAACAACCGAAAGCAGGCTTAGAGTGCACAGAGCTGGCTGCAGGTGACGCAATATTCTTGGGTTCAAAATGACGACGTCCGTGTTTGCGGGTTTTTGTCGAACGCATTCAAGAAGCTGGATATACATGTATTTGACTGCTTCGTTCGAGAAACACAAGAAACAAATGATACATTCTGCAGAAGTGACTTGTTAGTTAAGGTTTCTGATTCCAGGCTTGATTTAGATCACACACATGCCCGTGAGGGCTGTCTCACCTTATACCAACAGCATGAATAAACCAAATTTTTAGCGAGCTATTCTGATATTCGATTATTCCAGTTATTCGAAAACTCGAATACTATAGGATCAGAAAGTCGATTCGAATTATCCGGCCAATCACTATTCGATTCTCGCTCACCCCTAAGAAGAAAGATATAATTAAATAAACTCGGCAAGTTTGTGAAAAAACAAACAAAAAAAACGATGAATCATCGATTCTTTTTTATTTTAAAAAATGCCTTCTCCTCTCTTTTTTTTTCTTTTACACCATATATTGTTTATTTGTAAGAAGATATTTTTCACGAGTGCTGGGTCCAGACGGGAAGGTGTGGGTCATTCATCGCGATGTCGACAGACACAAGCCGTCGATTCGAGTTGGTAAGAGAGCCTTAATGCAAAGTTCAACCGAGACGCGCGCTGTCAAACAGGTCGCGTCGCCCAAGTTTGCGTGGCGAAAACCGCGAGAGGTCACGCTGAATGGACGCCTCGGCTTCGATGGCCATGTTGACTCCCCGGAGGGTTCGTTCGGAGTGCACACACACTTAGCCGCTCTCTGTCTTCCACTATGAACGGGGTTCGCGAACCTTCGCGACGACGCTGGGGGTGACTACGGGTATAAAGCCGGTGCAGGCGGCAAGTCAAATGGTGGCTGTCGCGAACCTGCCCTAGGTTCGAGTTCGATCAAGTTCGCCTTTTTCCCCCCGAATTTATAGCGCGCGAAGGTCGAACAACTGATGCAAGCAGTTTCATGGGATCAAGTAAATGCTTTGGCAGCACGAAACAAATGCTCGGCATAATTAATCTTTTAGACTGCCTGCTCGACTGGCGAGCCTGCCTGCCACTGACGTCACGGCCCTGAAAGACGCGGGTATATTTGAATGCTGGTTTCAACATAATTTACATTTGCCAAATTTAAAAAAGAAAAAAGAAAAAGAAATCTTGAATTTTGCGATATTAAAGAGCGTACTCGAAAGGGTATACGCCGGGGACTCAAAAGAAATGACCGGAGTACCCTTTGGAAAGTGGACATGCTCGCTTTTATATTCTCTAAACATTGGCAGTGATATTTATAACATATAAAATAAACAACTTCATGATTTTTTTTTTTAATTTGAAATTTTGGGCAGAATTTGGACAGCACAGTTTATAGGTTTGTTGCATGCAAAGTTTGGTGCAATCGTGTATCTATCAACCTCTTTCATGGCCTTTTAGAGAAGGCTGACAATATCGATAAATAAATAATATAAATAAATAAGTCGAACTTGGTCGCATTTTGCCGTTCGAAGGTTCGCCGAATCACTCGAACCTGGGGTTCGACAAAAAGTTTCGCGACGTCTCTAGGGGGCGAACCTCGCTGCTGCTGCTGCGGCTCACTCATCGACTCGCCCTGTTTGGATTGCACTCGGTGGAGAGACGAGGCGCAAACACGACCTTTTGTGCCCCGACTGTTTTGTTTCGTCATTTTGTTTTTTATTCCCTTCGCTTTATTCCTCGTAATGGGGAGGACTTATGTACACACGAGGACTCTCCCGTCCGTATACACTTCTCTTCATTTTCTTTTCTTTTTAAGGTATATACTAGTAACGGGAAAGCCTTTTTTTTTTTCTCTAGTCAAACATTTCGCCGCCGACAGCCCCATCCGGCGGCCACGTGCTGAAACTGTGTAGACCGAGGCTGATGGGTTCGGCGGGGGAAAAGAAAGGAAAGCTAAAAGGGGAAAACAAAGAGACGAAGCCGGTTTATTATATGGCAGACGCTGTTCTCTTTAAATTGGGCTTTCCGCCGTCTTGTTTACGTAAGGTGTGGGCGGGGCGCCGAGATTGGACGGCCTGTCACACCGCCACCTCCGCCGCCTTGTCTCGCTGCCGCTTTCCGCGCACAGCCCCTCTTTTGTTTGTTTATTTTTATTGGAGTCGTTGCGGTATATATATGAGGATCGAAAGGGATGTCTCTGTGGGGTACCCCGTTTTTCTTTTCTTAAATGGTAGTTGTTTTGGAGGCAGTGAATTTTGGCAGAGGGCTGTCTGTCTGGCCGTCCCGAAACACCGATGTCTGGTCGATGCCCCCTTCCGGCAGAGCAACGGCGTGCAGTGCCGCGCACGGAACGTTGCTGTCTTATAGCGTCGTCGACGTGCGTCGGCGCCTTTTCTTTTCCCTAGGTCTACCCGTCGGTAGACTTGCTTGCATGGAACGCACATGAAACACGAATCGGGATATAGCTATCGCATTGTTCTTTTGTTTCTTGCATGCGTCAGCTTCGTTTGCGAATCGCGACTGAATGCCTCTTTCTGTGGTTATACTTGTAGGAACTCTCGGCTCCTTTTTGTTTAGGTTCGACTTTCACTTCGCACACTTAATGTCTGCTTCGCTTCCGATCCCGTCTGGTTCCAACTGGGTTCGTCTCTCTCTCTCTCTCCCCTTTGTTTTAAATTTTATTTCCTCGTGAATTGTAAACTTTTGAACTGCGTTCATCCAATATTTTTGTTACTCCCCCCTTGAAATTTACTTTTATTAACTGGTGAAATTTCAAGTTGTACTAAGATTTTCTTTTTTTGCGCGTCCTCATCCTGGTTGTCCGCAGACAGCACTCGGTCAGAAGGGAGCTTCAGTTTCTCTTTTGGCGCCACGGCGAGAAATTGGTCCATTAGGGTTTTTCACGTTTCGTTTACCAGGCCGAGCGCGTCTGTGCGTGCGGATGGCTGCGCTGTTTACACGCACGCAGGTAGACTACGCGCGGGCGGTCGGTCATCCACCGCCGCCCCCATTATCCACGCCAGCCCGGCGTTGTTCACAGTCCGCTGCGGCGAGACCTTGGCCACTTTTCGCTTTCTCTCGCCCCGCATTTTTATGGAATTCTCCCGAATCCGCTTTCTGCGAGTAAGGATGTAACATTATTATGCGAGGCATTATGCACTGCCGGGGATATCGTGGATGGAGATTTGGGAGTATGGGAGTCTGGAATTGTTCGCAACATATATATGTATATATAACATTAGAGTTGTTCTTTCTCCGCGCAACGTGCGTAACCGCGCAGCGCTCGATCCATCTCTAAGTCGCGACTGGTTTTTGAAGACTGGTTCCGTCGGAGAATGAATGCCTTTGGCGCTCAAAGCGGGGGTGGAGTGCGATTTTGGCGCCCGCTCTCATTGCTTCTCGTTCCTCCTCCCATCTCGTTTTTGGTCGCTGACAAGATAAGAACGGCAGGGCGTCTCTTTCAGAAGCGCGGCCTCCTGCACGCGCTCTTTGCCTTCCGCCGTGCTTGGGGTGCGCGTGCACGCTCGAAGGCCACGAGACGCCGAAGCGTTATAGCGAAGGCCGGAGGCTCGAGCTTGGACCTCCCTTCCGCTCTCACCCTGTCAGTGACTATTAGCGCCGAGATGTTTCGGTTACGCCCTCTGACGGGTTTCATCCGTGACGTCACGATCACGATTTGCCTCGCCGTGACGTCACGGAAGATATACGAGTTATCAGATTCGAAAAACTAACACCGTCGAAGTCGACAGTTTCTGACAATCCTCGTGGATTGGTCAATCGTGGAAAGTCACGAAAAGCCGACCACAGCGATGCTTTTGGTTCGCTAATGGAGGGAGTGATTCCAGCAAACGAGAAATAAATTTTTGGTACTGTTAGGTCCGGTTTACGAATTCCGACTGGTTCGGAGAAACGAGTTTTGTCGAGATTGGTGAATAAACCGATTTCAAAGAGTGACGTACCGAGTGGCGAAAGGGACGTAATTGCGAAGCGCTTTTCGTTGGACGGGGGGCGGTGCTCGTGCGATTAAAGCGCTCTAAATGCGCTCGGACTTATCTCTTTCCGAGCACAGCGCGTAGCTTATGGGATCAACAATGGGCCATTCCGGCGTTCGCCAATGCACAGCCCCCGAAGCGGGGATGCTCCGAAGAGCGAGAGAAACAACCCACGGTCGCCAAAGCACGAGCGCTCGAGGGCTTCGACGCGCTCTGACAGACCCCCGACTTCCACCGGGTCTTGGGTTTTAGCTGAATTCAACCTCGTTCAGGGTTTTTAGAGCTGCTATTCGATTGGCACTGACCGCTACGATGTTGTATACATTCTGAGTGTATACACTCGTTCTCACGTTCGCCCGTTTGGGAACTTTTTGTTTTTCTTTTTTTAATCGGGCCGTTGAAGGCTATTTGTTTGGGCGCGGCCGGTGTACGTCTGCGTATGTATATTCAAGGGCCTTGTGCCAAGTTTATACCGTAGGCCGCGTCGAAAACGACTAGCGTGTTATTATGTAGTTGGTCGTGATTCGTGAATGAGTGCGACCACCTTTCACGCGCGACTCGTCGGCCAACTGGGTCGCTCGCGAACGGGGTCTGTCAAACTGCTGCAGCCAGCCCAGGAGTGACACACCGCCCACCCGGTCGTTCTTCGAAACACGACGAGCCCGGCCTTCCGTGTCTCCGCGCACACTATCGAAAGTAATTTTAAGGCCGGGTCTAACGAATGCTTTCTTTCTTTCGAACGGCCCCGTTTGACTATCGGGAGTATCGCGTTCGCGCCTGTATTTCGGTGTATATGCAAACTAGTATAAGAAATCGAAAGGGTAAACTTTCCCGCAAGGCACTCGGAAAAGCTACCAGTCGTTGCAATCTATGGGTCCTTATAAACTCGTCAAACACAAAGTTGGAGCCGAAAGTTCGCGGAGCGCCCCGATTGGACGTCGGCGAAAAAAAAAAGCGCGAAGTCATCGTCGTGATAAGCCAATCGGTGCGCTTCGTCATCTTCGGCCCATCTTTGTGTTTGACGAGTTTAGAGGCCTAGGAGGAAGAGCTCGACGAACGACGAAGCTTAAAGGCCCGTTCACACACTTACGACTACTTAGGACCGTGTGACGTTTTAAAAATACCTTACGAATCGCGCAGGAATGTCGTCGATTCGAATAAAATATGACGCGTACCGAGTCAAACGCGGCCACACCAACGCGACATTTTTTCCCCCGCGTATACTTTCTTGTTTTTCTTTTCAAGGGCGCGAGGAAATAATGGCCACTTGTGCGACCTAGATCGCTGGTCTGTGCGGCGCGGCGCGTAGTCGACGCGGGGCTCTAGCGGGGCCGAGGCGCATTACGCATGCTAATGTCCGGTCGCCAGCCCTCGTGGAAGGCTCTAGCCGGGTCAAGTTGCCCTAGCCCGCTGTGGATAGCAGCCTTGGCTGTGCCGACTCCGCTAGCAATCTGCGGTCGAGATCGTTTGTCCGCCGAGCTAAGCGAACGCCCCTGATTGGAGCGTCGCTCTTCGGCACGCTCGCTCGCTGCGGGAGCGCCCGTGATGAAGTGACGCTGCGTTTTCTCGCGTTGCCCAACCGCGGGGGCGCATTGTATACCCGCCGCTTGCGCGCGATCGGAGCTTTAACCATTCCATCACGGTGTGGTTAGGAGTGAGACTCTATACGTGGCACATTATCTGCGTGTCAAATCATCAAGCTAGAAACGTGAACGTGAAAAGCCACAACTGTTTGTGGGATCGGTTTTCTTGGCAAAGATGGGTGCTGGAAAGAGGGGGGGGGGAGTTCGATGTAGGAATGTAAAAGCTTTTGGCTCGTTGAGACGTTCGAACTCACGATGTGACTCTCTCGTTCTTTGGTGTCTGCAATGATCGTTAATGGAGTATACATGATGCATCGAGGTTAAAGGGTAGGCAGGAATAATGATGACAATTGTGACAGTAAAGATGAGGCCGAGACGGTGGTGCGGTCCGTACGGAAAGTAAAAGATCCGGTGTTTGCGTCCCAAATCAAGCAGATTTATAGTTAGGACGCCTCGGTGGAGCACTGATGATTCATTTCTCCGAAGAAATTTGTTTGTGAACAGGCAGCCGATCGTTTCATTTTTTAATGCGAATAGCATTCTTTGGATACTTCACGCACTTTTCGTCTATCTATGTATCTATCTGGCTATCTAACCTCTTACGCCGCGGGTCGATAAATAAATAAAAAAGACCGGCGCCGGCTGGGATTCGAACCGTTGACCCTTTGATCAGCAGGCAGACGCGCTAACCACAGAGCTATGAAGGCTTTTTTTTCTTTATTGCAAAGTCATTCAACGCACTCTAATCGGTTGTTTATATCTTTACCATAGGACGCGCTTTACAGCGCTGTCACAGCTACCGGTGCGCGCGCGTTCCATGCACGAGGGCTCATTCCGCTCTCGTGAGGCTGAGCACGGCCGCTACATCACCCTCTCCCGAGCGCGGGAGGGGTGAGCTAGCGGCCGTGCTCACCCTCTCCCGTTGGTTGAGACTAGCTGAGACGCCAGAAAGTCTGGTCGGTACCATTTTGTGTGTTTGTGCGTATGGCGCGTGCTTTGCTCGCCTTCCTAAGTGACACAAACGCACGTGCTGGGCTGTGGAGATCGTGCGCAGGGCTGTGAAAGTGTCAACAAATTTAGAATCGCCTCAAGAGTGGGCTGGCGTATCTAGAGTGTGCCGGCCACCTGACGAACGCGCATAACTCCGCACCGTTTGATGCTATTCGCATTAACGTAGATAATCATTCCCAAAGGATGGGTTCTGCTGATTTTCTTAATTGAGTGTAATTAGTTTTCTTTTTCTATAAGTCTCGGATACCAGTACGAGCTACTCGGCACTTCCGCTGTCCAAATCACACGCGTGGCAGGCGGCTCGGACGACGAGAGGTGCACCCCGGAAGCGCGAGCGGCCGCCGCCAGGCGTTGCGCCAGGTGCCGACGGCTCTGCCAGCGTCGTTGTTTACAAACACGGCAGGCCTCGTGCACCGGATGTTCTCGTTGGTAATCGGCCTCCTCCCCTCGGGGTCATCATCTGGGCCCCACCGTCACCCAGTCAGTTATCGCACGTGCCGGCGGTCGCCCAAAGGGGCGCCATTGTTCGCGCGCGCGTGAGCCCCCTCCGGCGGGGGCGTGATGGTGTCTGTCCGCGCAATGAGCACTGCGCAAGCACCGTCCCCGACGAGGTTGTCTGTCGCCCGCTCCACCGGTCACTGGGCCGAGTTCTGAGTCCTTCCTGCCGCGAGAGCGCAACCGCGGTCTTCGACTTGGCTGGATCGATCATGCCGTGCTCTGCAGTGCATTGCAGCCACGCCCCTTTTTGCGTGAGCGGTTGGTGAGGAATCGAGCACGCCCCCGCGGCTTCTCTATTGGCGCCTTCGGGAAGCCCGCAATCCTACCTAGGGCTATGAACACCACCTGGATAAGCAGAAGGCCTCCGCACCGTCATCGCAGTCAGATCGATCGAGGCTTGAGATTGGGCACGAGTGCTGCGTCAGTGTTCGGCCGCGGCTCGTGTCCAATCAGCGCGTCCAAGGTCGGACTCGAGCCCAATTGCCGAGGTAGCGCCATCCGACTCTGACGACGTTTCATGAAGGGAGAGGAGGCGACGCAGAGGCTTTGATTATTCTAGGTGGTGTCGGCTCGATCCGGCTTCTGTACATTGTTTTGTGCTTTTATACGTGGCCTTCTATATATATATATTTTTTTTTCTCGGTAACCTGGCAGACGGCGAATCCTACGGTTCCAGCGAGTCAATCAGGGCGTCGATGCGAGGCACGTGACTGCTTGTTGTCGGAGCGTGCTTCTCCCGCGGGGAGCTGTCACGCGCTTCACTATGTCGCCTTCACTATATAGGTCACCCTGTTTCCAAGTTCCCAAGATAACTTGTCCCAAAAAATTTCGCCATTAAAAAAAAAAAGAAAAAAAAGGTTTAGGAGATTATATATATTAAGCTTGGTCTGAGTGAAATGAAAAAAAAAGTTATTTAGATAACGTCTTTAGGTATATTATTTTATGCCATTCTCTCTTCTGTCTTGTATGTAGAGAATCGATCTATATATATAATCTGCTACTAATATACCGTGCTGGGAGGGAGCATGGACACCAACCGGCTGAAAGGAGCTTCGTGGTGTCGCTGTCTTTTCCTCGTTTTCGTTACCGATGTCTACTTCTTTCTCCGTCTCACTAGAGTGGTAGCAATTGCGCACGGTGCAGGAAGGGAGCGTCCTCTTCTAGTCGTCTCGTGGAATTAAAATCCCCGACCGGCTTTGTGTGAGAGCGAGAGGAAAAAGTTGTCCGATTTCGAAATAACTCGATAGTCGTTGATCAAGCACTTTTTAAGATACCGAAGCAGAACTTGGTATTGTCTGTCTGTCGCCGAATCGGAGGGCAAGATGAATTCGCATCCTTCATCCGATGTCTCGACACCTTTCAGCGAGACGTCGGTGTCACCTTATAGACTCGGTTACAATTGCGGCTTGCAGTCTAAACGATTCCGCGATATTCCTCTCTCTCCGTAATTGGATGTATATTTTTACGCCGCATCATTGGTAGACGAGCCTTTTCTTCTTTTTTTATTTCGTGCTCGTATAGCCATCCATCTACTCGGCTGCGAGGTAGGGTATAAGGCACCCCTCTACCTTTTCGGCGATTGGTGCTGTCACCGCCGTGCTCCCCGGGGCCGAAACCAGTCGGCACGAAACTGGTTTTTGATCCGGGGGCAGAAGCAAAACACTGCCGAGACAGTGATCAACTATCTGGACTCTCCGGCGCATCTTTGGAAACGTGTTGTCGGTGACAGGCAAATAACGTGGCAGAAACTCCGCCTCCTGCACGCGCTCGTTCGAATAGCCTTGCGCCGGGCTGTGGGTGCGACCAAGTGTTCTCAAAGGCTGAAAACTTGCACTGGAGGCGGAGCGTCTGTCGCATTCTTAACAGCTGTCACGGACTATAGCTTATTTGGGAGCTGGCGGAGGCAGTAAGTGTACCTGGCAAAGCCAACAGTCCTCTTAGAGAGTGTCACCATCCAATCAAACTAATGACAGGCTGCGAAGCGAACGCAATTTCCGTGGCTTTCGACGACGGATTACGACGAGCCTCGGTCGCAAGGGCTGCAATTCTCGCGCCAGTGCGGCAAATAGTACGTGATGCGTCTGCTCAAAACAACAACTACAATGTCATAAAAAAGAATTGATAACAGTGGCGTTACTTTCTGAGTACAACATTTTGACCGACGGATGATCGTTTTGTAGGCTTTCATTTGAGTTCAGCCTCCGAACGGTTTTCGTAAAAGTCTCGGAGGCGCGAGTTGATCCAGCGATGACGAGTCCTTTTGGACGGCTCGCTTAGCAAGCAACGATTCGTGGCTGAGGAACAAGGGGCATTTGGAGTGGACGCGGCTCTCCGCGAATGCGCGGCGGAGGTCGAGCCGATTCCGGAGACACTCAAACGACGTGGTCCTCCGGGTCCTCCCTCCCATCGGAGCTCCTCCTGACGACCGTATCCGGGAGCGCGCGTGCCGTGATGGCATTCCGTCTGCCCGACCTCTTCGATGTCTTGCACTCTCGTTCGGAGAGGAGTGCCGTTACCGCCGGCCCCACGCTATACCAGGTAGAAAACAACGCCTCAACCAACCCCCCCAAACATCATCATAGTGGATGCACGCACTGCTGGGCCTATAGCTTGCGTCAGCATTGCCGCCATTCGCGTCTTGCGGCATCTCACAACGAGCGCGGTTCTTGGAAGCGGTGCTCTGCGTGCTTCGGCGTCTTTGCCGTTCGGGGCGGGACGGGGAGCCACCGACGATGACGTCATGCGCTGGCCCTGTCTTCTCTAGGTGGGTTTGGTCCACGACCCTAGTTGCGCTTTAATAGGGAGTTTCCGTGGGCCGTTTCCGCCGCCCCGCAACGCTGTCCGGAATCCGCTAGAAGAACCGGAACTCTGGAAGCGACGTGTCGGGGGTGTCTATTAAAAAACGTTATTCTCGGTACTCTGTACTTCGGTAATATGGCCAAATAAAGCCTCGATCGAATACCACAAGGAAGGACGCGTGGGGAGGCCAAAATGTGTGCTTCGCATCGAAGTAACATTGAGAACAAAATGGCAGCTAACTGGATTAGTATGACGTATAGTCACTGACAGCGTAAGAAGCGCAGGACGGGGCGAGTATTTTAATACCGTTCCGTAGCCAATGGGATTGCTTCACCTCCCGATAACAGTATCAAAGAACCAATCAGGAAGCGTGAAACGTGAGAAGCCATGCATCTCACGGTGCCCCTCCCATCCTTATCGATTAGCTTCATGCTCTTGGCCGGAGTGGCGGAAGCGATATCCCCGTCGGAGACCGCAGCCAGCGCCGCGCACTCGGCGTGATCGAGTACCCTCTCAGAGACGGGACTCCGGACGAAGAAGAACGTTCTGTTTGGCGTCGAGTATCGGCGGAGAGAGACATAGTCTCGGAACTCGGAGCGAGTTAGCCGAGTCTTCCCCTCGGGGGCCTCGCGTGCGGTTTTTCCCCCGGAGTCGGGGCTCTGGTCTGCGTCATGCGGAAACCTCCGCGCGCTGTTTGGATAAGCTCCCTCCCCTCGACGGCGCGCTCTGTTCGGGCGGCGAGCGAAAACACGAGCGCGGTTATGCGTGCACCGGGACCGGCGGGCCTTCTGCTCATCGTCGTCGTCTTGTCGGACGAGAGGCCTGGCTCTGTATGGCTTTCCCTCTGCAGCACGGCATCCTCAACTTGGTTCCGGAAAGCATCGGGCGGGCGCCAATCGGAGAGGGAGCCATGCTGCCCCGTGCGTGAGCAGTGTCTGGGTCGAAGGATGTGCACATCGAAGGCTCGATCGCAACGGGTCACGGGGACGTGCGAGTGTTCCAAAACAGACGACATTTCTTGCTCAAAACGTTATCCGCGCAGGTTCCACTTACGGCTTTATTTTGTTGCTAGCCCCTAATGCACGCAGAGTACGCCGCTGTAAAATACGTGACCGAACATTTTGGGCGTCTTTGGACTTTGTTTGCCCACCTGCGAATATATTTTCTTATTTTATATCTTAGATTCTATGCGCACGCAACGCTGCGAGAAAGAAGAACAGCGCAATCGATGATTCTCGATACTCGGGGACCTTGCGTTGGTCTGATGCTAAGAAAAGACCTAGCGCAAAAAGAAGAAAAAAAAAAGAAGAAAAATAACAAAAAGCTTGGCGAACACGCTTAGAAACGGAGGCGGCCGCCGACTTTATGCGGGCAGGTCGTATCTAAACGGTGGAAAAGCGTGCCTGCCGTGTACTCTATATCGTGCACCTTGCGACCTTCCGCAGGACCGAGTGTTTCATTTTCGGGAAAAAGTTGGGAGGCGGACTCTCGCTGGCCGCTTTCCGCCAGACCCGGCTGTGACGCAAGCGGCAGCGACCTGCTCCGCGTTCCTGCCGCTCTTCAGCGGGGGCCCATGCCGCATCACGCTGGGCTGCGTCGGGGTCGACGGACGACGCTCCTTATCAACGACGGGTGTCGTTTGGGGCTCGATCTGCTCTATCTCTTCCGAGCCAAGGGGAATGGCCCCGATCTTTCTTCCCAATCCCGCGTTTACGTCGGTTGCAAGAGTTTGGCGCTACGCTGTGCGCTGTCGTTGCACGGACGCTGCAGCGCGCGGCTTCATACAAAGTGCAGTGGGCAACGCTGATCGAAGCTCCTGTCGGAAGCGTATACGGCTCGATCCGGCGGTTCATTTGCACGCGCTCTCGAGCGAAGGCCGCGCTCGCGGGAGCAGTTTTGGCAGCCTTTTTACGCCAACCACGAAACGGAGCGACGGAAGCCTCGCCTGATCATTGAGTAGCGCTGCACGCTACTTTTTCGGATGGAATATGGCGACCCGATACCATTCCTTCATCGCGCATAATGCCGCGGTCGCACAGCTAATATAAGACAGTCTGAAGACACTGTGTCGGGTGTGTTTCTTCCTTATATGACGGTCACATTGGTCATACAAAAACCGTCTGCTGACATGCTCGATGCCTGTAGCCGCCGAAATGGAAAAGGTGGAGCGGCAGACAACGGATGTGACGAGAGCCACGTGACTGGTGCCCCGCTGCGGCGAGACGCCGAAACACACTTCTGCCGAGCTAACAAGTGTGCTTCGGGTCTTCACCGCTGGAAAAGCTGTGCGCTGACGTCCAGGTTCCCCGAGAAATGGCTCTTTGACGATGTGTGCTGCCATATCCTCGCGCTCCAAATCTGCGACCGGGCACTCTATGGCTCCAACTGCCA
This sequence comes from Ixodes ricinus, assembly GCA_037355805.1. Classification (NCBI taxonomy): domain Eukaryota; kingdom Metazoa; phylum Arthropoda; class Arachnida; order Ixodida; family Ixodidae; genus Ixodes; species Ixodes ricinus. Next base: position 427,356 of record JAZHYW010021752.1, read on the forward strand.
CGCTTTGTAATTATAGAGGAGGCTATGGGATGCAGTGTCGTGAACGCGGTCACCCAGCTGTGGGCGCGTGCGCGGCGTCTGATTTCCTGCTGAAGAGAGTTAGAGCTAAGCACGCTCATAGAGTGCGTTCCGTAGCCCGGTATACAGCGATGGAAGCGCGCAGAATGTGATTTTCGGAATGTCTTATATAATATAGACCAACGCGCGACTTTCACGTCACGCGGCTGCGGTGGCCTGGCACGTGTGCAGACGTCTCACCTTACGCGAATCTGGTTTATCCGCGCGCGCAGTGCTCACACCCAGATGCGGGCAAACGCGAGCTCGTTTGTAAACAGCGTTGGCGGCAGGCACGTAGCCAGGATTTTGTTTCGGGTTGGGGGGGGGGGGGGGGGGCGCCCATGACAAAGTGCTGTATGAGGGGGAGGGGGAGAGGAGGCCCCAGCAAAATGGAAGATTTCGGACCCTGTGTCCGGCATCCTAACCGCTGCCCCGCTTCGGGTCCTGCGCACGACCCCAGCCTGCCTCCGTAATCCGATCGGGGGCCACCTGGCACATGGAGGGGAAGCTCGCAGCCACCCCCGCTTCGGGCCCTACGGACCCCGCCCCTGTCTGTCGTTCTCTGGTCTACAAGAAGGTCCCGAGAACGCTTTATGTCTGTTCGCGTACTCTCTCAGTTTCGGCCCGCGCCTCTCTGAGCTCTAGGCGCGCGTACTGCAGCGTTGTAAGCGCGTGGCAATAGGGTCCCTGCAGGGGGTGGGGCCGCGGCGCGCTCTCGTCGTCTTCCGCTCGAGGGGCCGAGTGGGTGCGGGGAAGCAACGGCAGCTGCCCCGTAAAAGGCCGCGACCACCGCTCCTTCTATCTTTTCCGAGTGAAAAAAGAAAAAGAAAAGCTTTTCTTGCTTCGAATGGACCTTGTTCGACTTACTCGTGGGGGAAGTAGGGACGAGCTTCAGCCGGGATCCGAGCCGTTCTAGTGGCGGCAGCGCAGCGCAGGCGGCAGGCAGGGGCCCCCGAAACGAGGGAAGGCGGGCCAGCGGGGAACCGAACGTCGGCGTCTGAGGTACAGAGCCTGCCATCTGCTAAGGTGTGTGCGGGGAAGGGGGATCTCCCGTTGCTTGTCTTCTTCCGTCTGCTCTTGCTCGGTGGGTCTTGTCGGTTTCGATTGCCTAGTGAAGAGGGGAGGTGGTTTGCCGAAGCAGCCAGTCCGGCACTGTCTGTGAACGTATCGCGCGACTAGGTCACGTGATGCTCACATGGCACGGGGTTGGCTTCGTTGGCTGGTGTAGCGTAGTCCGCGGTCCACCGTAAGGTGAAAGGGAGTGTAGCTGCGCGGTCAAGCATGCGGCGGAGGGTAGCTATGCTGGGGCATGCCTCCGCCGTCGGAAGTGGCGCTCTGCCGGAACCTGGAAATTAGGGACAGATGTGGAAAGGAACGAGCCGCACGAGCCACCCGCCGGATCGGGAGGGGAGGAGGGCTGCAGTTCGGTGGAGGGTACGAGGCGGGGCTCCGACCGGTGGTAATTTTCGGCGGAGGAAATCGCCAGTACGCGGATCTTGTCGTGCTTGTTACTTTATTTTTGGTCGGCCAGTTTCCCCTGGTGGCTCGTTGGAGGATTTGACGTCTCCTTTGTCCGCGCGGATGTTCTTGATTGGTACGATAGTGGCGACTTTGCGTCACGGTCTGGGATTCGTCTCGTTCTCAGACGGACATCTCAGAAAGTACGATACGTTTGTAGCGGCCCCAGGCGACCCACGAGAAAGAAATAAGCGAACTTTCACGACCTATAGGGGGCGCACTTGTGCCTATCAAAATGGCCGTCATCTGGATGATCGTCGTAGAACAGCGGTACGAGGCTGGGTCTGCGACGCGTAAGTAATTCTAGTTTTGCTATATACGAGCAGGCATTAGTGCCTTACGTTGTTTTTTCACGTCAGGAAGGAGTAGGCAAGCCCTTTTATTATGAAGCCAATCATCCAGGAGCTAGGGAGCCCGATTCTCACACCGCGGTACCACCATCGCTGAAAGTTGCGAATACCAGCTAGCTCTAGACTAGAGCCACTCGATATGGCAGAGTGGCTCTGGCTAGCTCAGCTCCGAATCCGGCCGCAATCACCATCGTGTTAGCTTCGTGTAAATAATGTAAATAGATTAGTTGAATAGTAATGACCCCTTCACGTTTAATGGATCACTTTCTTTTCTGAATGCTGTTTTTATTGCGGTCTTTTGTTTCGTGAGCCAAGCACTCCCAGCAAAATACGGTTGACGTAAGCTTCGCACGCTGTTGAGGTTGGGTTACAAATTGTACTGCCCAGTGAGTAGAAAGGTTGTTCAAAGTAATGTTAAACGGCAGCCTGTCGAAAATGTTCACGTATTGTGAGCGCTGGTGCTTACATGGCCCAAAATCCTGAAAGGAGGGGATTGGGGTTGGTGATCGAACTAGCCTCGTGCTTTTGGCTCCAAGAACGCTTGAGGCGAGAACATGTTTTGGTGAAATATTCCTGGAACCGAGAGCCACGACTTCTTCACGAGCCTTTCTGTCTGTCCTGCCAAAGACAGCACCAGAGGTTCCGAACAGACGCGCCGATAATGAGCACTCGCTTTCTGTTGCCAGTTCCTGGTGCGTCGCTTTCCAAGTCGTGCGAAACTGCGCCCGCCGGAACGGCGCGGGTGGCGGCGACGGCACACGAGCGTCGCTGCCACATATCCGACAGGAAATGGTCGTTGAATGGTCGGACAAAAGTCCTCCGACTGCCAGGCAACGCGACTGTTGTCCTTTGCCGCTGCTGCAGCCTGCTGTGGCGGCGTCTGCGGGTGACGCCCCAGGACGGGCGGGACAGGCGGGCCTCTCTGCAGAGCGATGCAGCGGCGGCAGGATCCGAGTTGCAAGACGAGGCTCGGCGAGCAGGTTTCGCCCGACGCTTCCGCCCACGGAGCCTCGGAGGGGACGCGCCCTGGCTTTGGGAAAAGCCCACGGGACGACTGGGAGAGGCCGTGCAGTGAAGATGTCTGGCGCGGGGCCGTGGGTTCTCGCCCTTGTCTCGCGCCGTCCCACTCCTTTGTGCGGTGCCGCTGCTGTGCCGGCAGCGTTTCGGAAACGCCCACGCGTAGCTCGCTCAAAGATTTCTTTTTTTCTTTTTTGATAACGCGGATTTGTTGCGGTCAGCGTAGCGGCGTCATTATTGCGGGCCGCTACGCTGCCCGCAACGAAGACGCCGCTACTGTGCATGCGCGATCTAGCCTTGTCTGCTGAGATCCGGATCTTGTTGTAGCGGATTGCAGGGAGCGTTGCGGTACGCCGGAAACTATCTACAAAAACTCCCTCATTACGGGTCTTCTGCCGGGACATTCTTTTTTTTTTTTTCAAGTTATGGTCCTTGTGCATGATTAGAGTACCTCCTACTAGGATTATGTGTGCAGCAATGTGTTCGCAGACAGGAGACGCGATTGAGTGATGGGGCATCATTTCTTTGGACCCGACATTATAAGAGCAGTGCACGTGACACGCATTTATGCGTGTCATTAATGGTCCTTTTTTCGTCAATTGATGGCTAACTAAAGTTTTATTATTATTAAAGTGCACTACCAGTTTAGAAAGCTGTGGAGAGAAGAGGCCCATTAAAAAAAAATGCAAATGAAAGAAGACAGAGGTCAGAGAGCAAGTTTCAGAGACCATTTTTACGCTCCACACGCGACCTTCATCTCGCGACGGGAACAGCGTTTCGCTCGCTGGTCAACGTCTCCAGTCTGCCTCAAAACCTCATCTTCCCTTGCTGCTTAAAACAATGACCCCCCTCCTTTTTTTTTTTTCTGGGGACGAGAGAGAGAGAGAGAGAGAGAGAGAGAGAGAGAGAGAGAGAGAGAGCAGTGCCCCGCCCCCTCCGTCTGGCGTCTCCGAAAGGGCGCACTGTCCGGTCACCGACAGTTTGCGGCCGTTTCCTCGGGTTTTCTCTCGTCCGCGTCGGAAGCGCGCAGGAACCGTACTCCGTTTCACGTTTCGGTGGAGCGCAGCTGGCGCTACGAACCCTCCGGGCCAATCCAGCTATGTCGCTGCGCACTTCTCCAAGGCCACGCGACGCATCGGATTGGCTTCGATGGCTCGTATTCCTTGAGCTTCGCTCCGTCGTACGCTGAAACGGACGGTGCCTCCAATTCTGGCGGCGTCTGTACTCTCGGCATTCTTCTTTCTAAGTATACTCTCGGCAAAGCCATTGTTCTCCGGTCGCCGGCGAATGACTGCCGTCCAGTCGCGGACTCTGCAGGACTACACCTTACGGCCCAGTGAAGAAGCTCACTTCGCCGCTTTTTCTCCTGTTCTTTTTTTTTTTTTTTTTGGAGGGGGGGGGGAGGGGGAGAGAGTTCCTGGGTTCGTTTTAAAAGTCCCGCCTGGCGTAGCGGCGACCTACCCCAAAAGAAAACCCGGCAGGTGGTGCTGACGTCGGGGATGGCGGGGACCGAGCGGGCAACCTTGGCATCTCCTGCCGTCGATATTTTTTTTTTTTTGGCGGTCGCGAGAGCTTCTGCGCGGTCGCCCCAGCGAGCACGATAACCACTCGGCTCAACGAACACTATAATGATTAAAAGGAAAAGCACGGGACCACGTAATCACGAACGGCTGGCTGGCTAAAAGCCCCCCCCCCCCCCTCCCTCTCTCTCTCTCTCCACTTCGCGTCAAGTCAGACTCCACAGCCCACTATCGGTTGGAGTATTTACCCTCTTTGTTTTTGCTCTAAAAAAAAGGGGGGGGTTCTTTTGATATCTCTATGAGCATCTCCGGCTCCGAGTTGAGCTGCGGATCACGACCGCGTTCGAGGTGGTTGTGCCACCTTCGTCACTCGTGCCGGCTGCCCGCCTGAGTTTTGCTTTTCTTCTTACTTTTTTCTTCTTTTTTGTTGAGGGGGTGGTTTTCGAGCGTGGCGGTGTTACTGCATGGTGCTTTGGCGATAGGGCGGGGCTCCAGTGGTCCGCCTGTCCATGGCAGGTCTGAGGCTGTTCGATCGGTGGTTTCTTTTTTATTGGAGTCCAGCCGGTCGTCTTCGTTTTTACGCGTTCGAGACGCTCGGATAAGGGCACGTGGGCGTCCTGTCTTAACGTCACTGACCGCGCGCACGCCGTAAAGAGGCTCGTCAAAATCAAGCCGCAGTCACGTTTCGGAGATTGGAGGAACGAGGCGACCTCCGGGGAGAAAACGCGAGCGGAAAGAGTGAAATTAAATTGGCCGCCTTTGCCGTCGTCTACAGGCCGACGGGGGTGTTTTCGGGCTCCAGCTGTTACATTTACAAGGGACGCGGCGATTCGGACCGAACGGGGGACACTGCGGGTCCGAAAGGCGTCTTTCCCGCAGGTCGCTACGTTCGAAGCTCCGAGGGAAACTATAATACTGGGCGGGCACTCCCTTTGCGTAGCCATGCAGCGATACAAAGCAGTTTTCGTACATCGTTTCCGCCGTCCGGCCACGGTCTCCGGAACCCGCTAGAACATCCGCAACTCCGCAGGCAACGGTAGCGTCGCGCATGCGCACTAGCGGCGTCTCCGTTGCTTGCGGTAATGAGGGAAAAAAGAAGAAAAAAAAACTTTCTGCGACAACTTTTTCAAGTCCCGTTAAATAAAAACGATTAAATACGAGAACTCCTCCCCTTTTGGGATCGGGACCACGATGAGCACGACCGGATGGCTTTGACGAACGGACCTCGTCTGGAACAGGCCCAGTTCGCTATTGCGCGCGGGACGGCGATGAAATGAAGAAGCAGGCACAGAAAGCGGCGCACACGTTCCCTTCGCCTTGTTGTTCTCCCTTCATTTCGCGCCCGTAACGAGTGGTCGTTCCGGTAACGAGTACGGGCGGCAGCGCTGCAGGCCTCCCGCGACCCCCGCGGGTCAAACCAGCAGCCGCGCTGAGAACCGGCCAAAAACACACAACGCTCCTCTGCTGCCCTCCGCGGTTCTTTTGTCTCTGCGGCGCTCGGCTCTGACCGCTCTTGGGCTGCCGAGAGGCTTTTGCGGGTTGACGCCAGGTGGTTGCCGAGAGACGGCGTTGGTCCCCTCGCCCGCTGCTCTTCCATCTTGGCCGTTGTTTGGACGGGAACCACCCTCCCCGTGTGGCACGGTTAGACCTCTGTTCTTGGTAGTAACGTCTTTGGTTATTTCTATAACGAGAAGTAGGACTACGTCCCGTGCCGTGTAACACACGTGCACGTTGGTTCGCGCTGTTGTTCGCTATGTGCATGCCTCGCACCGACGTCACACCCGCCGCCATTGTGGGGGCATTGCTGCTGAGCGCGAACTCCTCACTTTGAACTTGATTGGATCGCAAGAGACTCGCTGTGAGGCTCTTGGCAGCCCCTGTGCCTTTTCTTTTTGGCGCCGGTGGTAGCACCGAGGGAATAGGGGCTGTTGGCAGGTTGGCATCGCACCGCTCGGAGCCATCTGTCGTGGGTCGCAGCTGTTGCGCGGCTATGCTTTCTGCCGCTCTTCGTGGGTCAAGGGGACACGGGAGGCCTCGGAGAGCAATTGGCTTCAGACGCCCCCTTGTTCGCTGCGTCTGGGACAGGTGGGTCGTCACGGGCTGCATTGCTTGCAGGATCGAATGATTCCAGTGATCCCGTCCGCCCGCCTCCGGTCAACAAACTAACGGATGCTAATTTTAGTCCGTTCGCGGTATGACGTCGTTTCGCACTGCCACGCCGAAGCCGAGGGATTTGTGTCACGCATCTCTTTAGCCACTTGCAGATTCGAAGCAGGTTATGCCGCGCCTTCTACGCCAGCCGTCTTTTGTGTGGTTTCAGTGACCTCACTGTGGTACACCGACGAGCTTCGATTGCACCGGGGAAATCCCACTTTTTGGCCGGACTTAATGCTTTCTTTGTGGCTCGGATTAGGGCTGGCCTTCAGAAGTTTCACCTCTCTCTCTCTCTATATATCTATATATATATACATAAGTCTAAGTCGAGCACTCCTTTTCACGTATACAATGGACCGCGGATGGCGGTACGAGCCATCGAAACGAATACAGCGCTAGATTGGCTGGGGTTGGCTCGTAGCGTCTGCCGTGCTCCACTGCAAGGTGAAACGGTATAGGCAGAGAGCGATTCGGCGTAAAGTAATGCGACAAGGTATACCCTGGACGTCGGCGCCGTGGTTCGCAGCTTGCTCGACCGAGCCCTCGCGTGCTCACGCTCCGAATTCGTCCCAGTCCCGCCCACGTCGGTTGCGGATCTGCCCGCGCAAGCGGATGGTTCTTCGGAGACGGGCGGGGTCGTGCTTCGGACGGTCATCGTCTTTGTTAGACGGAGAATCGGAATTCTGTTTGCGAGGGCACCGCGTCTCGTCGACTCCGACGGAGGCTGGCCCTCGAGGTGCGGTCGCCGCGGTGGGGATGCTGGCTTGGGTCGCCGGTGCTCGAGCGTGACTAAGGCGATTTTTCGGGGGCGTGTCCGTCCGTGCTCCGAGTGACGTCGACTGAATCTCCGAGAAGATCGAGTCGGACATAATCTCGGGTTCCCCGACCGAACGCGGGGTCCTTGCCTGCTTGGTCAGGTCCGCGACCGCACGCGAGACTTCGCTCGCTCATTGCGGGAGAGCCCGTCCGCGAGGGTCGCTCCTTTCGTTCATCATCGTTAGAAAGAATGCCGCCGAGGAGCGTGGACGAACGTTGGTAAATGAGCGGTGGGCGGCTGGCCGACGCCTAACTTGAGGGGCTTGGGGGGGGGGGGGGTACTGGCACGCGCGCCTTGCAACGCATCAGATGCGAAACAACTGCGTCCTCCGTTAGCGCAGCAACTCTCGGTAGCGCTGCAAGTCATGAAATATGGTCGGCGAGTCAGAATTCGGGGCAGTTGGCGCCACAGGTGTTTTAGAAATCTACCAACTGGGTCATCATGCGATTTTCCGAAACTCATATCTACTCGTGCTTACAGAAAGGTAGATTGGTTTGTAACTTTTTGACAGAAGTCGCTACTGTACAATAAAGCCCCTTTACTGAAAGGTACCAGCGGCCAACAGATCTCTTCCTAACGAGCTCATAGTGACGTAAGTTCCGAGGGCTGAATTCGCCGGTACCTCGTTGTTCTTGAGCAATCCGCCGTCAGGCCCTCATTGCGTCGACCAACTGTTTACAAACAGGTGTTTTCTGGATGCCGAAGAGTACTTGGTTGAGTTCGATTAACCCGCGCGGTTTCCCGCTGGGGGCGTATAACTCCTATATGCCTTGGAAGTTGCTTCTCGGGCGTCAAGCTTTCCTGTTTAACATTCCTGCAGCTTTGCGAAGCTCACTCACCATGCTGGCCCGTAACCAGTTCTGGGCAAATGAGGCAGCGAAGGATGCATTATCATTTTTTACACCTCGGAACATGTTTTCGAAAGCGCCGTCGAGCCGGTTTGGTATTGCTTTTAAACCGCCTCATTTTTTCTTGTTTTTGGTCGAGCGTTGGCGGCTTCTAAGCCGCATTAACTTCGGGCACTCTAAAGCCGTTTGCGTGTGTAATCTCGAGCGCATTTGGACTCGCATTTCCTAATCCGCGGAGCGGACGACGCCCACGGGGAAGAAAGAAACAAGGAAAGAATTGCTTCTCTCGGGAACGCTGCCACGCTTCATCCATCTCCCCAATCCGATTTTCTTGGCGGGTCCTCCCAAAACACGGACGACCCGTTTCGATGGCGCTGTTGCGATGCATTCGAAGTCGTTCCTCGACTTTTGTGCTCTCTCATCCCCGCAGCAACGTTTCGATCTCGCAGGCGTGCTTATTATTATTTTATTTTTTCAGAAACATTTTCCTTGGTTCTTTCTCGAAGCCGTGTTTGTTTGTGTAGTAAGCGACCTCGCATCTTTTTCAAAGACTCGCTCGACCGCGAAATCCGCCGACAGCGTAGCCTCGAGACTTTAGAGATGAGCGCCGTCTCTAATCCGCGGCAAGCGTCCGCTTTTAAACAAATAAAAAATAATAAAAAAAGAAAAGAAGGAGAGCATGCGCGCAATTTGGTCAAAGTCATTCGCCGAAAGCGTTTTGTGTGTGGACGCCGGAAATTCCCCGACAAACACAGGAGACCGCTCGCTCTCTGCAGAGATGACGCGTGGACGCCTTGCAGGTTATGAATGTGCTTTCTTCTTCTTTCTTTTTTATTGAAAGCATCTTCTCGGGTTTCGGGCTGGCGTTATTTACAGTCGTCGGCGGTGGTCGTGTGAAACCCGGCGCATTGGAAACGCCCGTCCGCGTCAAAGTGCTTTTCGGCTTTCTACAACGGCTGCGCTCTCACCTGCGCGAGTTGAGCTTGCACCGGCGAAAGCTTTGTCGCGAGGAGTTTCGGACGAAACGAAACGTAAATCGGCCATAAAGAAGAGAACCGCATTCATTGCCCGCCCCCTTCACGGAGCAGGTCGAACCTTTTAAGGATTTTAACGCCTTTGCGGCTCAGCTGTGTCGTTTTTATTGCCCCCCCCCCCTTTTTTTCCTTTTTTTCTTTTTTTTTGATTTTGGAAAAAGAGAGAAAAACGAAATAAGAGAAACCAGCTTGACTGTAGCGGGTTTGAGCGGATAGCTTGGCTCAGGGCGGCGCCGTGTTTCTCCATCGCCATAAGACGACTGTAAAATGTAACCGCGGTGGTACATTTCTTGGCGCCAGCTTGATGCTGGCGGAGGTGTTTTTTTTTTTTCCGAGTTTAAGGTTTTGGTGGGGTCGCTGGTGTATTTTACGTGTGGCCCGATTGCTCCGGCGGCGGCGAGCGCATCCATCCTCCACTCGCCGCGAGGGACTGGGGAGGGGTGTTTCCCCCGACGACGGTTCGATACTTTACGAGCACGACCCCCGCCCGCTGGGCGGCGACGGGTTCACTTTTGGGTTCACTTGTCTCTTGCGCCCTGGCACCATACCCTCGCCTAACTCTCCTCCTCCACAAGCCGGTGAGTGAAGGTGGGGTTGGTGGTGGTGGTGGTGTTGATGTGATCCCGGGCCAGCGGTGGTACTGCACTGGCTCGATTTCTCGTCTACGACGGAGCCAGCACATCCCTATTGGGGCTGACTGAACAGACACACACAGAGACAGACCGAGAAAATGAGAATCACATTTTGAAAGGTATACGTGTTGCTGTTGTTAGCGAGTAGGAGTTCGGAAAGTGGAGGAGAGTCAATCGTGTACTTGCTCCAGGGGCGAACTTGGGGGGGGGGGGGGGGGGTGCGCTTTTCCTAGCCCCCGAGGTCAACTTTTGTTTATGAAAAACTTGATATACACAAGCGCAACGTTTAGTTTTTGGTGACATAGCAAACATTACGCCAACAAAATAGATATGGGCAACGTAGCGGCCATAACGTCATAATTGAGCAGACTCCCTCCCCCAAGCCTGGCCCATAAATCCGCCCCTGCTCGGGGCGAATTTGTCACCGACTCATCTGATTCGTCACGTGTTATGAAAGGAGTATTGTTTTGCAGGCGTAGTCGCCGAAGGAAATGCACTTTTACAAGTCACGCAATCGCCGAGCGCGACTCAGAGAATGATGTCCGCAGAGCAGCTCTCCAGATGGAATTGCTCCGCGGGTAGCACTGCTTCAAAATAAACTTTCCGTTTTTTTTTTTTGTACGATTTGCGATGGGTTTGGACATTTGGGTAGTGAACGAGCCCTTACTGATCTTCTGAGACTAACTACAGTTTTGTTGGTCTGGAATTCACGTTGTGGAAGCTCATCGCAGGCTGAGCCTAAGCAGAAATGGGCTCAACTGTACAGTCACTCTGGTGGATACCACCTATGCTCGGCTTCGTGCTTAGTAAGGTACAACGCTGTCAAAGCTTCGCGTGCGAGAGCCTGGCTTCGCTTAGCGTCTCATCCGTACAAAAACACGTGCAAATGTTACTCTTTCCTCTCACCTCACTCGTCTTACGCGGAGGAGAGGAAAGTGTGGACAAAGGCAGGTGTCCCCTTGCGTCTGCCCGCTGATCATTTCAATAAAAGCTGTCCTCCTCTCTCTCAGTTTGTATCCAGTTTGCATCGCTATATATATATATATATATATATATATATATATATATATATATATATATATATATATATATATATATATATATATATATATATATATCCCCGTTCGAATCATGAGGCTTTCATTCCTACAAAATCGTTAAACATGAAAAACCACAACAAAAGAAATGTCCCAGTTTTTCATCGTGCTTCGTGAGGACCGCCAAGGCCACGCGTGTTAATGAATGAATATGCTCGAGTTTTGCTGCGTGTTTCGGTTTTTATCTTGTCCTTCTTGACGTTCTCTTCGTTTGCTTGATTTTTTCCCTTCTTTTTATCTCGAGCATAATCTCCGTAATTGCATTTGTCCGGAGTTTTCGCATTGCGTAGTTGGTTCGTCCGTCGTCGCTCAAAATTTGTATCGGCCTCCTTTTCACGAGGTTATTGCTTTCCACGGCCAGCAAGATGTGAAGGGAAAACGCCTGTTCACGTCGTTTTCTCTAAGTGGATTTAACTATAGTTCAAAAGTAGTACTATGTTACTTCGGTGCAATAAAGAGTAGGAAAGCGCCAAAAATAATAATAAGTCGTGAAGTAGGTCCACCATTTTGTTTGTCGCTTTTCCTCGCTTTGATTTCAGTCATGGGAATGGTAAGTTTACTAGGACTTTCCAGGTGAACTTATCCACCTTTATTTCCTTTTTATCAATTGCATAATAGAATAGTTCAGGGTCAGCACATGTAGACGAGAGCTATTTCAACCTTTTTCCAGTGATTTTTTATTTTTTCAACGATTGATTTAGCTTATTATTTATACAAAGTCGCAACCGTTACAAATTTACTTAATTCCATTCCGTGAATAACAGGTGCTGGCTTCCATCGATTCGTCGTTTTTGTGCAAACATCGTGCCTCTTTTTTTTTTTTTTTGGTGCGCTTTGCAGTTTGATTTGAATCGAAAAGCATGTGCCAAATTCCGATTTAATTCAACTTGCTGTTTCTCTATGTTATCACGATTGATGCAAGGCTTGCTGGAGCGATTTAAGAGGCGTCTTCCAAGGTCTTGGCTCATGACGTCAGGGTGTAGGGGAGGGAAGGAGAGTTGGAGGGCGAGGCCGAGAGCGGCCACAGGAGGTCGCGGCCGCGGGGCGATGTCAACGCTGATGCGACACGACGGTGCGCATAATACTAATGATAATAACAATAAAGAAAGGCTCTGTCCAAGTTCGTTCGGGGGCCCAAAGCAGAAACCGCACCCAATGCGACGTTCTGCCCCGCACCGAGGTGGAGATTCTCGAAATCTCTCCAAAGCCGCCCTGGGGGAAGCTCAAGGTCACCCCCGTAATCCCTGTTTTAATATTTAAAACCTTTTTTTTCTTTCTTTAATAGCGAGTTCAAATACCTGGCTGGAGATTCTCCACGACCTCCGTTGAAGTTTTATATATGTGGTTGATTTCAAATGCCTAACTTTTTTTTTTTAAGCGTTTTTGAGGTTTTTTTTACTTTCCTCTTCGAAGGAGGGAACCACCCGTACCTCTCATAAAATAAACAATTTTGGAGGGTAGGGGCTGCCTTGTGTCCCTCTCATGCGCGAGCACGAGGGGCGATCTCCCCCCTGGGGACAAAGGGGCGCGCTTTCTTTGTGCCCCGTTGATTCGCTCGCTTACGGGTCCCGGGTTTTTATTCTTTCTGGGAGGGTCCCGCATTCGAGCTGTCCCTCCTTCCTGCGCTCTTGTAGTTCGCTGCGTCCTGTTTTTGTTGTCTTCCATCTGGAGCCCCTCAAAAGGAATCCGAATCTCTTTACCCCTTCCTCCTTCGCCTTCTTTATCTTGCCCTCGCTGCGTGTTCTCTTTAAACTTCGTGTTCAATATTTAAACGCATTTTTTTTATTTGATTTTTTTTTTTGGGGGGGGGGGAGAGCAAGAAGGGAGCGGGAGCACCTCTGATCTATCCAATGGAAAATGTAAGCACCGATGTCTTGAACCACGCGGTGCGATTGGTAAATATGCCCTTTTCAAACGTGGGCGCTGTCTGGTAGTTGCTCCGTCAATTATTTGAATCCGCCCTTGTTTGAGCACGTACCCTGAAGACGTGCTGCACACGAGGGCTGCGTCATGGTTCGGCGTCGATTCGACTCCTGTCGTAAACTAGTACTGCGTCAGCGTTGACGCGTGCAGGAAATTGCGACCGCCAATGTCGCTCGATGGAGTTTCGCTCCATGGGTTTTTTATTTTGTTTAATCGTAGTCCGAGCGACGTTATTCGCTGGGATCCTTCTAATATTTGCTACCATTGGCTGTCTTCGTGCTCCGTATTCAGCAGGCACCTGTGCAGGAAGACTCGTGCGGACGTTTCAGGTTGGCGGAGGCCGCTTCGGGGGCACCGGAAAGCCTCTGGGCACCCCGATGTTTCGCGCTGCGTGTGTCACTCCCCTCCATCCCGCGAATTCGTGCTCGATCGCGAGCTCCCGGGGTACGCCTCTAACTCGACCGGAACCCCAGGGAGGAAATTATTCGAGGCGATGCCGCCCAGCGCCCGACCATCTTGCGCGCTTATGTAAACAACGAGCGTCGAGGCCTTGACGCAAACGCGCAAGGGCGGCGACGGCCGCGCGCCCTGTCGTGCTTCTTCTCGGCTCCGCCAAGTTTGGGCTTGGTTTGTTTGCGCGGCTGGCTCGCCTCGGCGGCGCATATGTATGCAGGTATGCGACGGGGAGAATTCTGAATAATGAGGGCCAAACCGCTTCTTCTTGGCTCGTTGGGAGTTGGCGGAGGCCTGCAGCTCCCGAATCCATCAGCTGCGCGCTCTTGCTTCATTTTCTGCTTGACGGAATTGCGGATTGCTGCGAGCATCGTGAGCAGGCTCCTCCTCCTCCTCCTCCTCCTCCTCCTCCTCCCTCAAAATAAATAAAAAAAGAGCGAGAGAGAGTTAAAAAAAATACACGAGAAGGCTGGACAAACAGGAACAGCGCGCCTGAATTTAGCTGAGCGATACTTTAAACTCGGAAGTGGTATTTTTATTTTATTATTTATAAACAGTCACGCGTCGGCATCACTCAACAACATGTCCCAACGTACCCTAAAGAAAAGAAAAAAAAGAAAGAAATGTTGTGGTGCAAAGATGGCGTCTTAATTTTCGCCCGAGGCTCGCCACTATGCTTCTTTTAATCTCTCGAGACGGGATGAAAGGCTGTCGCGCACTGCAAATCTGTCAGCTGCACGGATTAAGTCGAGGGTCAGCTGACTCGTAATGAAATCAACATTGGTCTCACTTAAAGCAATTCTATTCGAATCGTATAATTCGAAGCGTCCAGTTAAAAGCATTCTCGTGCCACGGAGAGAATGCCGTGCTTGTACATATTCTCGAGTCGCGGCATCGGTGACAAAGAGATACAAAACTGACGGACTGCCAGGTCCAGTCACGCGGAGTGCCCACACCTGTTGTGGGCAAACGCGTGCTTGTTTGTAAACGGCCTGTTGGTGTGTAGTGGTGCCGAGAGTGTCGGGCAATGGGCGTGCTAGCAGTCGTCACCCACGTCATAAGCATCTGGGTCCCAGCAAAGCCGTATAAATGCCAGCTACTCTTCCTTGCTTATGGAGTCGTAAGGATGACTGCGCGCATTTAATCACGCAAGATACGCGCATGAGAAAAAACAGACGCGCTACGGTGATGTAAGGTAAACATTTCCCGCGAAAACAAGTCGGAGAACGAAATGTACGAGAAGGTCGCTCGCTCCATGTCTCGCTCTCATAAATTCGGAGCGGCGCCAGTTGTAAAAACAAGGGCTGCCACCGGCACCGTGTTTCGCGGGACGGGGGCTGGAATGGTAGAAGGAGACGTAGGCGAGGCGGGCCTTCCAATCCGTCACAGTCGCCGCTGCGCGTGGAAACGTCGACGACACCGTCCGACCCTCGACGCGGGGACACGGACGAATTTGTGGGACTCCCTTCGAGGCTGTCGCCGTCAAAGCGACAGCCCAAGTGGGCACGGGAATGTCGCGGTTCGTTTTCCGCCGGTCTCGGCTGCTGTACACCGCTTCTCTCGCTTTTAATTCTTACTTTTTAAATGTCTTTCGCGCTCTGTTCGAGGCGCGTTCAACCCAGGGGTATCTGCCAGCCGCTCTTCATGATTTTCGTCACCGGCAGGATGATGCGGTACCACAGGGAAGACAAGGCCCGCTCATGACGTCATCGTTGGTGGGTCCCCCGACCCGCTCCGAGCGGAAAGCACGCCGAAGCTCGACGAGCGTCGCCGCAAAGCGGCAGACGCGTCCGTCTTGGCGTCGCCCGCCGCTCGGTGTGTGACGCTGCGAAACGCGTTGGCGACGACGCCGACGCAAGCTTGGCGGCCCCGCGTAATGACGTTTAGGGGGAAAGGCGCCGGCCTTGACTTAGGTGGTATCGGTTGATGCCGTCCACGGCATTTTGGGAAGCCCGACGTCCCGCGCCGTCAATCTGGCTGTCGCGCGGCTGTCACCGCCGGGGTTTCGGGGCAGAGGAAGTTCCAGAGTAACACACTTGTCACGTGTCCTGTCCTTTCGGGGCCTGATTTTTAGTGATCGCCTTGGGTCGGAGCTGTTCGCCGCTCGTCCCCGTAGTGTCGCGTTAATTGGACGTGCTGCAGGACTGCGGGCTGCGTCGAGTCGGGTCGTCTGGGTTGGGACGGTGACGCACGCGGTCTCTGTTATGTTTGCCGCCTACTCGTTCGACGCTGTTGTCACTCTTGGGGATGCTGTGCAGGAACCTGACTACTCGAGAAAACTTTGCGGTTGCTGAGATATTGCCTCAAAGCGGTCTATTTTCCGGCAGCAGTTCCGCCCCAACGTCTCAAGCTTCATGTTTGAACAAGAGCGACTTGTCCTTAAAACGAAGAAATACTGACATCATAATCTTATAAACCATACGAGACTGACTTATATCATTCCGGGCATTTTGGGGGGGGGGGGGGGGGGCGTTTCAGTTGATTGTGGTTGGCTGGATACAAAATTTTTCTAAACTCTTAATTTCTCCTTTATTTTTTTATTATCGGTGATATTGTATTTTTTCTTGGTCAGATTTAAATCTGATATGCTCGCGCGGAAGCGTTTAACACTTTTCTACCAGTCTTTCAAGTTCGGCACGAAATCGGCCCAGAGTCTTACATAGCACTACCTCCACCTGTCGCGGTGTTGGTTTCAATGCCGGGAATAACAATGGCTCGTACGTGACGTCAGTCCAAGCCCATTATGGCTAACCAAGTGACGTCAGTGCAAGCTATGTATACTTGGTGTCCCCCACGTAACGGAAGAAATCACTTCAGCGGCCGTCCCATGCAATGCAACCTCGAAACATCAGGGCTAAAAAAATAAAATAAAATGTTTTGAGGACGTGGTGTTATTGACACTTAAAAACGTCCGCGCTCTATAAATTATACCAATAACAAAAACACGGAAAAACAAACAACAACAACAACAACAAAGAAAACGCGGTCATGTTTGAGCGTGTCTAACGCGCATCAAACCGGCCCCCGAAAGCACGCACTGCAGCTTTACGGCGTCGGCTCTCCGTCCGTATAGTATAGGAGGGGCGGCGTCTCGATACTGGAGCTACCAATTTACGCGGACGGGATGACTAGTCCCCGTCGGCTGTTGGTGTTGCGGCGCACAATGCAAATGCCCGTCCTCACACAGCCCGGCCGCCCTGCAGGCGGTAGCTGCATGCGGCCGTTCCGCTCCACATCTCAAGTCGGCGGCGGGCTGCCGATGCTCGCCACTGCCGCATCTCGAGAAACTCTATACGTGTGCCGAGATTCGAGAGCGTTTCCAACTGCGCGATCGAGATCGCGTTTTTGTGGGCCGGCAACACAAACTGCGAGAAGCCCAAAGCGTCGATCGCCCGCAAAATCTGAATTTTGCGTTTGTGTTTGGACAGCCGCGTAAGTTAACTCCAGTGGGCGTCTGGTGTCTCAGCTGTAGGTGAGAAATCTTGCCAGGGCAGTAGTGACGCGCGACCGCTCGCCGACCACGACTCTCATGTAGATGGAAACGGATGGGAAGTGAACTCGGGATCCCTGGGTTCTGCGGATCGTCTGCAACACTGATCTCTATCATAGTAGGCTGGATCGCGGATCGAGGCTCGTTTTGCTGGGGGTTCGAGTGGCACCACCGGCAGCCATCACTTAACAACACATAAAAAAAAGAAAAAAAAAGAGAAAGTTTTTTTTTTGTTTTGTTTCTAAGTTTCCGGCACCGAAACTTTTTTGCTGCTTTTAGGGAAGCCTGTCAAGTAGCTTGTGCACAAACATTAAAACTGACATCCCGCGCAGTTTTTATAAATACATGCTTCGTGGCCGAGAGTGACTCCGCTGGGCGAAAAATGTAGCGCAGCTCAATGAGGCGAGAGTTACCTAGTTACCGCGGAGTCGGTGGCGGTTTTGATGAGCTGGGTTTATCAGACGACAAGCTCGAAGGCTTTTCTACGCGGAATTCGCTCACGCCCGGAAAGCCGCTGTCAACGTGGAACTTTTTCGACGTTCATCCACTTCTGGGCTTCCCCGAGGACGCGGTCTTGTTGACGGCAAGTTCCTTTGTTTTAGTGCACGACGAGAGCAAGCTTGCCAGCTCAGCCGTGGGTGCTCCGACCTGTTGAGTTTTTTCAATGGGCGTTCGAACGCTGGACAAATACCGATTCGATCTCCAAACACCCGATATAATGATCGCAACGCATCATAAAATACTCGCCTTCGAGCGCAGCGCACTACGCTTCAATATTCCTACTTTTGCGTGTTCCTCCCATATAACTCGCGTGTATTGCCTGGTGTCAAATAATGGCCGCCGGTGGTGCCACCGACGGGCTCCCGATCCGCGATCCAGCCTACTACAATAGAGATGAGTGGTCTGCGATACCCCCTAGATAAGAAAAGGCCCGCGCACACTCAGCTATATATCTTTTACTTCAGCAGAGCGAAAGCTGGAGAGGACGTCGCCCCATCTCCAGCCTTCGCTCTGCTAAAGTGGAGAGAGGTGAAAGGTGCTTCCACCTTACTCTTAATCTTGCAGCAGGTGTGCATGGGCGCCGCCATTACGGAGCTTCAGTTTTGGTTTCCTCTTCTTCCGTTTACTTCACTTCATCATTACCATAGCAGGCCAGGGCATTGCCATTTTAGGTTCGAGTGTGTCCTTCTCCCCAGCATTGGCCCTTATGGAGGCTCGTGAACGACCGTTTCAGTGGATCTCGGTAAGACAAGAGGAGGTCAGCAATGGCGGCTGAAATCTGGCGTGTGTGCAAAGCGTCGCAGCGTCTCGCAACGAACGCGTACCGCGCGGCGACGCCAAGACGGGGACGTGGCTTGAGTTGCTTCCTCCGGTAAATCTAGGCTCTCTGAGAGACCCTAAATGTCTGGTCGGACGTCTATCGTCGGAGGACGTGCGTGAAACGGCTGGAGTTTGTATAGCTGCTGCTTTCTGCACGCGGCGTTCGATACGAGGTCACAAATATAGGGCTTCTACGTCGTTGGGGAGGCAAGGTTTCGCTCGCTTGCTCGCTCGATGGTTCGCTTTTTCGCGCCTCGTGTTCCGTCTGGTGTGTGTGTGTGTGTGTGCGTGCACGCTTTTTGATCGGCTCCCGTGAATTTTCCGAGGCGTGATAGTCGACCGCAGCCCTTCCTTCGACGCGCTGGCGGAAAGTCTTTCAAACTGGACCATGTCCTCTCGCTGAGCTCGCCTTTTTCTTTCCTCTTGTAATTTTGTTATTACGTGTTTTCGGAGAAGCCTTTGAGTTTTTTAAGCTTATGTGTTTGATTTCGTACGTTTGTTAGCTTGGCTCGCCTGGCAGATATCGACGTGAGACATTAAAACATTCGTGTTTCTTCGTCCGAGTATTTAGCCGACTGCTCCCGTTGCTTGGTCCGGTATATATAGAGATACGTTCCGTTTTTTTTTCTTCTTTGTTTTGGTTAATGATTGGTTGACTTTTTGTGTCTTTGTTTACTTTGCTATTTTTAGTTTTTTAAAGCTTGTTTCTGAATCGATCATATTTTGATTATGCGATGCCGCGACAAGATAAAATAAAAAAAATGAATAGAAAAAAAAGCTTTTATTTTTTATGCAGCTGCTTTTGTTATTTTCAAGATATAACGGTCAAGGCACGCACCACATACTTTGCAGCAACAACGCCATCAAATACCAAGCATTTCTTTTTCTTCGCGAGCTGCGGAGGTTGCAGTTCGCACGTCCGATTTGTGATTGACGTTGGCCACCACCTATGAGCCTCGTATATCGGCCAGAGGCGCTGCTCTCTGCAGCGGTGCACTGGCAATGTAGTCGAAGCTGCAGGCGTTCGTACTCCTTGAGCGCCGGCTATTGATCAACGCACCTGGACCCTTCATGTCGAGTGGCGCTCAACCAACGTCAATCATTTAGTAACGTTAAAGGCGGCGAAATTCTGTGTACACATTCGCCGACGTTACGTCCCATTGCAAACAGAACTATAAGATTTGAAGCTTCGTTATTGGTGGGCGGCAGCACCCTTCGATAGCGTTGCAAAAAGGCACGCGCCGTCGCGCGTGCCTTCACCGTGCCGAGCTGGAAAAAAATTATAAAGAAGCGTCAGATACAAAGGGGCGGAAACCTGAACCTGTTGCTAACCGCTTCTAATCTCCACCGACTGCTAGCTGTCGAGCCGGTTTGCCGAGCTGCTTTGGCTTCGACTTTGCTTCGGTCTTTGTTCGTTTTGCCGAGAGGGGCAGCGTCAGACGCCGCAGAAGCTTGCCGAAGACGTACCGCTGCATCGCTGTTTTGTTCTAATCTTTTCCGTCTCTTATTATACAGTGACGTTTCCTGCATTACGCACTCTCCTTCCTGGCTTCACGAGCGATTATCTCTGCCGGTTTTCAGTCCCTTCCCCGTGTTTGCCTATAGCACGTTGGCTAACGCGAATCGAACGAGAAACAACGAAGAAGAAGAAATTAAGATTAACATTCAAGAGAAGAAAAGCGCTGGTAGATTCTGGAGGGATTAGCGGAATCCTCGGTCGTCGTGGCGTCGTGGCTTCTCTTGCTCATGTTGTCCCAGCTGTGCGGGGATGCGCGGTCACTCCGGTTAGTGGAGTCCCTTCTTCGCTTATTGTGAAAACGGGTGTCACTGCCCGTTTGTCACGCTTCCTCGATGGCGCTGTTTGAATTGTGTGCACGCAACCGGGGGCTCGCTTCTGTTGGAAGCCGAATCCCGACAATCTCGGCGGCATCAGTGAACCTGCATGCCCAAATCGAAGCGGTATATAAGCATACATATATTGTTTGTTTCGTATAATGTGAACGTCGTTCGACTTCGTCGGCGCGTTTGCGATCGAAGGTTTGATAAACGCGAAGTACACATCCAAGGTTAATGCACTCCGCGGAACCAAAATATTTTCGGTTAAGTTTGGATTTTTTTGTTCTACTTCTAGTACTGATTTGTTCGGTTAAAATACCCATGTTTGCGGGTTTTAATTTTTTTTTCTTTTGCAATCTGAATTTCGTTTGTTTCGTCCTTTTAACACATATGCAACTTTGTTGAAAAAAGAAAAAGACACGTGAAACATTTCGCGAACGTGTGTCAGTGTCACAATCCCCGCAATCACGCTGAAATGTCAATAAGTCTTGGAGCGAAGGCACGCTGAATCTACCAGTGCGGCACGTCAACCTACAAAGCAAAATAATAATCTTTTTTTTTTTATTGTGACCTCGGCATAATTGTTTTTTTTTGTTTTGTTTTGTTTTTTAAGCCGCCGTAGTTCACGATCACAACAATGTTCTCTTGGCGTCCAGTACATACACCATTCCAAGTTATAATATCTTCTTGTTAAGCTACGGGGTCTCAAACTTGAATAACGTCTTTTCAGCGTTTCCCAAACTGGGGGTCGCTACCCCAAGGGGTTGCGAGGCGGTTCGGGAACCTGAAGGAAGCCGAACTTCACTTATCTCTGGATGTATAGGCGAGACAGGGCGTTCAACACGCCAGTCGAAGAAGCGTTCCAGTTACCATATACTGAAAAGTATAATGCGATCCGCAAGTTCGTCTGCTGCTTTTGCAGGGGTTGTGGTGACGTCAGATAGACGCCGAGCTCTGATTGGTTCCGATTAAAGGATAGTCGGTAAACCTCGAAGCAGCTTGCTTCGAGGTCTACGCACTATCCTTCTATGAGAGCCAATCGGAGCTCGGCGTCTATCTGACGTCACTGCAACTCCTGTGCAAGAAGCCCAGACGACTTGCTCTCCGCATACCCTAGTTACGCGAGCGGCCCATACTTAAAGGGGCTCTAATCCACGTTTTCCGATAGTCTATTTAGGGTAAAAACTCAATCTATAAACTCTAAACATCATAAAATAATGTTAAAAAAATGCGCGTCCGATTAAAACATTTATTAAAATCGGCATCAAAGATTGATTACCTTGGGATTATCGCGGACACCAGGGGGTCTGACGGCCCCTCTGGTGTCTGCGATAGTCCCTAGGTAATCAATCTTTGATGCCGATTTTAATATAGAAATCAACAACGGGTAATACCGTTTTCTTTTTTAATTCATAGATTGAGTTATGACCATAAATATACTATCGCAGAAGTCTGACCTCAGTCCCACTTAACTGCGGTTTTATTTTGCGATCTAAGTCAATTAGGTGAGCGGGTTAAAAGAAAGCTGACGAGGACATTATTCGAGCAGAGCTCCGGAAAAGGCGGCCTATTCGTGTGGGTGCTAAATGGTTGCGGCGTCCCTCCATTACGGCGGAAGCGCTCCTCTGTTTGGCTGCCCTTGGAAAAGCCGTGTGGTTTCACGCTTGGCCGATTTTTCTGTTCTCTTTAATGTTTCCGGCGGTGGACGCGGCCATGCGTGCGTCCCGCAGCTTACCTGGAAAGGGTCGGGTGGCCGACGCTTAGCCGGTCACGCCATTGCAGTCCCGTGATTGGATCTAGGTCGTGCGGCCCGGATTAGGCTATAATTAGACACAGGCGCTCCCGCGGGGTCGCGTTTTGGGGGACCGCATCGGGGCCAAAATAAAGTGGGACGCGACTTTGATCACGCGATCGACAAGTTGCATTATAGGATGCTATTGTATCGGCAATCGCGCGAGGTCCGACTGGGTCGCAAAATGGAGGTTATGCCTAGTATTCGCGTCGCTTGAGTTACTGTTTCGGTGGTTTTGGGTAAATCGTAGATGGAAGGGCGTTTTAGTAGGTGGTCCCGGTGATAGCGTTACCCGTTATACACGAACTCATCTCTGTTACGTCACGGCGCGGTGGTGGCGCGTCGGTCGCACTTCCGGTCTGGGCCTGTGGGCGGAAGGCCCCATCTGAGGCGTGTATTCCTGCGTTGTTTTGAAAGGAACCTGACGAAAACATGCCTTTTCGTGAAACCGCCGCGACTGGGGCTGTGCCAAAAGAATCGAGAAAGGTTTGAAGATCAGTTTTCATGTTCTCGGTTCGTCCGAGAACATGGATATGTGGTAAACCAGCCGCCGCCGGACCACGATTGCTTGGGCGGGAAGCACTTTGGGTTGAATTCACGGATACTTGTGGTCATCAGATTTATTTGTTTTGTTCCAACATGAACGCCGGAAAACCCTCAAGTTGTACGGCCCACCTGCGGACTACGTTCAGTGCGTCTTGAAGTTCGAACGGCCGTCTGATCGTTCGAACTGTCGTCTGCTCTTTCAAACGCTTCTGCTTGTCGTCTGCTCTTTTAGACGACACCGGCCCGTAGACCAAATGTTGGTCCGGTACTTGCGTTAAGAAGTAAGTGCAGGCCTCAAAAGACTTAAGTTTGAAGGTTGGTAAGCAGGCTCGACGTAAACAGTAGATACAAGGAGATGTTGATTATTGTTACCAGCGGCCATCACCGACTTGTTATGCCTGATTCACTTCGTCCGATTCTGCTTGCGATTTTCAGTATCGACGTCGACCATCTCAGCTGCGGTTCACGCTTTTGCAGCCCGAGCGACGTCGCGACTGAAAATTGCCAACGAAATCTCATCATGTGAATCAGGCTTTAGCGTACATTCTGCGGCGTCCACGCGGAATGAATCGCCGCATGTGAGATTATTCACGCAAAGTTTTGCGGTGTAACGAGCTTCGTTGATTTCGCTGACGCCGCTCATGTAAGGCACGGCCGCATTGGCGTCGCGGAGGCCTGCGGCGTGACGGTCGGCGCTGCCGTTTGCCGACCGAAACCAGTTTTCGGCTTCAGCGAGGTGACGGACGGCACCGCTGAGCCAACCGCTCCGTGCACGGTTCAGAGAGCGGCGCCGCTCGCCGCAGAAGAGAGGAGCCAATGGGAGGTGGCGTAGATAGTGACGTCGCGATGCCATGGCAACGCTCAGACCGGTCTCCGCCGCCCGTCTTCCACGTTCCGAAGGACGTGTTTTGTGTCGTCTGCTATCCCTATTTCCCCCGACGCCTTCCGCAACGGAGCGGTTCCTTGAAACTGTGCGACTGTTTCCCTTTTTATATGACAAGACGCAGCCAGACTACCTAGATAATGACGCTAAGAACAACCGCTGGGAAATTATAGGAGAGGAATTCGGAATTACAAGTGAGTTTCTCCATGGCACTTGTTGCATGTCGTCTGTGTTGTGACGGATGTCGTGTTGATTTGGTGACACTTTCGAAAGTAGCTTTCGTCTCTGGCGCGCCGCCGGGGCAGCAAAGCACTGACCTGTCCTTCGGTGTTTCGATAGAACCAACTCGGCCGGACCCAAAACCTGCGCCTCCTTCCCTTCAGAGCGCGGCGACGTCGCAAGATGAACGAGCAGGCTAGGATTATCACATTCACGCTGATCACCAGGTCATCATGGACACGTACCATGTAGGCAGCGAGTGCGGTTTCGATGCTGATATATGCGAAAGATGAGAGCCAAAACGGAAATATCTAACGAAGAGCAGACGACGAAAGAGCGGGAAATCCGAGGGGAGGTGCGCGCGCGATCGCGAGAGCCAGTGCTGTCACGTGACGCCCGCAAAACGGAGGCCTAGTGCCACTAAATAAGCTACGCTTTAGAGTGACGACACTTGGCCATATCTGCCGGCTTAAAATCATGGTTGCCAGTTATCTGAAGCTTTATCTGAAATCACAGGAAACGCTTTTCCGTCCTTCACAAATGTTTAAACAGTCCGCGACGGAGCAAAGCAATATTACATGAGCTTCCTAACACCGAATCGAATGCTGAGGAAGTCGCACTTTTGAATCATGGCGATCGGCAGTTGCGTCTGCTCTGCACAAGCCCCAATATGGCGGCGTCCACAACAATGTCAGGGAACGGAGTGCCGATACTCTAAGCGCAGCTCATTTAGGTGGCTCTACGGAGGCCAATGTGGACACCTCGCGTTGGGACGCCGGACGGCGGTGCCGACCGGTGGCGCCGACCGGCGGCGCCGTTTACGCTAGTGCGGTCAGGCCTGTAGTCAGACACTGTCAGGAAGACGTAAAATCAACAATTCGAAAGCGATAAAGGGCAGGGGGACTCACACCGACGCCGATAACATCGCATTTCAATGGTTTGTTTATGGGCGACGGCGAGCTTGTTGCCCACACCCCCATCGCGCATGCGCGGCGCCGGTGGCGTCCGCTAGGGGCGCTTCGGGCGCTCCGGTTTGTTTGTAAACATGAGTTGGTGTATACTCCGCGGGCGCCTTTGCGCGTCCATCGTATCGTTAACGGGTATCGTTATCGGAGTCATTGGAAGGATCTATACTAAAGCTCCCTAAACATGGGGCAGCTTATTCAGTTCCGTAGATACCGAAGAAAAACGACAACATTTGGCACCGTACACTTCGGTCACAGCGTCAGTTGCCGCTTTGATTATGCGACTTGGTGCCGTCTGCGGCAAATTTTGAGATCGTCTCCATGGCAAGCCTCACAGACGCGGCATATCCACCCAGGCACGTAGCCAGGATTTTGTTTCGGGGGGGGGGGGGGCGCCCATGACAAAATGTTGTATGAGGGGGAGTGGGAAGAGGAGGTCCCAACAAAATTGAAGATTTCGGGGGGGGGGGGGGGCCTATGGGCCGCTCCCCCTGGATACGTGCCTGTATCCACCGTTTATGGGATTGCGTAATTTGTGACCAGCTCTCTGACTGCTGCATGCTATACACCTCAACGTTACTGGAGCAAGCTACAGTAACGTTGATACACCTTTGCAAGTGGTATCCCAGCTTAACCTCGAACCGCGCACCGAGGTGAGGTGGACCTACTCTCCAGCCAGGACATTCGTTGTTTGTCGTACAATGTTGCCAAGCGTCTCTTGCTGAAGCATACACCAGTAAGCGCAAAAAGAAATTAAAAAAAAGATACAGGTGTTTGACCACGAAAGAACACAAACAATTAAATTAAATACCTAAACCAGTAACAAATCGGAAAAAAAAATATCTAAGGACTTAAAGCGCTCATCAGAGTGTACCAGAAGCCGCATGGCCATTGCATCAACGATGGCAGCGCTCGCGGCAGCTCTGGCTTCCACGACGTGCTGGAACAGAGGCTGCGATCGTTATAAAGTGATGCTACGATTCTCTGTGGATACCTCCTTCTGCGTTCCGAAACAGTAAGTAACGCTGGCCGTCGCCATCTTGTCATCGCGTACCCCAAGATGGCAGAAACGTTACCCGGCGCCTGCATCGCTCACAGAGGCAGCGCACAGGAGCCTTCCTTGCAAACGTCTATGTGTCTGACTGGTTTTCCGCGCCTCTCGCGGTATGAACCCTAGCAGGTGTTTTCGCTTACTTTCTTCCCCGGCATCGCCACCTTTGCGGCCGGGTAGCGCTCCAAAAATGAATCACGAAACACCACATGATGTCTCTCTCTGATCGAAGTGCCAGGCTCCAGCAATTACTTGTTCGTGCTCAAATTTCGCAGCTTTTCCGTCTGCTTATTATAGAGAGTCTGGAGAGAATCTTCCAAATTGGACTTTATTCGGCGACTATCCAGAGCGAGATAGAAGGGGAGAGAGAAGCAAAGGCAGATGGAATGGGTGAGCTCCACGAGGCCTCGTCTTTCGGGGGCGCGGCTTCAAGGTCGAAGCGTTCATCGGTTCGCTGAGCCTTTGCCGCAGGAGTCTCGAATTGGACTGTGGACGGCCCGGCAATGGGACTCCTTGGCTTCGAGGTGC
The DNA here is from genome assembly GCA_037355805.1 of Ixodes ricinus. Taxonomy (NCBI): domain Eukaryota; kingdom Metazoa; phylum Arthropoda; class Arachnida; order Ixodida; family Ixodidae; genus Ixodes; species Ixodes ricinus. The sequence goes on from JAZHYW010021752.1 coordinate 453,406, forward strand.
AACGATCGCTTTCGCCCAGTGTTGTGCCCGTTACCGAAAAAAGTAACGAAATAGCGTTACTCGTTAGTTTGGCAAAAATTAACGCGTTATTGAGCTACGTTACTTTTTTACAAACGTAACGATATACCGTTACCGTTACTTTTCAAAAATAACGAACGTTACTTTTACGTTACTTTTACGTTACTTTTGTGTTCGAGTACATATGTTTGGCAGAGATGTATGATAAGCCTCCTTAACAAGCTTCGATAAAGATTGACATTTACAGAGTGGTTTCATAGTGTTTTGATGCGCGAAGCAGCTTAATTTTTGGCATGCAGAGTAGGCATTGAAAGTGTAAATTATCTGATTCCGTCTACTTTAGTTGATACATTTCATTCAGTCCTGGCCATGGCGACAAAGTTTCGTTATTCATGTCCATCTCACACGCAGAATGAGTCGGAGATGGTAGTCAATCGGCTTTTATAAACTACAGCATGCGAACGGGGACTGCTTGTTTGTTTGTTTGTTTCTTTATTTAACTCTGGAGAGTTGGGTCACTGTGAATCAGGCGTTACGCCCATACCGAAAGGTTTACAGTGCCTCTTTAGCAGAGAGGGGAAGGAAATTAAATATACAAAACAAGGGGGGGGGGGGGAGTCACCGGCTACATAAATGTTACACGAGTCATGCACTCAATTGTTCCGCAGGTAGCTTGCGACGTTTTTGGTGAACGTGCGAATGGAGGTCTGGTCATGCTGGAACACAACCAGCCAACCAACACCCCTCATCTTTACGCCGGTTTTAGTAACAGTCCGGTTCATACTATTACCAGAGACTGATTTACTTCACTATTTGGAACAGGACACCGGTTACCAGCACACTGGTTATAATCACTTGCTGCCTCTTACCAGCAGTAGCTCTTAGTTTTTCTGCGAAAAGAAAAAAAAAGGTTTCGTGTTTGTAAGTTTTCTTTCCAGGTTTAAAACTTTTTTTTATTTCTTATTATGATCTTAGGGAATTAAAGCCTAATCAAGCCAAAGATTCTTCTGTTTACAAAAGTGGGTCAGGAACTTTCAGGCAGCGAGGGGGAGAGCGAAGGTAAAAAATTCCACAAAGGGTGTTTTTTTTTTTTTTTGTAACTAGAGAAACGAGCAAATTGCTTCGCCACTAGTTGTCCACTGTTGTAAACGGATGTCTTCCCCCTCCCCCCCCCCCCGCTGTCCACCTCTGCTGCACAAAGCAGAGGGGGAAGAGGAGGAGGGAGGGGAGGGGCCTGTAACGCAGTCGTTCGTTCAAGCCTTGTAGGTATTGACACTATGAAAAAAATAAAAATAAAAGGAGGACGAACGGAATTAGCTGGTAGCCGAAGGTTTTTTTCGCCTTCGAGAAGCGAGATAGTGTCGCCTTTTTTTTTTAACGGATGTCTCTTTTCGTCAGGAAGATTTTTTTTTTTAGTTTATTGTGGCGGATGCTGGCTCCGTGCAGCGATAAGCTTGTGCAGGATTTTGAGATGGATGGGTGAATAGATGGACTGATAAGTGGAAAACCCACCGTTTTAGGAAATCGAAGGCTCTTCAGAAGTCTTTGCAGCAAGATACGGCATTGCGTGCAACGTTAGATCAGGCGTCGTGACCTTTTCCCAAATACCTAATGCATTTCACCAGTTTTGGTCAAAAGTAACGAGTAACGAGTAACGTAATTTGATAGCCGATACCGTAAAAAAGTAACGGAGATACTTTACTCGTTAGTGGGGAATTGTGGCGAGACTGTTTCTCGCGGCCCGCTAAGCACCCGGATAGCGTCCGTAATCCCCCACAAGACCTTGAACTATGCGAGATAAGGCTGGCGGCGGGCATGCGCAGGTGCGGCGTTTTCTTCGGGGATAGCGTAGCGGAGGAAGAAACGATGCTACTGCAATTCCCGAGTCGTTCGTGAATACTAGCGAGTACGTTACTGCGTTAGCGAAAAAATGTAATGCGTTACCAGTAACGTCGTTACTGAGTATTGCCCGCGTTACGCCAACACTGCTTTCGCCTCTCTCCTGCGCTCTAGCGCTACCTGGCGGGAGATAGATTAATCCGGCGGTGTTGGCCGTGATGAAACTTCTTTATATAGGAAATAAAATATATTAAAAGGAAATGCGGCAGCTGATAATATGCGTTGGCCGCGATGAAACCTCTTTATATAGAAAATGAAATATACCAAAAAGTAAATGCGGGAGCTAATAATATGGAGATGGCTTAATTTCCCGGCAATTTGGCATCGACTTCACAATCCTTCGCACTTGCGTGTTTCGATCGTGTGTGGCTCATAATTTTTTTTTTTTTGTATTTCAGCTATTTTTTGGTGCACGTTTCTGATGCTTTTTTCGCTTTCTTTGCTTGCAGGTAAGCAAAGGCGCCGTTGCTGGGGTTGGAGGCGGTTCTTTGGTCGCCTTGAAGATATACAGGTGAAGTGTCTCTAAACCAGGCAATCTTTTTTTTAATTTTAGTTTATCGATGAACGACACATCGAACGATCTGATCACTGAGTGATCCGTTTCACAAAGATATAAATGACGTAATTTTAAGTTTAACTAAACTTTGTTAATTAACTTTTAATTGCTGTAGTCACGCACATGAATGTTGTTTTCACTCTATGTTTATATGGCTTGGCGGACATTAAATAGGAGTATAACCATCACTATTATCGGGCGAATTAAGCAAAATTCCTTAATTAACTTTTTGATTACTGTAATTACAATATATTTTTATATTACAAACTTTGAGCCGGTCGTATGCCAGACTGTTTCACTTTGTAGAATTCGCGCAGCAAGCCCGTGTTCTAGCTGCGGTATTGCGATAGCAAATTTCGGCTATAGTGCCCCCGGTCGCGGGTTTGCCGGATTGAGTGGAGAAGTCGGATTATGTAGAAATTGCAGGGGCAGATATCTGGAAACACGGGCTGGTTACGCGAATCGTACAGATTGGAACGGTCTTGGCATACGGCCGCCTCAAGGTTTTTAATATAAAACTACATTGTAATTACAGTGCTTAAAAAGTTAATTAACGAAATTTGGTTAATTAGTCTGATAATATTTATGGCTATTCTCCCATCTGATGTCCGCCGAACCATATAAACAAGCAGTGAAAATCGCGTTCACATAACTTTCCCCCTTTATTAAAAAAAATAAAAAAATGGTGCAGCTAAACACATTATTATAATGTATGTGTGTGTGTGCGTGCGTGCGTGCGTGCGTTATTTAGATTTAGGATTTGACGAATATGCACCTGCCCGTGGTTAACCGTGTCACCTGTGCTCATCATGCCACCATTAATTATCAATCCGGGAATGAAAATTTAATCTACTACGTAAATCAGTGGCGACCCCTTTTCTCACAACCTGGGCTCTGCACGTACGCAGAAACCAGAGTCGCGCAAGATGAAACGTTTTGCGCATGCGCAATGCCGACAAGTTAACAGCGCCACCACAATGGCGTCACGTCAGGAAGTTGAGTTGGTATGTTTTCGAGTCGAGTTGCGTGCCTGCAGTGTTGTGTACATTGACGGCAGGAAGCACTGCCGTTAACATCCTCTCGACCGCGGTGTTTCTGCGTAATTATTATTTTTCCCCTTCTTCTGGTTAGTGAACCGTGCACATAACGCATGCAAGCTCCTCGCCTTCGTCACGGCGGTGAGCCCGAAGAGGGGCGTGATGCTCGGCGCGTCGTGTCATTACTCTGAGAGAGGTGCAGAAAACCGGTGGCTTCACGCAGTAACGCCGCGGAGGCAACCCTGCCCCCGCCCCTACCAAAGCAGAGCCAGCAAAACAAGAGGAACGTTGCCCCCGCTCTGCGCAACATGCACGCTTTCATCGCCCGCCTGTCTGCTACGGTTTCTCGCGTCGATTTTTGGGTGGGGTTGTCGGGGGGAGAGGGCGGTCGACTTCGGGATGCGAATCACGATCTCGGCGGGAGAGGCATCGACGGCCTGGTGGTTCGATCGGGCCACCACCACGCGAGACCACGATTAGCAGTGACGCTGCCGGGCCCGGCGGAATTAGCCGGGGCTCCGAAAAGCAGCACAAAGAAGAGCGGGCACGCACGCGAGAGCACGATCGCTTACGCGGCGGCGTCGAAGCCCTCTCGCTGGCACGCAGCGGCGAGCTGCTACACCAAAGCGCGTTGGGCGACGGGTTGTCTGTTCTACCTGCTCTACGTCACGAGCGGCAGAATTTAAGGAGGGCGAGGGAAGCAGGCAATATGTGTGTGTCTGTGCGTTTTTCTGATCGGCTCCCCTGTTTTTATGGTCGACGTTGTTGGCGTCATTAGTATAGTTTTTGTTTAGAGGAGGGATTGTGCAGCAAATAGTGGGGAGGGAAGATAGCCGCTTTTCTCTCTCTCTCTCTCTCTCATTTCTCTCTTTTGACAGCGAATTTTTGAGGAGTGAAAAGAACAAGCAAAGGAGAAGGGTGGAAGAGGAGGGTAGCACCGATGTCCGTAGCCGCGCCGTTTTGCGCCGGACGGCTTCATCAGGATTTCGTGGGTCCATGTTGCCTTCTCCCCCTCCACGGGGTTCCCTCCTCCTCCGCGAGCGCGCCTCGGGCCCTGTCGTTCGCCACCCCTGCGACGAGCAACGAACGAGGGCTTCCTCGTTATGCCGCGTGTCTTGCTTATGATTTTTGCGGCGTCGGTGCTGCTGGGCCCTTGCCCAAGATGGCCGGCCGCGGGAGCCAAGCGAGCGCGCCATCCCGAGCCAGCTTGATCCAGCCCACCCTCGAGGGGGAGAGGGGCACACGATGGTCCTGACGCTCGCCATTACACCTCCTGTTATTTTGTTCGGAGGCCGCCCTTGGCTGTGTACGAGGCGTGCTCGTCGGATCGTCCGTGATTACCGGGATGCCAGGCCCCCTCCCTCCTCCCGCGTGGTTCGAAGACGCCTCGACGGCCTTCTCGTGGCCGGGCTGACGGCTCGGCTGTCTGGTCCGGCGTTCCCCGTAGTCGGGCTCGCTCTAATGAGAGCTTTCCCCCGAATCTGGCGAAGGGAGAGAAGGCGACGCGTTTAGGTAGCTCCGCGGTAGGTTGACCTCGGCAAGGACGACGCGCCGAGGTGTTCCGCGGAAGACCACCCGCTGCCACCCCGAACCGCGCGCTCGGACGCGCCCGGGGTGCGCCCCCCCGTCGCGCCCCCCCCAGGGAACGGAACAGGGCCGGGCGCTCACGACACGACGCAATACGAAGGAGAGATAGGGCCTGCGGCTTTCCGCCTCTGACGTCATCACTATTAGATCCACGCGGTATTAGCTGGGGGCTAAACAGCCTTGCCGTGCCAAGAATCTCGATGGCATGCACATTGACGCGACTGCCTGCCGCAGTATTCCACGCGTCGTCCAGCAGACTCAATATTGCGAGAGTCAGCTGGCGCCTGGCTTACCGAGGAACGCCGCCGAAGGTGCGGTACCCGACCGTTATCATCGCCTGCCCGACCACGCTCATGTGGGCGCGAGCGGCCCATTAGGAATCGCAATTCCAGCGCTCATGAGGACCGGGACGTGCGTTGCAAAGTCCGGAAAGCCTTTAGCACGAACTACCGCCTTCGCGCCTTCTGCACGTGAATTTCTGAACACTCTCAAAGAACAGTACACCGATGGGTTCGTAGTGGCTCGCTTTTCATTTCTACCGGGCGTTGCCGCTGAAGTACGTTTCCCGAAGAGCGCGGGCGCCGCCACCCGTCCGGCAAATGCATCGAAACGAGGACACAGACAGTCGCTTCGTACTCACGGTGCGTTCGCGAAACGTTCCAGCGCCATACCGTAGCAGCACGCCCATGAGAATTAGCGGTTGCGGCCAGGCGGAATTGAATAACACAATTAGCCCGGATAAAGCCAGTGCGCCAGCCCCCGAACAAAACGCGCAGCCAACTAATCACCCGCGGTCGACGGATTAATCGCGCCCTCTCGGAAAGAAACCGTTTCCTCTCCCCGCCTCGGCTCCGCGTAATCCGGACCAGGAGGAAGGAAAAAGCAGCGAGAACGAGCAAAGAAATGACCAGCGTGGTTTCTCTTTTCCTGCTGGGCGCGCGAACCCTTCGCTTCCCCGTCTAACGGGCCTTTTAGAAAGATAAGGCCGGCGCGAGGTGTCTCGGCGATGACCAGCGGAATAGTGATGGGTCGCTCGGCCTCCTCCCCGGTAGTTCCCAGGCGTCGTCGTCGTCGCCGCTCTGGGGGACACAATGGGAAGGGGACCGGTGCGCGCCGCAGCCCTACGAGCGGCGTAATTCGACAACCGCCGAGCGACCGGCTAATTGTCCGAGAACACGGCCACGACGCGCACTCGCCGGTGCACGGGCTGCTTGCTGCGCGAGGGGAAGAAAGAACGAGTGGCAGGCGCCGCAGGGTGATTGTCCGCCGCCGGGGGCTCCTTTTGTCTCCGGTGGGACGGTGAAACAAAGGCAGGAAGGAGAGCAGCGACGGCTCCTTGTCACTCCACTCGTGGCTCCCCGGTCGCCGCTGGCCGACAACCGGGATGCGTCGCTTATGGCTCCGTTCGTCCCCGAGATGACAGTCCGGTGGGAGCTACGCGCTCGCGGGACCGATCAACCGCCTGCCTTTCATCACCTGCTCTCCAAAGAACAGCAAATTAGACGTTCGTTTGTTGGGCAGCGTAAAGTTGGTCTGCCATGGATGCATTGGCTTACGCCGAATGAGAAACTTGCAGCGCGGTACGACTGCTAACCTGTCTTTAACGTGCATCGCGCAGTAGGGGAGACACGACCGCACGCCGGTATGGGCGGGAGCGTGATCACGTAACGAAAGGCATGACTGACCCAACGAGCGCGTAGCTTCTGCCGCACTGTCGGCTCAGGCGCGAACAGCCGAGGGGTTGTACGGGGTGTCGTCGTCGGCAGACTGGTGACGATGTCGGGCTCCTCTAATTGGAGAGGGTGCTGCGGCTTGGTGGTCACTGCTGCCGCTGGTGGCGCAGCGGGGACCCTTCCGGTCTGCTTCCTGGTACGGAAAAGACGTCGCGGCCTCTGAACCCCGCTCTGTGGTAACAGCCGGGCGGGTAGCATGCACGTCGTCGGCCCGACCGTGACGGGATGGTCGGCGTTGTCCGAATCAAATGCGCGGTAATGTTTAAAGAAGGAGTCTCGCGCCCGTGGGTCGCGCTGACCTGCCCGGTTAGACTGGCGTTCTGGCGACCAGTTCGCGTGAACGCGACGTTTCGTGCGCCTCCGAGTTTCGAGCTAATCAAAATATTTGTTAAAAAAAAATTGTATTACCAGTCTTTTGTACGTTTTTGTCATCTGCTTTCCAAGTTACACCGTAATTTCGAGAAAAGCGAAAGCTAGGGCCCCAGCGAGCCTATCGGAGCGTCGGAGGGTGGCCCGCGTGGCAACGTATCGCCGGAGTTCACCCCTCCCGCAGAAAACTATCTCGTGCTTCGCTCGGTCATTTTGCTTAGGCCGAGCAGGCCGCAACGTTACGCAGACCGTCCTTCCCAAAATTGGATCGTCCTTCACCGTTTCATTAAATAAATTCCGTCGCTCTTCCGCTCTGAAAGAACCCATTGGTGTAAATCAGCTTTCTCCCTTCAATCACGGCTTCCCTCTCGTCAGGCGAGGAGTCGGCGCAGAATGAGACTGCTCTGGCGCAGTCTCCACGCCGGCGTTGCGTCGAGCCTTCTATTCCTTTTCTTTGTTCCTAGGGGCCTGGTCGCAGACCGAGCAACCTGCAGGGTCCGTCCTCTGCCCGAAATAGTGTTTGCCCCTCCTCCTTTCCCCATTCGCTTCTTTTTTCCCATTGTCTACCCGTCCGTCCGTGCGACGCGCGGACGACGAAAACCGGGGTTTCGGGGGTCGATGTCGGAGGTCGTTCGGCTCCAGAGCGCGTTTCGAGACACTCTCCGAAAGACGGACTAAGACAAAAGCAGCTTGGGCATAGCTTTCTTTTTCTCTCTCTCTCTGTCAAAACAGCCTTGAAGCACATATATATATATATATATATATATATATTACTTGTCGGGTGATTACGTACGACTGCTGGGAGACTCCACTCCGTTTCACCTTTGGATGGAGCGCAGAGAATGCTACCAGCGATCGAAGCCATTCTAGTGCCGCGAGAGAGTCACGTGACTTCACGAGAGGGCCGCGGCGATGCGCGGGGCGCGTTGTCACGTGATACGTGAGCAGCCCTAGATTTGCTGGGGTTCGTCGTATAGCGTCCGCTGTGGCCCGTCGTAAGGTGTAACGTACAGTATAGCGTGTCGCAGCTGCTGCAGCCCCTCGAGTTCTTTTCCATTGCGTGCCGCGGGCCATTTGTGCCGTTCTGGCGTTCGGCTGGTGCGCTCTCGCATGCTTGTCCTTATCCGGAGTTGTTCCGACGGCCTAGAAGCATGGAGTCGGCTCTTAGGATGTGACCTTTGTTTCGTTGACCAGTGACTTACTACACTCTCCCCCTCCCTTGTGTCGACCGAGCAGTCCCGACTCCTAAACGACTCCCGGGCGACGACGTGGGATGCGACGGGTTCGGTGGAGAGAGCGCTACACCGGTACGAAGAAGCGATGGCCGGTTGCTGCTATTTGTTTTTCTTAAATCTCAAATACTGTAAACAAAACAGCAAAAAAAAAAATCGGTAAGGTGTTGGAAAGAGTTTATCATGGGCGCCGCTGAGGTTGTCAGTTTTGATGACCGTCAATCTGCTGTAGCCTCTTCTGTGTGCTTGTGTAAGAGGACGTTGCCACCTATCGAATTCTCCTAAACTAGCGCGTTTTGGAAACAGGTCCCTCGCTTTCTAAGTTTCTTTGAACAGAGGAGGTGAGCTGTAAGAAATATGAGCGAACCAAGTTAAACGGCACGCTAAAACCTTAAACGAAAGCAAAGAAAAAACGAAAAAAAAAGAGAGGGACAATCACTATGTCTCTATTGAGTTGAGACGTTGTTGAAGTTAAGGCGATATGTTTTTTTTTTTTTCGTCTCGGTTCTTAGTTTGTTGATTAACAGCCAGCTTGCCTGCTTATTAATTAAAAGGTTTAAAAAGGCGCGAACAAAACGAGGACAAAGAAGACAACAGGACGGGCGGTAACTCTCAACTGATTTTTATTTGAAGTCATCATCACATATATACTTCCACTCTTTCCCGACCAGCATCACAACCAATCACCGCTCCCACAAGCAGCGATCCAGAAACGTCGCTTCTTTTTTTTAAATAAATAAATAGATAATGCGCTAACACAATTGTGGTCGGTCTATTTTGATAAAAAAAAACCGTTGTTTTCAATCAACCAACTTACTTCTTTTTTTTGCTTCGGTGGCAAGTTTTTTTTTTAGATCGAAGATAGGGTCGAACATCGGTTTCGGCTGCTCGATGACGTCATGTCGCGTGCGTCAGTCCTGACCAGGTGCGGTGGGCGTGGTGACGCTGACGCCCATTGCGTGAGGTCATCCGACGCTCTTCCCGGTTTGACCGCACTCCAAAGTGACCCCGCAATTCAGGTAGTATTCTAATGCCTATGTCAGAAATGAGGGTGTTTGCTGGCTTCACTCGAATTGTCTCGTTCTTAACTATAGACCAACTCATGTTTACAAACAAACCGTAGCGCCCGGAGCGCCCCTAGCGGACGCCACCGGCGCCGCGCATGCGCGATGGGGGTGTGGGCAACAAGCTCGCCGTTGCCCATAAACACACCATTGAAATGCGATGTTGTCGGCGTCAGTGTGAGTCCCCCTGCCCTTTTTCGCGTTCGAATGGTTGGTTCTACGTCTTCCTGGCGATGTCTGACTATCTTGAGCGGCGTCTGCGAAATTACCGAGGCTCGTTACACCGCAAAACTTCGCGTGAATAATGTGGCATGTGGCAATTCATTCCACGTGGACGCCGCAGAATGTACGCTAAAGCCTGATTCGCATGATGAGATTTCGCTCGTAATTTTCAGTCGCGACGCCGCTCAGGCTGCAAAAGCGTGAACCGTAGCTAAGATGGTCGACGTCGATACTGAAAATCGCAAGCAGAATCGGACCAACTGAATTAGGCATAACAAGTCGGTGATGGTCACTGCTAATTCAATGATCAACATCTCCTTGTATCTACTGTTTACATCGAGCCTGCTTACTACCTTTCAAATTTAAGTCTTTTGAGGCCTGCACTTACTTCTTATCGCAAGTACCGGGCCAACATTTGGTCTACGGACCGGCGTCGTCTAAGAGAGCAGACGACAAGCAGAAGCGTTTGAAAGAGCAGACGACAGTTCGAACAATCAGGCGGCCGTTTGAACTTGAAGACGCACTGAACGTAGTCCGAGGAGGTCCGCACAACTTGACGGTTTTCTGGCGTTCATGTTGGAACAAAACAAATAAATCTGATGACCACAAGTATCCGTGAATTCAACCCAAAGTGCTTCTCGCCCAAGCAATCGTTGTCCGACGGCGTCTGCTTTTCCCTTTTCACGGCACATATCCAGATTCTCGGACGAACCGAGCACGTGAAAACTGACCTTCAAACCTTTCTCGACACTTTTGGTGCGGCCCCAGTCGCGGCGTTTTGACGAGAAGGCAGGTTTTTGTCTCGTTCGTTTCAAAACAACGCAGAAATACACGTCTGGCATGGGGACTTCTGCCCACAGCCCCAGACCGGAAGTGCGACCGACGCGCCACCACCGCGCCGTGACGTCACAGAGATGAGTTCGTGTATACACGAACTCATCTCTGTTACGTCACGGCGCGGTGGTGGCGCGTCGGTCGCACTTCCGGTCTGGGGCTGTGGGCGGAAGGCCCCATGTGAGGCGTGTATTCCTGCGTTGTTTTGAAAGGAACCTGACGAAAACATGCCTTCTCGTCAAACCGCCGCGACTGGGGCTGTACGAAAAGAGTCGAGAAAGGTTTGAAGATCAGTTTTCATGTTCTCGGTTCGTCCGAGAATCGTGGATATGCGCCGTAAAAATGGTAAACCAGACGCCGCCGGACCACAATTGCTTGGGCGGAAAGCACTTTGGGTTGAATTCACGGATACTTGTGGTCATCAGATTTATTTGTTTTGTTCCAACATGAGCGCCGGAAAACCGTCAAGTTGTACGGCCCACCTGCGGACTACGTTCAGTGCGTCTTGAAGTTCGAACGGCCGTCTGATCGTTCGAACTGTCGTCTGCTCTTTCAAACGATTCTGCTTGTCGTCTGCTCTTTTAGACGACATCGGCCCGTAGACCAAATGTTGGCCTGGTACTTGCGATAAGAAGTAAGTGCAGGCCTCAAAAGACTTAAGTTTGAAGGTTGGTAAGCAGGCTCGACGTAAACAGTAGATACAAGGAGGTGTTGATTATTGTTACCAGCGGCCATCACCGACTTATTATGCCTGATTCACTTCGTCCGATTCTGCTTGCGATTTTCAGTATCGACGTCGACCATCTCAGCTACGGTTCACGCTTTGGCAGCCTGAGCGACGTCGCGACTGAAAATTGCGAGCGAAATCTCATCATGTGAATCAGGCTTTAGCGTACATTCTGCGGCGTCCACGCGGAATGAATCGCCGCATGTCAGATTATTCACGCGAAGTTTTGCGGTGTAACGAGCCTCGTTAATTTCGCTGACACCGCTCATGTAGTCGGACATTGCCAGGAAGACGTAGAATCAACAATTCGAACGCGAAAAAGGGCAGGGGGACTCACACTGACGCCGACAACATCGCATTTCAATGGTTTGTTTATGGGCGACGGCGAGCTTGTTGCCCACACCCCCATCGCGCATGCGCGGCGCCGGTGGCGTCCGCTAGGGGCGCTCCGGGCGCTCCGGTTTGTTTGTAAACATGAGTTGGTGTATACGGTCACTCTGAGATTAAGAACTCGGGGCGTGGCGACCACCTCATTCCGCAGCCAATCAGCTTGCGGCATCAGCCGATAAGAACGGCGAAGAACCAACCAGTCGGAAAGGTTCCTTTCCGCTCTCTCCCCGACCGTGCCCCCTGGCATCGGAGCGGAGCTGACCCCATCGGCTCCCCCGAAATTAACTATTAGTGCCGCTGCAGCAACCACACTAATAAGTACTACACTTGGAGTGTCTCGATGTTAGGGTGCATTAGAGACGCGGCCAGAAGAACGCGCCTAATTGGGGGCCCCGTGTGATTGGGCACGCGGAAGAAGTGATTACGACGACAGAAATTGGATGGGGACTCCCGACGCGATCTCTTCTCTCGTCCGTCGTACCGGCGAGGAGTGTCTCTTCACGACCGCGATGAAGGTAGGGGTTATCGAGGACTGGAAGACGCGGGGGCGGGCGCTTCGTGCCGCATGTATGCGGGAGGGGGAGGGGTGTATCTTGCCGGGTCATCGGGTATACAACCAGTGCAGCCTCGGTACCGCCGCCGCCGCATGAACGGACTCGGCGGCTCCTCCGCTGTCCCGCGGCGCACGCACACGCTGTAGATCCTCACGGATGCGAGTCTACGCTAATGGCTCGTTCACACGGAGGTGCCAGCGTGGTCGGTCAACCCTGGAGGGTCCTATACGCGCGCGGATCGATGACCGCTCCTGTCGTGCGAACGCGACCGTGCATACGCGGGGATTGATAGGGTGTCCTCACGGTCTCGAAAGAGGTTCTTTCGGGACTGCGATGAAGGAAACCAGGTCTTGGGGTCTCTTTGCTATCGTGGGTGATCGAGGAGAGGTACCTAGAGCAGTGTCACCTATAGGCACATAGGCTACACTCGACGAAGGAATGGGCTCGCCGTGTGAGCTTTACCGGTATACGAATGTGGAAACGGACCGAGGATCTGGTAGAAATGACCGTAACTATGCTGCGCTTCTTTATAAGTCAGTGCACACCGTCAAAATCTGGAACACGCTTAAGCACAAACGCGCAGGCTAAAAACGCAGGCTTACTTTAAGCGCATGCCTTGCGCTTGATTGGTTCAGCTGGCGGTAACATACGCACTGTAGCCTCGTAGCGTTATAGCGTTGGTTCTGAGATTTGCAGTGAAAGAAACTATAACAATCGGAGGCCACGGCGAATGCAGGAAAGGGCGATGCTTTTGCAAAGTCCGGAACGGCCACGATTTCTGCAGACCGATCAGACGGATTTCTGTGGATGCCTTTCTCGAATGCGACCGATAGCCAGACGAGATCACGCGGCCCGGCAAACATACGCGGAGCTACAATACACACTGGGGCATTGGTATACGTGTAACGTTTTCGATTTTATGTGCCGCTAAGTATAGCGGCAGCTCAGCGGGGCGCTTGCTGATGGAACGTTCGCGTCGGGCGGCGTTCTTTTCTCTTGACTGACCCGCTGCACCTTTGATTGGCCACGGCCGCAGCTGTGGACGCGAGGCCGGCCTGGTTTCGGCCGCTCTTGGCCCCGTGCAAATAACCGAGAGTGGGACGATAGCCCGGGAAATGATGGACAGCGGATCTTCGCTCCCGTTCGCGCGGAGAGGTCACGGGCCACTCGTTCGCTTTCGCCGGTGTACTCGCTGCAGCGCCGCCGAAGGAGGCCGGTGTGCACGAACGGTGCAAGGTCGTGCCCAGACTGATCTGGGGAAAAAAAATATTTATACCGATCTGCGCAGGACAGCGATGTAGGCCGAAGTCTCATTGGAGACGCGTCTTCCAGCGTCTTACGACGAGCGTTATGCTGGCAGACGGCGACGCTAAGAGCGTTTGACGCTTTGCTGCGTACTTTCGCCCGGCTTCAGCCAGTGTTTGCCGTCCGGGGCATGTCGGGGCTCCAACGGCGATGACGCCATGCGCAGGCTTTGTTTTTCTAGGCGGCGTTGCTCTCAGTCGGCGGCCACTATTTTGTGCTACGTTGTCGAGGCGATGGCGTGACTTCCGCGGTGCTCCAACTCTGTCGAAGTCATAGTTTCGCATACGAGTGAGACGCGAGACGGAGGAGCCACGGTCTTTGGCAGCGGTACGGGAGTGCAGTACTGTGGAAGGTATACGCTAGCGTCGACAACGTGGCTCGAAATAGTTCGACACCGAGTTCTAATTGCGATACTCTTGTGGTCGTTTTTATCGGAGTTTCAGGCCCGTTTCGTTTGGAGCAAGTTGGTCCCGAAAAATTACCTCTAGCTTGAACTATATAGTTCCAAAGAGGGGCTGGAAATCAACTGAAGTTTTGTTCATTTTAGATCCATTCGAGACTTCACGTTGTGTGTACTAGAGAAATCTCGAATGCTTTTTAGCTGAGGTCAGCAGATCTATCGTATCAGTACATTAGATTGCTTGAAACGTGCGTCCATACAGTTAGAATTTATAGGGGAAGATGCTTCGGGATTCTTTGGCGGAAAATAGCAAACGTCTGTTGGGTGTCAGTGTTGTTCGGAACTGAGTAAACATCGACAGATTAATTATATTTTAGCGCGTGCTTTAGAATGTCTTTCGTAGGTTCAGTGGACGAGTTTCGCCTCGGCGAAACCGTATCGGCGAAACCGGCTTGGCCGAGCCCGTATCGGAGCCCGGTCAACACCACATAGATAAACAGAAGGCCTCCGCACCGTCATCGCAGTTAGATCGATCGAGGCCTGAGATTGAGCACGAGTGCTGCGTCAGTGTTCGGCCGGGGCTCGTGTTCAATCAGCGCATCGAAGGTCGTACTCGGGCCCAAGAGCCGAGTTAGCGCCATCCGACTCTGATGACGTTTCATGAAGGGAGAGGAGGCGACGCGGAGGCTTTATTCTATGTGGTGTTGGCCCGGTCCGCACGGGACCGTCTGATTGGATATCACGACATCATCACCTATTACCTGCTCTCCCACCGGATCTATCCGCAGGCAGACAAACCCCTTAGCTTAGAACGATCCCACGTCTGGCGCCAACTCCAGATGCGAGTTTTTCCTAATCCGGCCACCATGACCCATATCCACCCCAGCCTTTATCCAAACTCGGCGTGCCCCTCACATGGCGGCCATGCCAACCTGACCCACATCATCTGGGCATGCCCCTAGGATCCCTTCCCCGAAATCCCTTCTGAGGAGAGGTGGGAGGCCTGGCTTCGCAGCCGCCACCTGACCACCAACCTAAATCAAAGAGAAGACGTCCTAATAGTGGTGGAGGCCAAGGGTTCTTTGGTCCCTCGCCGTCCACCATCGTTAGGACCTTTATTCCCCTTGACCTATTTCCTCAGTCAATATAGATTTTCTCTCTTTCTCTCGGCCCGGTGATTATTAGCCTTCAGTCATTAGCGCGAACGCACGCACCGCATCACGTCTGCTGTCAGGGGCAGATGGGTACTCGACCAATAGCAGCTAGGAGACAAGGCCCGCGCGTGACGTCATTGTTCGTGGACACCGGACCCGCCCTAAGCGGCAAACACGCGGGAGCTCGACTAGAGACGCTGCGAAGCGGCAGACGTTGCGACTCGCGTCGCCGCGTGCTGGCGTCGCGCTTGTTGTGAGACGACGCGCTGGCGGTGACGCTGCATAGATCCATTAGTGATGACGTTCGGAGGTCTTGGCTCAGGCCTTGCTTCTAGTAGGTCTTGACTCAACGCTCAGTGCGTGATTGCAGCACGTGTCATTCGATATGCTTTTGCAACCCGCCATCGCTTTCTCATCTGAAACATTCCCTCGCCACGTTGACTTCTTTATTATATTTTTCATTATTTGAACTTTCCAGACTCGAGGAACGAAAGAGTGAGTCCCTGCCATTTGGCGCAAGAGAAGAAAAGAAAAGCTGAAGTTGAGGCGAGGCGAAAGCGTGGAAAAACTAAACACGACGACACACGGCAACTCTAGCGTGCCATATTCCTGACACGACTGTCACAGGTGACTGTTAAAAGAAAGTACTACCACCATGAAGGAAAAAAAAGAAAATGAAAATGAGTCACTTTCGTTTGAAAGTGTTCCTTCTTTCTCAAAACCTATAGCTGTGTTTTCGCTTTCTTAAAAAAAAAAAAAATGTTTTAAAGGCGGTTTATCGACGAAGTCGTTAGCTGGGGAAAACACCGGAAAACGCGAAGTCCGACTCTTTTTTTTTATATTTTATTTTAAGCCGGGACGCAGCTTCTGTCACATAACGCTAGCACAGGAAAGACAGCAAGTGCACGCTAAGCGGTGTTGGGCGTCGCGCTTGGACTGTTCCTCCGCATCAGCCGTCGTCGTTCTCCGTGGCCGTTTCGTCGTCATATCCTCGCCCGCCGCTCTGCAGCGTCCCTTCCTCCGGGCAAAAAAGAGCAAAGAAGACAACGAAGAAACAAACAAAAGGGAGGCTGCTGTCGTACACCGGATGTTCTTTGTGTCGGTCGACGTAGAGTCGAACGTCGTCGTCGTTGTAGTCGGTCGCTGCGTGCGTCGGAGGCTAGCCGGCCGATGGACGGCCGTCCGTTCGACCGGTCTGCAGCGACTTGCCCGTTCGGCCCCGATGGTCGTGACCAGCCTGACCGACATGGACGGCACGCCCCCGCCTCTCCCCCGCCGCCGCCGCGCCGCGCTGTTGTTTTTCTACTTGATATCTCTGTCTCTTCTTCCAACTCTTCTTTTTTTGGGTTCTTTGTTTCATTACGCTGTTGCTGCCGGCCGCGTGGAGTAATAGGTATACGTAGTATTACATTTCCAGCGTCTGGCTTTGTGTCAGTGTTTTCTTGTTGCGCGATACGTGGGTGGATGCTGCGTCCGGATTTTTTTCCGGTGTTGGGTGTCGTTTCGTCTCGTTGCTGCGGTGCGGGGATCTTTGTAACTCGGTGGTGTATAGCGGGCGTCGTCGTCGTCTGCGTGTGTAATTTGCGCGAAGGTGTCGCCGAGCGCGAGCGTTGGGATGCGAAACGGGTACGCTGTGCGTGCGTGTTTCGTAACCTGTTTGCAGGTTTTCCTACACGTTGCGAGAAAAAAAGAAGAAAAAAGCGCGATTCTTTGAGTTGCAGCAGGGGGTGTCGCGTGAAATTGCGCGGTCTGGGAGATTCGTGCAGGGACAGGCAGGCAGCGGGACGCGCGTTGTTCGTTGCGAGATTGCACGTCGTCATGTTTCGTTTTGGCTCTACCGGTCGCCGAAGCGCACCTGCACGCGTGGTGTAATGGTGCGTCGGAGAACGCTGAAGACGAGACGGGAGAGAACATTTAAGCACAAGTCACAGTGCTCGTATACATCATGCAAAAGACACGGTGTTGGACGCTGACGCGCCTCATGCGTCTTCAAATCGGGGTTGCTTCACACATAAGTATGCTTAGAACATGTCTGCAAAGACAGTTTTTAAGTGAGCACGGCTGTCTGTCTGCTGGTAAACAAAACCAGACAACGACAATTAAATCGCTTCTTTTTTTTCTTCTTTTTTTCTTCTTCGTTTTAAATGAAAATTTTGTTTAGCGCATCTTTACAATTGGCGGAACGTCTAAGCCAGCCGATCTTTTTGCTTGTAATATACGTGCGTACGCAGGCACGAACGCGCCCAGATTTACTTTTGGCGATGTCGCGTAATAAAGACGCGTGACCGAAAGAACGACAATCAATGTCGCGCGCTCGTTGACTGCCTCGTTTCAGCCGTCTACCGTCGGAGCTCGCTTCGAGTTTAGTTGTCCAAAGACAATGCCGACACGCCCGTCCCTTTTCCCACGCTGCTTTCCGAACGGGCTTTTTGAAACCTTTCGTTCGCGGTCAACTCCTGCGGAGGCAGCTCTCGCTTTCCTAACGTTCCTTCGTGGCCAAAGCGGCGTTTTGCCAGTCGGCGGTTTCGGAGGGAGCAACAGTTCGGTGACGACGCCTTTTTCGGCGGGGGCCCCGTCCGTCGTCGTCGTTGTCGGCGGTTCGATTGTCTCCGCGGGCTGTTGGAGGAGGAGGGGGACCTCCCGGTCGTCCAAACAATGGGTCTGTTCCGTCTTCGGTGTCTCGGGCCGTCTCCAATGGAGCGGCGGAGGCCAAGAGCGGCCGCCTTTCGGTCAATGGCCCCCCCAGGGAGGGGCGAGCCAGCTCGTTTGCCTCTCGGGCCCCCGGCGGGCCGACGACGACGTTCATTTGCATAGACGCACAGCGCAGCCCCGTCTCGAGCCGCGGGAGCCCGACCGGAGGCGTCTTGGGCCTGGTCGACGCTTCCGCCCGCGTGTCTGCGAAGCCATTTGGCTGCCGCTGCTCCCGCTTGCGTCGATCGATGTTCGGGCGGTTGCTCGCGCGGCCGAAGCGACGAGCGAGCCGCTTCCGGGCTTGTCAGCGTGCCGGCGCTTCGGTCATGCTTCGTTTGTTTTGGTTTTTTTGGGGGATTGCCCGGCGGTCTTTGAACGCGAGGCGTATCGGTGAAGACCGACTGTTTTAAAGCGATGGCTTTACATGGGAACTCTGCACGGACCTTGCTCGCTCGTGTTGGTCGCAGCGTATACAAGATCACGGGTGCCGGCAACGGGGCGCAGCTGTTGGTTTTAGAGTGCCTTCATACAAGCGCGCGCTTTTGCTTGAGTGGTGACATCTCAGCCATTTTTACGCCCAATCGTTTTTTTATGCATTTTGAAGTGTGCGCAATCCGGTGTCACTCCGCTCGAGCGCGTAGCTTTGGCTAATGCTTAGACGCCATTTTAGTGCCGGGCGTCACGCGCTGACACATTCAGTGCAACAATGGATGTCTTCACCCTGAGACAGACAGACATGTAGGCACCCTAGTTGGTTTGACGTCACAGCGCCCCCTCCGTTGCGTAGGAACGGGGACTAGGCGGTAGAGTAGGATTATTAGTAGAATGCTCGTGTCGGTCGCAAACTTTATAATTCGTTTCAGCTTGAGTCCAGACGTAGCGCGCTTCGTCGTATGAAATTGGTTTGCTCTTTATGTTTATACAGCCTTGATGGGGAGATGCGCCTCAACGGGTAATCGGTCTCTTAGCTGTAGATGAGAAATTTAGCCAGTGCGGTACAACCGCTAACCTGGGGTTTTTAACGTGCATCACGCAGTAGTGATCACACGAACGCGTGCCGGTACGAAACTCATCCAGATCGAAACGGGCGGGGGCGGTGGGGAATCGAACCCAGGAGGTTCCCAGCGCAAGCTTTCGCTCCACGCTCCGAGCTGAGACGCGTTAGCCCACTCGGCCACTTCCCCCTGCTTCGTCGTATGAGATTCGGGCCCTGTACTTATCTCGCTCGTTCGCGTCGCGCTCGACCAGAGGTTATTCCGCGAACGGAGAAACGAAACTATAGCGACAGCTTTTGAGCTTGGTCAACCCGGTAGGTTTGGATGGAGGCAGTATCATTTCGGAACGAAACCAATCTGTGGTCTTTATGAAAGAGGAAATGTTAAAGGAAGGTAAGTGTTGCACCCTTCGTTTATATTCTTGCGTCTGCCCGTGTTCAGCATTTCCAACATCCACGGAAGATCGGGTGAGAGTCGCAACTATAACACTTCGTTCACCGCTGAGAAGGCGGTGCGGTGGAAGCTACTTGCTCGTTGAACCAGCCCTATGGCTCTAGCTTTCACCACGTGATGCGGCACTCGCCTATATCCGGGCGCGGAGAGCGGAGCCAGGCGATGAAATTGGAGGCGGTTGATCGGGGCACGGTGAGCGCGTCGCTCCCTCCCACCGCGCCGTCAGCCTAGGATCCTTTTAAGGTCCACCAAGCATCTCACTGCGCATGTGCAGTGAGACCTTGCTTGCATGCGCAGACCGACGCCCCGACCGGTTTGGGGGACCCGAAGCTTTTATTCCAAGATTCTCTAATTCATTAAAAAGCGCAATTTTCCGAAACCCTCTCGCGTCCTTACATTCGTTGTTCTCTGACTCACTGAGGTTTCTGCGTATAGTAGGGCGGGTGCCTTCTACGCCTTTCTCTATGATTCTCACTCGTATTACTCGGTTCGGAGTCGAAGATCGATGGTCGTCGGACTGATCGGGTCTCGGCGTTCCCTCGGGATACGTGGCCCCTGCGGCGACGTCCGGCGCCGTGTCCGAAGGCGGAAGGACCACCTGTACAGCGTCCATTAGAACCGTGGGAGGGGTCTGCCGGGCGTCCCCGAAATTAATGGAGGCGCCATTAGAGGGGTGCTCCGCACGATCGACTCTTCCGGAAGCGTCGCCCCGTGACAGCGTCGCCATTGTTGCGCGAATC
Source organism: Ixodes ricinus (assembly GCA_037355805.1). Taxonomy (NCBI): domain Eukaryota; kingdom Metazoa; phylum Arthropoda; class Arachnida; order Ixodida; family Ixodidae; genus Ixodes; species Ixodes ricinus. Next base: position 473,366 of record JAZHYW010021752.1, read on the forward strand.
GGTGGCCACGGACACGCCTCGGGGCCGCCTTCGCTCCTCTTGCGGCGGACTGCGGAAGACACTACGAGCAATGGCTACGAGCGATGAAAGCCCTTCTGATGCTCGTGAGACGCGTAGTCACGTGCTACGTTCGCAGCCTGGGATTGGCTGGGACGGCTCGTGGCCACTTCCGAGAGCCAATTGTACGTTCGCATGCGTCTGTCTGTCTGTCCTTGCGTGTGAACACGCGTGAACGAACTCGGTGTATGTCGTATGGATCGCATACTATATTAACTGTATTAAACATTTTTTTTTGCATAGTGCGTCACATTTGGCGTTGGAAAGCAAATCAGCACCTAATCACAATATCGGTCTTTGTGCTCTCTATTTTGTCCTTTTCCGTACCTCAAAGGGATCGGTGCCTTTGTTTTACCACTTCCTTCCCTTCCACTTTCTCTTCCCCTACAACTAAAAAAAAAAAAAGAAGAAAACGCGCCGATGGTCGAGGGGTTTTGCGGTACTCATCCTCCACAATGAGTCCTCTGTCTTCCTCTTTATTGACCCCAGTTTTCCCCACGTTGTTATTGCTGGTCTGTGTCCGTGGCCGGTGGAACTGTACACCACCTGACCTTTCCTTCTCCTGGTCCGGCGCATCCGTCGGCCCCTTCGCGTGGTCCTTGCTTCGACCATCCATCTCGGCCCTGGCGCAGCGAACGAACGGGTCTGGCCGGCGTGCGGTCTCGTCATCGCTTACGCGACGGTATACACCGGCGGCAGCCGCTGCAGCAGATGCGGACGGCGTATTACGCGAGACCCGTCGGCCATCGGTTATTACGCGCGCACTTGGTATATGACGACGGCCATCTCCTCCAACCCTCCCCGATGCATATTCATGCGGAAAGCCGGTCCGCGATTCTCCCCGCGCTGACCCGACGCCGCGTCATCGTCCGCGACGGGCGAGCCGGAAGACGCGGCTCATGTCGCCAATCCTTTCTGTCCGTCCGGACAGTGTCGCGGCGGCGTCTTCCGCTCCGCCCTTTCCTCTCGCACGCGGAACCGTCGCCAGCCGCTCGCCGCAACACCACCTAGATAAATACGAGGCTCCTTGCACGTGACGTCATCGTATCATGCTGGTAATCATTCCTATACCTCTTCTTGCCGAAAGGTACAAATTCGGTGACGTGAAATCTCACCCCAATGCCCGCGCTTGTGACGTCACTTGTACGTCACCAAGTGAGGGCCAGCGCGTAGCACATATTTCTTGTACGCGAGCGTCACGTCAGCGTTCGGCTGGAGCTGGTGTTCAGTCGGTCGGAGCACGACTCCCAGCCGAACGCTGACACGTTGCTCGCGATGAATGCGTGACCTGCTCCGACCTCCAGTAGGTGACGTAGAAAATACGTCACCACGGCTTCGTTGGCCAAGTGGCTGGCCAACGGGCGACGTGCTCTACCGGAAGGTCGCTCTGGTCGGCCTTCCACGATTGGCCAAGCGCTAACTGTGGCGTCTTTAGTACCTTAGTGTACGCCGAGAAACTGAGGGAGACGAGGGGAGGACAAGGACGATATATATATATATAAAAAGAAAACTGTAAAGGGAGAGGGGAGTATGTGCTTCTTTCTATTTGGTTAGAGTATTTTATCTGCGCAACGATATACTTGGGAGCGCGATTTATGGAACCCCGTGTACCCGCGGGAGAGCACGCGGAAAAAGCGCTCCATCCATCCGCTGCAGCCCTTTCTTACTTCGTGAGGACTGAGCCAAGAAGGGCGGTCCATTACGTTCGCCAGCAATATACAGATGGGAGCCTCCTCCCCATTTTGTTTCCCTCTCTCTCTCTGCATGCGCGTGCGTCTGATTACTGCTTTTGCACTGTCCTCATCGTTTCGACCGAGTCACGCTTTTCCACCACGCAGGAGCTCCCCTCCTCCCTCCCCCTCTTTCCATCTCCCCTTTCTTTCTCACCGAGTGCTCTTCTTGGTCCAGTGCGGAATTTCACCAAATTCTGACTTTGTGTGTGTGTGTGTGTTTTAGAATGGAATATATATATTTTTCCGTCCCAAATGAATCTGCGAGTGGGTACGTTTACTTAAAAACATAAAAAAAAATGTAAACGGAAAAAGAACCATCAGATCTGAAATATTTCTGGCTCCGCCACCCTTTATTTATTTTTTTTTCCTTTTTTTTGTGTGTTTTTTGCGCTTGAGAGCGAGCAAATGGTCGTGCGTCGCTTGGCCCACTTGTCGCTTCCTCGACGCGGCGGCGAACTGCTCTCTGCCTGGGCCATTGTGCGTTGCTGCTGCGGCGGCACTCATTGGCTGCTGCTACGTGCACGGCTGCCGCCGCTACTCGTGTTACTGCGGCCGGCCGGCCCTGTTTGCCTTCCTCCGTGTTTGTGGAACGTCCAGCGCGGTAAGCGCTGCGGCGGCCGCCGCGACGCTGCTCTCCCCTCGGCTCGGGAACTGTTTCCGCGGAAAATTCTCGATGCGGGATCGGCCTGACCCATCTGCGTCGATCTGTGCTCGCGCTCATCGAGGCATCACGCGCGCGAACCGCCCCAATCTCGGCCCGGATGCCGGAACTCCTGTCCGTAAGGTCCGGTTTGTTCGCAGCCGACACGACCGAGACAAGAGCAACTCTAGCCGCGACGCGTGTCCTCCATGCCAATTCACATTTTCGGCAGTTTTTTTCTTTTTTCTTTTTTGACGCGACCGGTTTTGTTGCAGCAAGACTGCGAGATGCAGTAAACTTTTCCGGTATCTCAAACAGAAACCGGCAGTGCCCTGATTCTGCCCTCGTTGGGTCTTGAGCGTTTGCAGTGCTCAGGTGACTGAAGCCGGCACTCCGACACGTGGCCACCGAATCGTGGGGCGCTCACCGGCACACAATATGGGCTGTCTCGACATTCTGATTTTCGTATGTGCGCAATCTCGCGCACATCAGATATCGAAACCGTAACATATCGCGATGTGCGAGACCAAAAGTGTCGCTGCAATCGGACCTCCACTGTACACCGACGTGAGGGATTGACGTCACTAAGCTGCAGCGGCGTTGCGATCGCGCCGGATCGGCCAGGCGTGCGAGGTGTGGGCTCGCGGCGTATAGGGATCCTCAAAGGCAACGCCGTCAACGCAGTTTTCGCTGCATCGCTGCTGCTCGGGCTGTTTCGAGCATTTCCACAACAATGAATGGCGTCACTTTTCCCAGGATAGAGGGGCTTTATGAGGCTAAAGCAGCTAAAGCCCCTTCATGTTTTAAAAGTAGCGCAAGGTGCGTCGATGCAAGAGGCACGTGCAACGTGCAGCCCTTGGGAGGATCATGGCGGCACAGCGCAGCAGTGAGTTGGCACTGAGCACTGTAGCACTGAGCTAGATTTCAGACGCCATGTTTTTCCCAGAAGTGGCGCGCGGCACGTGTCTGGACTCTGAAGTGTTTCCACAACGATGAATGGCGCCACTTTTCCCAGGATAGAACACCCCCTCCGTGGGAGTTCCACAACTGAGGTAATCTAGTAACCTTGGCTAATGCTTAGACGCCAGTTCACTGCACAAGTGACGCACTGATTGCGCGAGCGCGTCACCCACTGGCCCATGTAGTGCAACAAAGGATGTATTCACACTGAAACAGACAGGCATGTAGGAGCGCTACGATTGGCAAAACGACGGGCATGCATTTTCAGCCTGTTTTAACTTGGACGGTGTTGGTTTAAGAACAGGACGGTTCCTAGGTTCCACCGTGTTTTTTACCGACCCCATCCACCTTTTAGTTCGCAACTTAAGTAGCCAGGACCACAACTCGTGACGTCCCGGCGAGGCAAATCCCGATCGTGACGTCATGAATGGAAATCAAAGAGGGCGCCACCGAAATATACGGCGCCGGAGCCTCTACTAACCGCCAGGACCGCGACATCTGACAGCGTGACACGGCGGCTCCTGCCATGTCATTCGTTGTCACTTCGGGACCCCATTCGGTGCACACACACCAGTAGTCGGAGGTCTCCTCCCTCGAAAACATCCCAATACCATCTTCGTGGTACCTCATTCTTTTTGTTTTTCCCTCTGGCAACCAGTCTCGGTGTGCCACGTGGGCGTTCCAGTTTTGGGTTTTCTTCGCCGCGGATGATGACTGCAGGGATCCTCCCGACGAGTCGCGATCGGCAAGATCGGCGGGGGGCGACGATGATGGCCCACCGGAGCTCTCCGGCGCGGTCGACGAAAACTGTACTTTGGGGCCACCCAGTTCTTCTTCCGGCGCGGGTTCGTCGACGTCGCTACGCTGGCCAGACCCCAGCGTAGAAGCGGCACTTTGCGCGCGCCTCTTCGTCGTCTTCGTCGGTAATCGCCGCGGTGGAGGTTCGCTCTTCCCGCCTGCCGCCTCCGTGCCCGCTGGAGCCCCTGCGTCGTTCCCGAGCGTCTCTCGATGTACTCCGTTTCAGCTTACGATGGACCGTTGCGGACGCTACGAGCTATCCCAGCCAATCCAACGTCAGGTGACGGCAGCGCAACGCGCGGGGCACGTAATCACGTGATCCCTTCGCGCAGCACCGGATTGGTCAGAAGATGGCTCGTAGCGCCGGTTGCGGTCCATCGTATGCGTCGAATAAGAAGCGTCGCCGGTGGTCGCCCGGCGTCCGCGACTGCGGAGGTCGCGTCTCGGACTCCGAGGTGCTGGACGACTGCCCAGGTGGTCACCGGTCTGGTGCCAGGGTGGCCATCCCCGAGATGGTCAAGATGGTTCTTGTGCGGATGCTTCCGGAGGTGCTCTGGGAATGCGGACCAGTTTCCGCCGGTCGCTATTGCTTGTCCGGGGAATTCCCTCTGAGATGGGCGCGCGAGGCTAGCGGAAGGTCTTCTCTTGGGATGCCAAGGGTACCGGGGATTTCTCGGCTGCCTCTTTGGAACGCGAAATGATTGCAGAAACCGGGCTTCCTGCCGCCTTGCGATCGACGGATAGGAACGACAGTGCATATGAGTCCGTCAGTAACATTCCGTGTAATAGTTCGTACGTGTGCTCGTATACATGCTCGATCCCGTGGATTATCGTGCACTTCTGATCATCGAAGGAAGGACAGTTATTGGAAATTTAGAGGAGTATTCATGAAATTGTTTGATGCAATGAACGCCGTTCTGAGTGCCCAGCCGCTTGGGCACCTTTGGTGTTAATTTAAAAGGGTGGAAACGAAATTGGGTGCGATTCAACCGCCAAGTGATAGCACGCCATAAGGGAGATCGATGTATCTCCGGGACCGTTCAGTGCCCACAAAAAAAGGGAACTCATTCCGTTTTTAATCATCCCCGACAGAAAAAAAAAGGCTCCCAGTAAGGTTTTTTAATCGCTAATATACCCTTTCCGAAATTCCGTCGGACCACCTCTATAGCTATCATCATCACTTATGTGTTATCATGTGTACATGCAAATGGCGGCCTTTTAATGGCTGGCGAAGGAAGAATATGAAGACAGAAACCGATGGGTAGCCTGAACATCCAGACATTAGTTGTTCGATGTCACCGTGGCGAGACTTTTAATCTTCTATGCGCTACGCATTTGAGGCTGTCATGTAAGTCCTTGAAATGCTCCGCTTCGGCATGTCCCAGACAGCCCATGACAATGAAATGTTAATTTTATCAACATGTTTACTCAACTGTAAGCGCCTTGTGCAGAGTGGTAGTTTGCTGACATCCCCGAAACGGAAGCAAATAGAGAAATAACTCTCCATCCAAAAACACCGTAACTTTCGTACGTCTACCGTTGATGAATAGGTACCGGATTTTATCCGCCACGAGCATACAACAATTTGGGCTGATATTTCAGCCACTAGATGACACTGAATTTGTGCCGCAAGCAAAAAGGTGTGCACTATAATATGTTAAGCATATAAACCGTTCAGGGGCAGAAACAAATGGATCGAAAAGAAGTCTGCGAAATGTCGCCGACCGGAAGGTTTCACGAACGACCCTTCGTCCCGCCGCTTTCCGGTCAGCGGCATTTGTGTAATCCCGTCTGTCCGTCTTCATAGATCCGATGACAGCTGACCCCCTAATTTTATGTTCGCCGAAAAGAAGATACGTTGGTGCATCTTTCGGGGAGGGACATTCCCCAAGAGAGACATCGTCCTCGTACAAAGCCAGCCTCGTTTATCCACAATGTGCGTACCCTTTCCCCTCTTCACTCTAAGCTCGCTCGACTCGGAAATGCTGCAATTAATGAGAGGATCAGTTTTCAAAGAAACCGAACAGCTTCTCGAAGATCTTCTCGGATCGAAGGAGACTCGAACGCAGCGCCTCCATCGCACCGCCGCAGTTCCCTGCCGCCCCGTGGCCGAAGGCAGAACCGGTCGACGTCTTGGGCTTCGGAAACCAGTTTGCGGGCCGGATCGGTTCAAGAAACTCCCGGACGCCTGGCCTCCTCCTCTGCGGCGGAGTTTGCTGCTCCGGCTGCTGTTGGGTTGCGGTGCTGCCTGCCTCATCTTGGCCGCATGCATCGAGGCGCAAACAAAAACAGATCGTCGGAGAGAGGATTGCTCCAGCTTCGCCCCTGCTGCTGCGGGCTTTTCTGGCTGAGCGGCTTACTGCTGCTGCCGCGCGGCTCCGAATTTTAAACTTCCCCGAGCGTGCCCCGAATGATATCGCCTCTCGCGGGACGCGTCGACTGGCCACCTCGCTTTATCCTCCGGTGTTTGTCCGTTTGTTTGTGTGCGTGTGTAGGGGGTTGTGTGATGTGTGTGTGTGTGTGTGTGTGTGTGTGTGTGTGTGTGTGTGTGTGTGTGTGTGTGTGTGTGTGTGTGTGTGTGTGTGTGTGTGTGTGTGTGTTGGGGGGGTTGTTGTGTGTATACGCGTGCAGTCGTATATTTATTATTTGTGCTTGCGGATTACACACAAAGCAACAACAACAAGGAAACCAAAATACGAAACGATGCGGTTGCCGATATCGGATTTAAAAGAATCAAATAAAGAAGGGTTTTCGAAGAGATTCCAAGGAACGCGTCAGCTTAAAATCCAGCGGGCTGTACTTCGATACTGTCGCTTTTTTTTGCCTCATCCGCGTTTTCAATGTTTCGTCGGGGGACTATCATCGCGACGTTGTGTATGGGTTTCTCTAATCTTAGGACACGACAAAAAGGTTAAATTGTACTATAAATGCTGAGCTCGATCGCTCAGTAATACAGCAGAGACTTTGAGGTTGTTTGTAACCTGTTGGGCAATACGCACCCTGTTCTTTTTTAAATCTTTTTTATTTTGATCTTGATAAAGCGTGCAACGAATACTGATTATTTTCGTCATCTTGTGGAGGAGCGCGTGGATCAAGAGATAAGTTTTCACGAATCGAGATCTTCCGGATCCAGTCCTGGTCGATCACGCGCTATAGTCCTTCCTCCCGTGACAGAGGGCCGATTTCCAGCATGTGCCCTTTCTTCCGAGACATTTATGTTCAAATAAAGAAAGAAACAAACAAAATTGGACGCATCATTTGTGTCCTTCACGTTTTCTTTCATATCTTTTTTATCGCTTCGTTTGATGAATGCTTTTCTGGACAACACGGTGTTCTTGTACCAGCACCGCAGGCTCTGCGTGGGTTCGTCGTTGCTAGTTCCGGTGGCTCAGCACCTCGGTAAGACGGGGAAAGAGCAGTGTAGTAGTGACTGGAAGTGTCGTTTTTTCTATGCATTGCCTGTTTCTCATGGCTCGGTCATCCTCCCGCGATCCACACCACTCGCACGAATCACAGAAAAAGCCCAGGAGCGTGAACTCTCTAAACTAACACGAGCTACCGCGTAAAACTAGCGGCACCCAAGGCTCGGGCATGTAGCCTGGTCGACTGTCTCTCTTTCTCTCTCTCTCCGCTAATAGTTGTACCCGATATTGCACCGCCAGCGTGCCGTGACATCGGGGCCTCGCGGGTACCGCGGGTATATCTGCGTACTTTGCGTCCTGATTAACACGGGAAGGGGCCCAATGCGGGAAGTTCTTTCTGGTCGCCGTAAAAAAAAAAAAAAAGAGGACAGAGAGACCCGAAGCCGGTCGGTCCATTCTCCTCGAACGAGTGTTGACTCTGGGTCAGTATGCCGTCGTCGTCGCAGCAGCAAAGCGCCCGACAGAGACACACCGACAGCCGTTGTCCCCACCTCGCTCGTACGCAAATGCGAGCCACTCGTTGCTCTCTTTCTTTTTCTTTTATCTCACGTGTATTAGGAACGCGCGCGCCAAGGTTGCTCGACTAATCTCACCCGCAGTTGCGGTTTTCTTTTCCTCGTGTACGGGTTGGGCGCTTACCTAATTTGCTTCTCTGTCCCTTTTTATCTCGCGACCCCGTCATTCCGTTTGCCACGGTGCTCCGAACCAAAGTGGGAGAGTAGGGTACAATATTCGCCAATGTGCCCACATCCTCGCGGCCCGCAGTGTGGCCCGCACCTCCCCCCTTGTTGGGAAAGATGTGACAATGGGACAACAGACCTCTGCTCGACTAGCCGTTCGAGGAGGCGGCCATTGTGACTCGGTGGTCGCGACCGGCAGTTAACAATTCTCCGCATTGTTTCGGAGGCAATAAGCGGTGGGACGGAACTCTCTGATGGCGGCGTCGCCCGTTGTTGGTCCGGGCCGCGGAAATGGCGTAATCTACGACGTTAGCTCTCGTTGTCCCGACTTCCAGGCAATCACGGAGTCTGGAGCAGCTTTTGCGTATGTTTGCTGGTTTGTGTATTGCGTTATGCGGTCTTCGGCCATTATTTGCCAATTTGCCGAGGACCGCGTCGAGGTCGGAGCGCGCTGAGCGAAGGTTCGCGCCGTCAACTCAAGAGTCGCGAGATCAACTTCTACGCCTGCAGTGCGTGTGACGATTTGGAAGGGGCGTTGTACCTAAAGCCCCTTCATGTTTCAAAAGTAGCGCAAGGTGCGTCGATGCATGAGGAACGTGCAAACGTGCAGCCATTGGAAAGATCATGGCACAGCGCAGGACAGAGCTGAAGTTCAGACGCCATGTCCTTTCCAGAAGTGGCGCGCGGCACGTGCCTTGAGCATTTCCACAACAATAAATGGCGTCACTTTTCCCAGGATAGAGGGGCATTCGCTATACCGGCATGCTTTCATGTCGTCACTACCGCGTGTCTACTCGTTAAACACCCCGGTTTGATGGCAGCACTCCATTCCCATTGTCCAAATTGTCACGGTTAAAGAGTCCAGGTTAGCGGCGGTATACTGCGTTAGCCAAATCCCCAGCGCGATGACAAAAGGCGCCGTATATCGAACAGGCTGATCGACCCACGTATCTGTTGATTTCGTAAACCCAAGTTTCAAGTCAGGGGATGCTTCGCTATGCATCAAGTGGAAGTGGTATCCACCTTTTGGCGAGCTACACCGCTACACGCACATACACGTGTACATACCAGCTTCCTTCGAAAATATATCGCGTGAACTATAAGTGTACCGACCGCTGATTTTGCATTCGCCTGCTTCTATCGAACCCAGGATTACAGGAAGTTGATTTTCTGCGTGGTTAATTGCGCGTGGCGGATAGGCGGTGAATGCCGTCCTTGCGGTCGTCGTGTTACCACAGTTAATACTATTACCGAGGGGTGTATGGTTCCCCCTCCTTCGTACAGTCCCGGATGAAGCTTGCTCTCCCTCACACGGTATCGCTCCAGGCGCCTCCCGGAGAAGGCAGTCGACTGGAACGCCTGGAAATGTAGCAGATTTCTTCGCTTCTCAAGAGAGAGAGAGGAGGAAGGAGGTGTCGGGGTCCACTCGCGGACAAAGCGAATCCCTTGTCGTTCGCGTGGCCGCGCGACAGCCGATGGATGTCTTCTGCTGCATCGGCGACGGGCACAAGGCTCGTGACGGATGGCGGCGAAGAAAAATGGGCGCAGCTGTCGCGGCTCGGGCTTCTTTCTGTCAGAGGGGTTGTGGGGTGGGGACGTCGCCCTTGACGGGGCGAGGCTGTGCGGGAGGTGGGGCCGGAGTCCACCGAGAAGAAAGCCAGCCCCGCTCCGTTTCAACCTTATCCGATGGACCACAGAGGACGCTACGAGCCCTCTCAGCCAATCCAATGCCACGTGACCTTCGGGAGACGCGCAGTGACGCGCCTTTCCTAGTCGCGTGTTACCTTCACAGCACTGGATTGGCTCGAATGAGTATTCGCGACTCCAATTCACTATAGGTGGCGCCACTCGTTTTTCAAGATGGCCGGTTTAGTGAGGGTCGGAGAGTGCGTGCCGCTGCTGAGCCTGTCTAGTTTGTTGGCTTCACTGAGCGACACAAATTATTTCTGGTAATACTAGGGAGCTAGGGTGTTATAAGTGCAGGTCACCTCTTTATCCTGAAAACAAGAACAGTATTGAGCGTAATATTTAGGCCAGGATGTACGTTTTAATTCCGGAGCAAAACCGAAACTTACCTTTATTTTGGATTTAATTTCTCGGTATCGGTCTTAATTTCAGATTCTTTCATAACTCAAAATGTGTCTCACACCGTAATTATTTAGTTCAAGAAGTTGTTCGCAGAAACGTTCGTCCCTTTAAAGACAGGGTCTTTTATACACTTTAGAGGTAACATATAATGCTGTAGTTGTTGAAAAATTCAGTGCGGATATTTGTGCGTTCTTGCTACCTTTTTCTGGCTCACATAATTGTCATATGAAACAATGAACTGCGGGCCTTTCAATGGCCTTTGGGGTATTTAGAAGATTAATTGCTTTAATATCTTTTCCATAACAAGAATGACAGAATAAATCCAGTTTATACGATATGTTCACAAAACGCATGAATTAAGAAACGCTGTTCTCACTCGAAAAATTCAAAGACGGAATCCGAGTGAGGCAGCTGAAGTTTGCGTGTTTTTAGAGCAACACGTGATGCATGAGTTTATATTGCATCCAGTGTTAGACTGTTGGTCTATCTTGATAACGACGTCAGGTCTTCATGTGATAAAAAGAAAAAAATGACACCTTTCAGAAAAAACGGTAATGGTTAATGGTGTATTTCTGTGATCGTAGCGTTAATTGGGGGCATAAATTGCCGCGATTTGTATTAATAATAATATAAAAATTAATATTAAGATATCTTAATACTCCATTTTCAAGCTCTAAAATAATTAGTTGCTTATATGATCTAATTTCAAACACGCGAACAAGTATGACAATCTAAAGTGTGCTAATTATCACCATTGGTGCCAATTGCAGCATTTTAATTACCAAGTTATAAAATAAATAATGTCTAAAATCAATGACAAAACCTTAGCTAATGTGAGAAACTCATGTAAAATCAGATTAATGAGGATGCTATTAAAGTAGCGACTTTTGACAATCGGCAAAACTTCCAAAGTCGCCGCCAATATCCTTCCAGACCAAATCCCCCCCCCTTTTTCCCCCAGAAAAAAAAAAAATAGACTTTTTTAATTATTAATTTTGTTAACATTAATTTCCTTTCTTATTTGTCTGCCGTCGTTTTGCCATCCTCAGCCTTTCCAGTTCGAAGGAACGCCTACCTGCTTGCGCGTCTGCTCACTGCAGCACGTTTCGTTGGTGCTGGAAAACGGTGAAACAGTAGTGAGTATTAGTATGTCATATACGAGCGAACGCAAGCGCTGTGTGTTTGCGTTAGCTTTGCATGTTCCACGCTGCACGTGCGCGGAACCCGAAATTGCGGTCTTGGATCGGAGCATCGCAACGATGCGCGCGCGAGACATCGAGCAAGCCACCCTAACGCAAACGCACAGCGCTTGCGTTTGCTTCTATGCGCAATACTCAAACTCTCTAATAAGGTACAATCCCATACCGGCTGCAGCACCACGTTGGGACAGTGAAGAGTGTTGTTTGAATTCGGAAATGACATTTAGCGAGCCATGATCGCGAGCAGTTCCGCCGTGCCCGCTGAGCAGGAGAATCGGGGACCCTCACTAGAGCGCTTCCTGTTTCCGCCGCGGGAGGGCGAGCGGCGAGCTGGAGACGCGAATAGTAAGCATCCGCTGCAGTCCATCGCGAGGTGAAGCGAAGTATACAGTCGCCTGCAGCGCGGGGCCTATGGTCGGCGGAGAGCGCGCCCGTTTCGCGTTTCCCCTGCGCGAGCCGGCGTCTTGGAGAGGACGCCCGTCGAGATACCAGAGAAGAGTGGTCCAGGCCCGCGGCTGGTGGTTCTTCTGGCTGGGAGGAGATTGCTGCCGCCGAGGGCCATCTGGTGTTGTGGGGGAGGAGGGGTCAGGTGGAATAGATTTTTTTGTTTTGTTTTTTCGTACGCACCACCTGACAGACGCTTCTGTTGCCTGGGGGCTTGCTGTCTTGCCGTCTGGGGCCATTCTGGAGCGCCGAGAGATTGGGTGTTGGGGCAGACACGTCTCGCCACCGCTTGCGTGGCCCCAGGACGAGGAACCACTTTTGGTTAGCGGTTGCTTTGTTGGAGATTGCACCGAGGAAGAGTAAGGCATAACAAAGCTTTGTTTTGTTTTTAAGGCGAAAGCCGTACTTGTTTTATTGGGCGAAAAAGCGTCGTCGTTGTGCCGGAACGATGGCCATAAGAGTTGCGCTGTGCGGCTGAAGTTTCGCCGCGCATACGCAGCGCCACTCCTCCCCTGGCGAGGCGCGCCCATACTTGATAGAAGTACGAGCAGACGACGCGGGAGGCTGGTGCGCTGGTCGTGCTGGCCTCGCGCTTCGTAAAGTAATGTACCGAATCAAAAGGTACCCAAATGTCACAGCATCGTATTAAACAGAAAGGTATCCACCTCCCGAAAAGTTTTGTTTGGTTCCTGGGAGGTGATTGAAGAAAGATCGCCAGAAGCATGAACCGCCAGCTGTGCGGAGGACAGGTTTAATTATTGTTTCTCTATTTTGTCGCGTGATTCAGTAATGCAGCTACGCTTGCTTGTCATATTAATAGGAACTTTTCGTGGGTCACACGCGAGAGCATGCAGGAGTTTTGCGTCGCTTGAAGGCGGAATGAGCTGGCGCCCGTGGTGCCCGCAATCCGACACTTACGTTCTACGATAAGTCCCCAATGTAATAGCTACGATGGTTCCCCATGGCTGTCTACAAACGAAACCCGAATATGCAGTTACCATTTTTTTAAATAAAAGACTAAATTTGAGAACCAAGCTCACTTTGCTTACCCGCCCATTTTGTTCCCCGATGTTAACAAGAGAAAGCGGGTAAGCGGCAACAAACTTGGGGAAAAATTAGGCAAATAATCGTAGCCCCTATTGCGTACTTACTTGGACGCATAATTGAAAAGAAATTGACGGCTGTATTCTAGTTTTTCTATATATTATTAAAATGGTGTAGTTAGCCCACAACAGGTATAATTACTTCTTAAGGGCCTCAGAAAATTAGAAACTAGAACATCCCTGGGTCGACCGCGTGTTGGCAATGTTAGATGTTCCTAATGTAATAGCTAAGATGGTTCCCCGTGGGTGTCGACAAAATAAACCTGATTATGCCGTTACTATTTTTTAAACAAGTTTAAATTTGAGAACCCAGCTCACCTTGCTTACTTGCCAATTTTTCATTTTGATGAATTAGTGGAGACTGGGTCGAGAAAGAAACATCAACCGTGGACAGAACGAGGTATCCCTCATACACGGTTGATATTTTTAGTTTTTTGCCCCAGTCTCGGGCAATTCATCCAAATTGTTAATGTATACACCAGCTCGCCTGCGCTCTCACAGTAATTTCTATCAATTTTGTTCTCTGATGCTTACAAGAGAAGGCGAGTAAGCGTGAAAGACATGAGGGCAAATGAGGCAGATACTCGTAGCCCGTATCGCGCACTGACTTGAGCGCATAGTTGAAAAGAGATTTACACTGACGGCTGCACTCTAGTTCTTTTTTATATTATTAAAATGATGTAGTTAACCTACATCAGGCATAATTACTTTACAAGGAACTCTAAAACATCCCGGACGAACCCGGACATTCCTCGTTCAACCAATAAGAGTGTGTTGGCAATGTTAGATGTATAAATTGAAAGCACCATTAAGAGGACGAGGAAAGGGCACGTCACAAAGGCCAGTAACTAAACATTCATGGCTGAAATCTAAAATTATATAGTCTTTTCTTGCAGAGAGAGAGAGTGAAGGGATATTGACGATGCTCTCCTGGCACACAGACTCAAGATATATCAAGTTTGAGTGTACCTAAACAAAAAACAAAACAAATAGTGACGCAAAATTTTTCATTAGTTGTGAACCGGAACAGTGTTCAACATTATCATTCTGCGGTCATATAAAAATAAGTTAAAAAAGGTGACGCTTTACAACGCAAATGCAAGTCAATTAGAGATCATAAAATTATAAGTGGGCTATTGACGCACGTACATGAATTGCGATTCTACCGCTTTGACGGCAGCGACAGATGCGCGCAAACACAGCAAAATGTTGCGGCGTATAGTAATTTTTTTATTTTGTTGTTGGACCCGCTTAAAATAAAAGCGGCGGCCTTATTGACGTACCGTTTCGGTTTTTTTATTATAACTTGACCCAGTGTTGCGATCAGGCTGTACGTGCCTCGTCATTAACTTCATTCGGATGAATTAGAACAGGCGCGGCATGCTTCCAGCAGCCGGTAACTCCGAGTTTCTAAGAAAACTGACCTGAGTTCAAGGAGTGTATGCGATGGCGCAGCTGTGCGCGAAAAGACAATTTAAACAACATTGCATTCTCATCTTTGTCCGAATAGCCCTGACTTTGAAGAGCTAGCGAAACCATAAAGAAAAAGAGCATTTATCTCGAGGCGGATGTCACAGTCGACGCTGTCTTGCACTTTCGAGACACACTTCGCAAACGAAAATATTCCTATGCCTGGATTATTTTCTCCACCCCGGAGACCTGACACACAGGCAACCTTTCTTTGCGGAGGTTCGCCTCCCTGAAAAAATATCACAGTTTTTAACGGACAGAAAGCTTCAACGCGGTGCCCGCCATTGCAACTGGCAGTGCGATGGGACGAGCGAACGGCTAAGTAGGGCGAATTTGGGCCACGGCGCGGCGCCACTGGTATCGCTCCAGCGCGCCCCTCGCCCAGCCGAACGGTCCCATGCGGTCATGAGACAGGACGACACCGCTCTTGGTGTCGTCCATGAGGTCGTCCTAGACGTCGTGCTCTAGGCGTCGTCCTAGACGTCGTCATAGAGATTGTCCTCTAGCTCTAGGCGTCGTTCTCGACGTCGTCCTTGAGGTCGTCCGAGGGGTCGTCCTCGGCGTCGTCCTAGACGCCGTCTTTGACGTCGTTCTAGAGGTCGTCTTAGACGCCGTTCTTGGCGTCGATCTCTAGAACGTCGTCCTCGGAGTTTGGACGAGTTTAAGAGGCCCTGGGCCTCTAATCGTCAAACACAAAGTTGGGACCGAAGTTGACGGCCTCTAAACTCGGCAAACACAAAGTTGGGGCCGAAGTTGACGGAGCGCATCGATTTACCTATCACTGCAATGACTTCGCTTTTCTTTTTTTTTTTTAATTCCGCTAACTTTTGATTCCAACTTTGTGTTTGACGAGTTTAGGGCCCCTGATGCTTGCTAAAACTACACCTCACCTGTTTTTATTTCATCCCGAGAGTTTTGTGCAGCATTTTGGGAATCACGAGGGTGATTGCGTTGCCTTAAAAAGTTTGCCATTTTGTTGCAATCGCCTCCTCCCTCCCCCCCCCCTTTTTTTTTCCATTGAATTTTGTTTTTAAGCGGGTTTTTATAAGCTACTTGTCTTGCACGTTTGTGGCTGATGTTTCGTTCTGACCTTTTAATTCGCGGAAACTCGTTTCGCCATTCTTTCGGCGTAATGATCTGGCGTACTTCATTTTTCTGCCGTACCGTCCTGCAATCCACGCGGAGCGGCAACAGCCCAATCAGGGAAGGCCCGATCGCTTGCCCGGGCGGTGTATAATTACGCGTTTTCCGAGTTTGCGCGATCGGCCGAGGAGCGCAATACGGCTATTAGGCGCCATATTTGCCCAGCGGTCCAACCAGCTCTCGGACAGCGGCAGTCGGAAACGATTAGGGTGGGGAACGCGGGAGACTGCTTCGCCTTTCTTTGTCAGGAATGTCCGTAGAAGCCGAGCCCCTGTGCCGGCTTGCTTAGAAACAGCGTCTCAGCTGAGACTGGGGAGAAACGAAAGTGCTCTGCCAAAGCCAGGGCACGAGCTGAGCGGGGCTCAAACCGCGTCTCAAGACGCTCGCGCGCCCTAGCCTTTGTGACATTCTCTTTGGCCCAGTCTCGGCTGAGACCACACCGTGGCTGAGACGCTGTTTTAGCAGGCCGACCCTGGTTTCCGCAGACGACGCCCCGCTGTGCGCGGCAGGTCCTTTCCTGGATTTTCGGGCAGTCTCTGGACCGATACTACGTAGAAGAAAAGGCCTGCGCCTTGCTCCCCCGAACTTCATCACTATAGTGGATGCAGGCCGTGCCGCCTAGCTCGCAGCTGCAGCGTCTCAGCTAGCGCGTCTTGCAGTGTCTCACGACGAGCGCGATGCTGGCACGTGGCGACGCCAGACGTACGCGTGTCCCGCTTTGCGGCGTACTCTCGTCGCGATCCAGCGTACATTTCCCGCTTGGGGCGGGTCGGGCAGCCACTAACGGTGACGTCTTGCCCAGGCCTCGCTCCAAGTCCATCCGCAGCCGACGTTCCAATAGAGCCAATGATGCGGCGCCTAAAGTGCATCGTCACGGCGCACGTTGTCTTTGCCTTTCCCTATACCGGATGTTCGTCGTCTGCACACGGCTCATTGTTCATATGTTCCTGATTGCCTCGCTCATCGCCAGCCCCTGCTATTCGTTTTTAGCGGTTCTTTTTTTTTTTTTTTTTCGTTCAGCGACTTTTTTGTAATTCAAGAAGGTAGGGCGAGGGAAAGGAAAGCCGGAGAGGAGGTAGCAGACGCTGGAGAGGAGAGGGGCAACGTCGCCTCGTCCTCTCTTTAGCGTTCCGTCTGCTTCCTCTTTCCCGGCCTTCCTCTCCCTCGCTCCTACCCTCTTTCAAACATGCTGGTAAAAGACATAGAAAATACACGGCCTCCGATTTTGCTTTATTTTTAATATTTCGCTACTGAAATTCGAGCTACACACACACACACACACACGCACACACACACATACATACACGCACACACGCACGCGCACGCACACACACGCACGCACACACACGCACACACAGACACAGACAGACAGAGATACAGAGAGATAGATAGATAGATAGAAGCCTTTTTGCGAAGTGATACGTTCGCGTGCCCAGTTTCAGGTATGTGCGTTTGGATTTCGAATTTTGCGAGGCGTGCCGAATGTGTTGGTTCTTACGGCCGAAACTTTTAGTTACTTTTTGTTTTTCGTTAGCGAAGTAAAGGCCCGTTCACACTCTCGCGTTTCACTACGAGCGACTGAGACAAGACCGGCTTTTAAGCTTCTTGTGGCGGCTTACGGCCGGCTCCGTAGCCGGTCTTGTCGCATTCGGTCGCAAGTGTGTAAACGGGCCTTGACGGCTTTGTTACTTCTCGAGAGATGGAACGAGTAAGATAATTTCGTTACTTTTTGATGGAGTAACGATTACCGGTATTTCAGTCACGTGTACATGTTCGAAGTAATGTCGGAGAGGTGTGGTCGTTCTTCCACGACACTCGAGCGCACTTGAGCTCGCTTCGGTGTCCTCGGCGTCTCGGTCGTCAATCTCGTTTGCTCCGCCGCGTGCATTGAGTGTGCGCCCGCACGAAGCTATCGTGACAGCGGGTTGGCACCGCGCGCTGCTCCGGAGTCGGGCGTGGCCCGGTTCGGCCAGATCGGGCGGCGCCCACGTGGCCCGCGCTTCGGGTCCAAGGTCCTGCGCGAGAGCGGACGTGTCACCTCGCGCCGATGTGGCCGCCGAAAGCGAAACCAAGTCAGCCTTGAGCTGTCGCTTCTTTCCTGCGACGGCCGTGCCCACTTGGTGGTCTCGTTGGCTCGCCCGCTGCATTGCCAGTCAGTCGATCGGGGCCGCCCCAGTCGCCATGGGAGAGTCAATAAACGTTCGTCTCGGACAACGAGCGACTCTGTCGCGCGGGTACGCGTCCGGTGGCGTAATATGACATCCGCAAATTATTATCACACGCGAGAGGGGAAACAAAAAATCAATATTACGCGATTGTTTTTTGGGAGAGGGGGAGGGGGTTGTTTACGTGTGCGGTTGCTAATGCTGATCATCCGCCTGAGAAAGGAAATTGTGTTTGACAATTTCCTTTCAAAATTGGCTTAGAAGGGCGGGAGGAATCATACGTATGGCTTTTTAAACTTAGGCTATGGTGGCGCAAGCTACTGCTTGTTACAAAGGGTATACCCATTAACATTCATCCATCCAGTCACCGAGAGTTTAAGAAAGGCAGGGCGTGGTGACTTTCGTGCATCTCATTATTACCCCCCCCCCCCCGCCGCAGCCAATCAGATTGCAGGATTAACTGATAAGAATGCCGATGAACCAATCAGAATGCGCGAACATAAGAAGCCACGCCCTCTGTTCTTGCGCCGTCAGTGACTCGGCGAATATGCTGTCTTCTCCTTCCCAGTTTCATAAATATGTGCCGATTCTTCCCGAGACACATCAAAACGTTTTGTCTGGAAGCAGGATGTGTGCTCGCGCTTATTCGGGTCGACGAGGCCGATTGCGGACGTCGAGCGCCTTCGGTGTCCATTGTTTCTTTCCCTTCGTCGGCTGTCTCGTCATGCCTTCTGGAAACTCGTCGGCGCCTCTCTTTTCGTTTTGTTTTATTTTTAGTCCGCCTTTCTCTTTCTGTCCGTCGATGGCATTGTTGCCAACGTCCAGCGTGCCAAACTTGGACGTCCCGATTCGTTTTTTTTCTTTTCGTCCGTTGCTTCGGGGAAAGTGTGCTCCTGGACTAATGACCGCCGCTCGTGGCAGCGAACACTGCCACCGGGCTTTTTCGGCACCTGTGTGTGTGTGTCGCCGAAGCGGCGACCGGTGTATTCGAGTCTTCCTGCTTCGCAATAAAAAAAAACCGAAGGAGAAAAAAAAAAAGAAATCGTCCAAAGAAAGGAGCGCGTCCGTGTGCGCGACGAATTCCGTTCGCCTTGGAATTCCGCACAGCGTCAGCTTTCATCGCTGTCCCCGCGAAATGTGCCGCTTTATCTAGTTCCTCGGTCCCAGCTCGGCTCCGACGATGAATTGAGCTCAGACTCTCCGGCGCTTCGGGCGCCATAAGCGGCCGGGAAGTGGGTCTCTCTGCGTGCCCCCGTGCGAACACCAGCTAGAGTAATCAGCGCCGCCCGTGCGCTAGAATTTCGACGTCATCGCGTTGAGGTCGGGCAAAGACACCGATTGGACACGAATGGTGCGTCACCGTTCGGCCGGGCCTCGTGCCCAATCAGCGCGTCGAAGCTTGACACTCGGCATCGGACTCGTGTCCAATCAGCGCGTCGAAGGACATTCGGCGTCGGGCTCGGGTCCAGTGGCTGAGTTGGTGCTATCCGACCGTCATGGCGTTCCAGGGGAGGACGAGGAGAATGTTCGCGGACCTCGGATGATTTTAGGTGATGTTGCCCGTGCCCAGCCCATTTGTGTCGATCGGGCGGCCGTGCTCGGGCAATCGGGCCGGCCTGTCGATCGGGTCCGCGTGCCCGTTGCGCGCGGCAGGAAGTGTCGGCGAGCCGCGTTCTACAGCCAATCCGGAAATTACGAACGCTTGTCTTTCGTGCCGGCCCTCCCTGTCTGCCTCCTCTCCAGCTCCGAGGGATCGCCGAAGCGGATTATGGAAGGCAGCAACTTTAGCAGCTAAGTTCTTGGGGCTTTGATGCCTTGGGCTGCCTTGTTTCTGTTTGTTCGTGCGGTCTGTGGAGGTGCCGCCGATATTGGAAAGTATGGTAGGCGTCGGCGACCTGTGCAACCAAAAGCGTCGCTGTGATCGACTTTCAGGATTGACCAAACCTCGTCGCTTTTCCTGGCAGAGGTGGTCTGTTAGAGGTCAGGCTGTCAACTTGGACGGTTTTGATTTACGAGTGCGATGAATCCAAGCTTCCCACCGCGCTTTTTGCACGCACTATCGAACTTGCGGCTCGTAAATGATGTTATATGTAGCCAGGGTCACAAGTCATGACGTTACGGCAAGACAAATCCTCGTTATGGCGTCATAATGGCAGCCGTATACGAGGGCGTCACCGAAACATTTCGGTGAATTCAGGTATAGGTGGGCCGCCCCCAGCGCGAAGTTTCCTCCTTGACAGCACTTGGTCGCACGCGCAGCCGAAGACCGGCCGAAGTCAGCGAGCGCGTGCCGGAGGTGGAGCTTTGGCTGGATTCTTAACCTGTCACCCGACGGCATAGGTGAGATAAAGTGCACTGTCCAGGTGGTGCGATTATACAAGATAATTTACATAGTTGCCGCCCTGGAAAGTATACGATCTGTGCTGCAAGGGCAGAGACTGCTTTTACGAGTGCAATGACTTATTTCCTTTTTTGTTTGTCTTGTTTTTAAGTGGGTAGAAGAGAAGAGGAATGTCGGAAAGGCACACTATTTGGTGGGATTCCGGTTCTGCGGTCGTTCCTAGATAATAAAAGAAATGTGTTCCATTGCAACCACCAGGGGGGGGGGACGAGGCTGGCGTTCTGCGTTTCTCGGTTGTGCCAGCTCGTACTACTCTGCATCTATTCACACTCCGCACGTACGCATGCTGCAGAACCAAACAAGAAAACAACAAAAACACTTCGCATACAGGCTAACCATTGTGCGCGCTACAGATTGTATGCATAGCTCTCGACTATGGCATAAAGGAGCTATAGCCAACCATCCAAGCGTGCACCCGCAGTGCGAGGCTGGCCGGCGCCCATGCTTCCCCGGACGAAAAACCGCGGCCGTCCGTCGGAAAAAAGCAGCAGCAATAGCTCTTCTTTTCAAGTGTTCACTTTCCCTTTGGCAGAGGTGCAGCAATCAACGTCGTCGTTGTCAGCATCTTTCTCTCTCGCAATTACATACTGTTCTTCTGCGGGCTCACTCTTCTTTCCGCAGAGCAACTTCGCTTTCGCTATAGCTTGGCGCACGCTGTTCTTTCTTCTTTTTCTTTTTTGCTGACTAGTTGTTTGTTGTTGAGGTAAAACTTTCGCTGACTTCGGCCTTTTTCTTCTTTTGGTTCCGTGGCTGGTTCCGTCCGCTCCGTTGCGTCGGCAAAACGGCCGAAGCAGCGAGCGCGTCCGTCCTCGGCGAGTGAGAAGGCGGAGTCGCGTCCACTTTTCTTGCATGTTGTGCCGCTGGCGGAGAGCGCCGTGCTCACTGGGGCAGTAAGTCTACCGCGGTAGGGGAGCCAGGCCAGGCCAACGAGCCCCGCCGTCGAGCCGAGGATGAAAGCGCTCCTCCCCGAGACCGAGGAACTTCGGCGTCGCCTCGACTCCGACCGGGGAAGGCACCGGAAGGGGGATTCGGTGGAGGGACGAGGAAACAAGTACCACATCCGTTCGGAGCGCTCGGCTTCCACTCTCCCATCCCATTCTATATACGTGTTATATATATATATTTTTTATGTTACGTGATGTGAGCAGGCATTTATACGTATAAAAAAGGGACCCGTCGACAGATTTCGTTTGCATAGTGAGGCACCTGCTGCTCGTTGCCGGTGTCTTTGAATGCCGGGGCGACGGGCAAACCGTTGCGTCCCGGGTTTGCATGCCACGCGAGACAGGATTGTGTTGCGCACTGTCTGCTCGACTATGTAGCTGAATTTTATTTAATGTTTCTCTCGCTTCTTTATGAATTAGAGAGAAAAAAGAACCTCATTGGTGCCATTCAGCGCGGCCGAATAAAGCAACGAGAATGGGTACCGAAGGATGTCGACGTTCGCTCTTCTTTGAATTCTCCGCGATTACTTCGCCATGCGAAGAAAAGGTTACCATCCGTTCAGGGTTGGCACTGTCTTTCAACCCGTTCGCTGCGGGTTCGCTGCGGGTCATGGCCGCGTTGGGAAAGTTCAGATTCGTCGTCGGGCATCCTGCAGCTTCGCGAAGTTCGTTTTGAGCACCATTTTCGAAAATCCTCGCGCGTGGAGCGTGCACTGTGCGCGTGTGTTCCCGGCCGCTTCTTCAGACGAACGTAACTGGATCTGGGGAAAGTAGAGCCAAGCTTCCCGTATGGTCGCCATTTTAGTTCGTGGATTGAACAGTTTCTCCTCGACCTCTCCATTCCTGGTTTGGCGACCAGAATTCGCCGGCGACAAGTTGCTTTATGAAGACATCTCTTGTATACCTAGATTTCGTTATGCATGCGCACACCGGCGAAACAAGCACATATATTCGCACTGCTACCACTGTGGCGTCGATGGTTGGCGGCATCAAAAAATAATAAATAGCCTTTGAACAATATCATTGTAAGAAATCTGTAGATAAGCTCGATGGATAAGTTGATTGCATACCCAGTGCCAAAGACGCTTATATTGGTGAGGAACGCTTTCAGCACGCTGAAGCTCCATACCGATCTTGGCGCGACAGGTTCAGAACGACCTTTTCGAAGCTTCGAAGAATTCAAAGGACGGAAATGGCGATCGCCATGGCAACAAAGACCGATCACCCAATATGGCGACGTGCGCGACCGAAAGCGTCGCTGTGGTCGGCGTTCCACGATTGGCCGAACGCTGAATATGACGTCAGAAAAGGATTTCTCATCGACGGAAATAAGAGGAATGAAAGAACTTCAATTTTGACGGTGTTGGCAGTGTTGCTTTGAGAGCGCAATGATTCCAAGCTTCCACCATGCTATTTACAAACACCATCGAACTTGTTGTTCGCAAGGTAATGACGTCACAAGGGGGAACCATAGGAGGGCGCCACCAAAACATCTCGCCGCTAATTGCATCGCGAGATTTGTGTCGTCTGCATGTTAGTATGTATAGCTTTGTGTCCGCTAGCAAGCAGCAGAAAAGGCAATGGCGTATACTTTCCCAGCCTCCTGTGGCTTTAATCCAAAAAAGGACACTCATTCCCCGGCTACACGGTCATTCTCAAGGGGTGGATTGGTGGATTTGTAGCGATCCAAAAGCGCTCCCTGCTCGTGCCTAAAGAGAAGTAAATGCTAGCACTTGCTCGCTCGCGCTTCCCCCTGTCGAGCGATGGTGTTGCGGACCGTGGCTGGTAAGGGGGCCGTCGGGCGAGCACGGCCTCGTCGGTGGGCAAACGTAACAACAGGCGGCGAGAGTCGAGGTTTGCGTGACCGTGAAGCCGAGTCGGAAGCCGGTTGACGACCGCCGTCGTGCGTGGGCGGTGCGGGCGATCCGCTCCCTCGGTCCCGCTCTCGCCGTGGCGCAGACAAGTTGGCGGCGGAGCACGGCATCATTCACAACGAGCTCCGCGCCAGGTGCTCCTCCGTCCCCCCGACACGCTGCGGAGCTCGAGCTCCCCCACCCCACTGTATACTTGCCCGCTTGCTCGAGGCTCGTGCAACCGTGACCAGTATGAAAATGGAGCGAAATTGCGTCGCCACCGAGAACAGTGGCGAGGGGATAGAATACTTCGCTCTCCCAACTTTCTTTTTTTTTTTTTTCCGGGCAGCAAATTTGGAAAGAAGCACGCGAAATAGGAAAACCTTGGAGGGCCTGTGTTTGGGAGCGTGGAGTGGTTGGTGGTGGGCAGAGAATGGACGGCGGGGGCGGGCGACGTTTTTCCGGTGGTCAGTGGGTGTGTTTCGTGATTTCGTGATGCTCGCTTTCTTTTTCTACCGTGGCAGAGGTAAAAAAAAAAAAGGGGGGGCGGGGGGGGGGGCTACATAGAGGAAGCACGCCCGGTTGCACACCTCCACGCAGAGTCTATAGCGTTAGCGTCTACGTCACATGCACGGCTCAGTAGCGTCACGCCATCTACTGACTGTCTTGCCCGGTGGTACTAGAGGCGAGAATAGTGTTATCCAAAATTGTGTATCTTTCTTTTGTGTTTTATTTTTTGTAAAAAAAAAGCACTTTCTTTTTGCTTTATCCTCGCTGACGAGTGCTGCACGGTGCCTAAGTGTAAGCAGACTAACGTGACGTCAGAATATGACTGCATCACGAGCGTTCATGATGACGGAATATCTCCTGGTGTAAAATCACCCACGCGTATAGACGTTTGCTAGCAGCCTAGCTCCGAGAGCTAATCTGGCCACCGTGGATGGAAAACACTTCGTTTCGGCGTCAGTCTGGGAACCGTGGGTACGCCTCAGCAATGCTCGTCTATCAGTCTATCTACTCAGACCAGAAGCAAGATGGCGGCACCCAGAGGCCGTACTTGCAAACGTCTAGACGTTTGCAAGTACGACTCTGACTCTGGCTCATGGAAGCCTGCATCACGAGCCCACGAACCAAAACGTCTCCTTAAAAAATACCAACTTTTTTTTTTTGGTGCGAATGCGATTTAGGTCTGTTTTGACACGGTGCGGAAGAGGTAGTCGGTTCCTGTCGGAGAGACGCCGCCAGTGACCAATTGGACTACCTGTGAGAGCTTTGGGGCGATCCATTCTTTTTAGGGACTGCGAAAACATCGTCTTTCTTCTTAATCTCGCATTGTTTCGTTCTTCGACGTCATGGCCTCGCGTTCACTTTCTGATGACCTTTTTTCACCTTTAGCGGCATTGTTCATTCCTTCAAATCACTCGGTGCCTCCAACCTCTCTTCACAAAATAGGGACACATTTTTTTTTGTCGCGTTTTAAATTGCGCAAAACAGTCAGCACAGAAATGTGATGCCCCGCCAAAATTACGCGCACTGATTCTGGCGGCTTGGGCGTAGCACTACTTCCTCCCACTTCCGCAGCGGCAATTCCCGTTCAGCTTGCGAGGAAAAAATAAATAAATAATAACGGAGGAACGCCTTCCTTATATACGGGCACATTGTATATATTATTCTCGAACCTACGGGTCTTGGGGGCATGCTTCGCTTTTCTCTTTTCAATCGGGAGAAGCGCGTGCTGCTTTGGGAGGACAGAGGAAGTTGGTTTGCTCGGAACGGTGAAATCGTGAAAGTTCAGTGTTCGCCGCCCCTCCCTAACCTTTTCTGTGGAGAGAAACTTTCGAGCCTAAGAAGAAAGAAACTCTCACGAATTGAGGGGGATGACTTGGCTTTCGCCAAAGTCCGAGCCCGTTAACTTGCCTTCTCTTCCACCCACATTTTTGTTTTTACCTACGCGTCCCTTCCGTTACTCGCCTCCTCCACCTCCCGTTGGTTTTGCCTTCCTTTGTGTAAATCGTTCTCGGTGCCCCTTTGTTGAGGTGAAAAGAAACTCTATATCGCCCGCCGTTAGGAAGCGCATATACGAAAGAACAAATATACCGCGCACAAACAACGGACGTATAAAGTGTGTACGGGCTCATAAAACGTAGCGAGAAAAGACTGACAGGAAACTTCGCAAAATGCCAGTGCGGGCTTTATTATTTTTTTTTTTTTAACTGATAGAGGAAGTGAAGAGCGTGAGAGGGGAAAAGGGTCAGCATGCGCGTTGCTCTCGCGGTATTGTCAGTTCAAAATAATTAAGAAAAAGGGAGGAGGGGGGGGACTAATATTCTTTACTGTAGCGTTCCGGCGTCTTCCGTTATTTGTTCGCTTTATTTTCTTTTTTCGAACTCATTTTTATCCTTCGGAGCTCGGCTCGGGGAGGCTATTTGGCTTTCGGATCAGTTTACTCCATTGTCCCGAGCGACGACGTGAAAGTTTAAGAGACGGGGGATAAAGGCGAGAGGAAACCGAGCGACTTTGTCGTCGGCGTCGTGGGTGACTTCCTTTTTAGGGTCGCGTACGCGGCTTTGTTCTCTTCGCCTGCCCCTTCACAATGGCGTCGCTTAGGCGTTCTTACGTAATCAGGAAGGCGCAAAATTGAAAGGAAATATCTTTTTTAGCCGTTTGGTTGGGATTCTCAAAAGCCTGATTACGGGTCATCTATTCTCCACGAATCATTGCTTCAAGTGCCATTGCCTCGTTATTATTTTTTTTTACATTTTATTTCTGGGAAAATCGAGCGTTGTTTGGAAAGTTTGTTTACTTTTCCCGCTATGCGTATTACTGCTGCTCACTGATTTCCGCTTGAACGCGCGCGGATTATCTTGACACTAGGCTGTGCAGACGTTTGCAAATACGGACGCTGGGCGCCACCATCTTGTTGCTGATGTGGGTAGATCGTCTGATAGTTGCTGAGGCCGTGGGTGCGCCTCAGCAATGATCGACTATCGGACGACCTACCCACACCAGGAGCAAGATGGCGGCGCCCAGAGGCCGTACCTACACAAACGTCTAGAGTCGCCGACAGCTTAAGAAAAAGTGCAGGGCGTGACTTATCATCTTCACGTTTCTAGATACGTGATTGGTTCTCCGGTGTTGTTATCGGTCCATGCCGCACTCTTATTGGCTGAGGAGTGGCGATGAGATGCTCGGGAGTCGCACCACGCTGTCAGTGATTATATTGGCGACTCCGGCGATATCGACGGCACCTAGCGGCTAGAATAGAAAGCTGTGGGGCCAGGTTCGCTCTCCAGCCTTCTGGAGTGCATCAGATAATTCGCAGCGCCTGGCGGTCAAAAGAAGAAGCCGTGAAAGTGTACGTTCAATAACACGCGTTGAAAATCGCCGATAGTCATTCCCGCAATTGTGGCGGAACGTTACTTTAGTGGGCGGCGTTTGCTGCCCATCAGGATGTCATTTGACCTGTGGGTGCAACGCGGCCTTCCAACATCAATAAAACGAAAGAAAACATTTTCTTTTTTGCTGAAATACGATTGATGATTGCTCAACTACCAAGAATAAAATAGTTTCGCGCCTTAAAATGTGTTCTTTGTTTCTTTACGGAAATTTCCAGTGAAGAATCGGCTGTTCAGGTTTTTCTCATTCTCCTTTCGATCGTCAGGTGCGGCGGCAACACACGGTACGAAATATTTTTGAAATCTATAGAGGCACATGCAAAGTAAAATAATCCATAAAACGTAAACTGACACATCAAAAACGCGTTATTTTTTTTTTTTTAATTTTGAGTGCGTAGTGCGCGAAGAGTCTCTCCAGGATTCCCGTACACTATGGCATCGCAATTCTCCGCACAAGTCTTCTGGTATCGATTTGCCTTTGTTCATTTTCGTCTGCATTTATGTCATCTTGTTTATAGACGCTTTAAACACGCGCCAGATTAGAGCGGCCATTGCCGACCTTCTCGTGTCTTACCGAGATGCCGAGCCAGTGAAGAGGGCGTTGACGAGCCTCCACAAAAGCCTTTGCTGGGGAGAAGGACAGAGTAGCAACTAGTGGCAATAACATGTCCCCTGCTGTGGTAATGGCGGCGCCCATGCACACACAGCTGCCTGAAAGCGTCTGTAATGTGGAACAACAATGGGGGTGGCAGGCAGTGATTCTTACATCACTTAATCAGGACTCACAATCCTTTCTTCGCTGAATCACTCGGCACACCATCTTTAATAATAACCAGCGTGATAATAACTGCGCATGTATTGGCGTCCACTCGTGGAGGAGAGGATTCCGGAGCCTGACGTCACCTCCAAGTTCCAACACGGACTTGCAGCGTCGGCAGCCGTGTCATTCGAAACGCTTCGAGAAGTCGACGTATACGCACTTCTTCCTCGCAGGCGCGCGCTCTCTCTCGTCCCCACAACAGGTCGATGCAACCTACTTCCAAGGCGCAACCCCCTTCTGTCAGTCGTTTTGTTTATTCCGCGTTCCTCGTTAGAGCCGCGCACATCTCTACTTCCCCCAAAATGAGAGAGAGAGTGGGACGTTAAAAAGATGTGGGAACAGGTCAGAAGCTTCGACATTCGTTCTTTCGGATGGCCGACTCTTATTATAGTCCGTGGCACACCTAAATATTGCGGAGCGCAGCGGACGCTACCGAGCCCTCCCATCGAATCCGGCGCTGCGCAAAGCACCACGTGACCCCGCGCGTCGCTAAGGCCCCGCCGAAGGTCACGTGACTCTCACGCGGCGTTGGATTGGCTGCGACGGCTCGTAGGGTCCCCCGCGGTCCGTCCTAAAGTTAGTACGAGCATTGGCGGCCGGCCGCGGTTTCTTATTCACGCTGCGTTCTTGTCCGGCTCCTCCGTGAGAGCAGTTCACGCGACGACGGACGGAGCGTGACGAATGGCGGGGCAATTAAACGCGGAGAAGTGGACGTGCATGACCTTGGAGTGGCGCTGCAGTATCGCGCTGCCTTTTTCTCGAATGGAGCCGAGGGGTCCATTACGCGCACCCGCCGCCCCCGTCTTTTGTCTCACGGGCAGCCGAACAAAGCCCGTGGCGAGGAGGGCCAGCCTGCCTTCTTTCCTCGCCAGCCGGTCCCTGATCTCACTCTCGAAACTGCACGCGGTGCATTGGCCGCCTTCGATTTGCATACGCGCTCGTTACAAGCGGCCGACGGGTTGTTCGAGCGTCTCGCAGCATTGCGCGACCTATTCGCGGTGAGATGCCCGCTAGGGGCGCTTCTCTTTTACCTTACCCGCCTAACCCTGGGCAGTGCACGTGCTACCCACGAGGTTATGTTTTCATTTTTATGGTGCATAGAAGCTTGACATTGCACGTGCTTACACCAGCAGAGGAAGTTGAAGTGTCCTCACTCTGGGTTGGGAAATAATTCCACCAGGCGGCGATATCCAAACTTCTCGCCGCGAATAGGACGACGCCGCTCCGCGTTCGGTGACGGTTTTCTGTAGCGGTACTTTCTTTATGTAAACTGCAGGAGAGGAGGATGTGAGAGTATGCGGTGACGTGATATGGGTATGCATGCAAATGCTAGCCGCGTAGGTTGTGGCGTTCGAACGCCAGACCCCGCGCGTGGACCAGACGACGCTTTTGCTCAGCCTGATTGGAAAGAGACAATTGGTATAATTATAATGCAATTAAATGCAAAGGTGCACGCGAGCTGGACAAGAATGACTAAAATAATCCCCGGAGAAAGGGAACAAGAGGGACAAAGGAGGAACACAAATCTCCAAACACAGCTAGGTGACTGGTGCGCGACCGAAAAAATCCGCCTGGTCCGGGTATCGAACCTGGGACCTCTCCATTACAGGTGGAGAGCACAGCTCCACCTGTAATGGAGAGGTCCCGGGTTCCGAGGGGGGGGGGGTTGCAGTTCCATTCGTTCCAAAAATACTGCGGCATTGCGCAAAAAAATTGAAATAATAATAATACTTACGTTTATTAGGCACATTTCGTCTTCCGAACCCCTCCCTTACCAATTTCCACGTTCTTAGCGAATTAGAGAGACGCGTTCATAGCGGGTAACTGGGGGAAAGGGAAATGAGGAGGGGGAGGAGGAGGTGCCGTTTAAAAATGCGGAGGAAGTACAGGCGTTATAACTTATATGCACCCTAAAAAAAAGAAAAAAAAACGTGATTTTATTTTTTGTGCAAAACACCGAAACAGATAATTACGACGAACGAGAGGTCTCGTCGAACGACGAAGTTTAATATAGGATTAGATATGAAGAATGCGATGTGCTACGCCGGGACACTGGGCAAGTGAAACGTCACGCCTTGCCCACAACCGTACGTATTCGAGCTTCGTAATTGGCAGGTATCCTTCCATTTGTCTCCAGGTTTGTCGTCTCGTGTTCTGCAAAAAAGCAAACTGGCATACTTTTTTTTTGTTAGAGTTAAAAAAAAAAACAATTCTTCAAACCTTTTTTTTTTTTTTTTTTTTTGCTGGAAGGGAAAACACGTTTGACGTGGATACGTCGTGACAGCTTGAAGGGAACAGGCCGCCCTTCATCGGCGCCCAATTCGTGCACGGACGCATAGCCGGTTCTCCTTGACCATTCCGTCGCCGCGCTCAACTGCTGCAGCCAGGCGTCCGCTCGTTCGCCTTATCTCCTGCGGGGGTCAGACAGCAGCCACGCGACTGCCTCCTTCCTCCTTGCATTGCGGTTGGCGGATTGCAGTTAGCCAGATCCATTTTTTCGAGACGTCTTTTTTAATTACCCTCGTTCCGCTGATTGGCCGGCAGTGGTCACGTGGACTCGACGCCCGCGTCTCTCGACGCCTTGTCTCTTCCTCGAGTGGGGCTGGTGTCGTCACAACCGATTTGAGCTCTTACCTGCTTCTTTGTTAGGCGAATTTAATGTGGAATTCCCTCGAGCAGATTTGGAGCGATGCACAATCGCTCCAAAACCGCTCCAATTTCCACCGGGGGAATTCCCCGTAAGATCTATTTCTAACTGGAAGTTTGAATTCGACGATACTAGCGGTTGATCTTTGCGTCTACAGTCGGTCCGGGGGACTACTTAGGTAAATTCGAGAAAATGTTATTTGAAAACGCCGGAAGCAGTAAGGAGAGACTCTTATTCAGTCTCTCGAACTCATTGCTCAGCATATTCGTCTTCGTATTGGATGATTCATTGCGCGCTAACTTATTAGGTATACATAGAAACATTTCCTTTCCAGCATTTCCCGTTCAATTTATTTGCCTAACCTAATTACCAAACAAGCAACCGAAGGCGAGCGTATCACAGCACACAAGAAGCTTCTATCAGAAACATTGCATTACCACCTCCGCCTCAAACGAGCAAACGGAGCTGATTCACGCTGTAGATGAGAAATTTAGCCGGTGCAGCGCGACTGCTAGCTTTGTGGTCTTTAACGTGCATCACGCAATAGTGCACGATCACACGACTGCACGCCGTCACGATGGTCGTCGAAATGAAAAAGAGCAGGGGTGGGGAGGATGCTTGAGCTCTGCATTGCCAGCTTTCGCTCCCGGTCCTCCGAGCTGCGCTGCAACTCGTCGGCCACCGACCCCCAGCTGCACTGCGGAGAGCGAGCATATATCGTTGCACTCAGCTTGCGAGACGGGCAGTTCAACATAACGGCTTGTGCGGGACGTCGAATCGAGCGGGTTCCACCGAAGCGTGTGGCCAGCACGAAGGTTCAGTTCGGCCGAACTTCGCGTACCGAGTGTCGAACGTCACCGCGGTGATTTCTAAGCTTCTCAAATCACGTTGTAGTGGCACCGAATAGACTTCTTCCAAAACCGACGCGCCCCATCGCGGCGAAATACCACGCAGTGCACTCTGGGAACTAGTTGGCCACTCAGTTTTGGTTTCGACTGAGCAGCTTCATCTCATGCTATCACGCCGCGACCGAACGCGCTGCTTGCGTTTTCGATTATCTGACTTTTCACGAATGTACAATACACTCATTCTCGAGCGATACAAAAACGAAGACCGGGGCATTTTCCTTGGTTCCCGAAACACCGGATATTGTGCGTGCATATGCAAACGGAGTAAGACGTGGCTTAGTCACCTCACCCCACGAGTGCATCTTTGAGCTCGTGTCAGTAATCCCGTCTAGTACCAGTGAACTACAACTGAAATTTGGTCACTTTGAGCCGTACACGTATTTTGTTTGCCAAACGTCCGCTTCTTGTTACTTCATTGGGCGAAAGGCAAGCCGCATCCTCACAGGAGTATCAAAGTTGAGCCAGCGTTGGCGCATTAACTTTTAAGGAAACGCAATAAATTCGACCTCACTACTGCACAAAAGTTACTATGATGTCTTCCTCGTGTCATCACATATCTCACACTCAAATGTTATGCTGATATAAGATTAAGTTTTCGCAAACGCTGAGATCGGCTAGCTACGACGGAGGCCCTAACAAGCGTCCCCTACTCCTCGCTAAGCCTTTTTGGACGACCTTTTACTGACGCCCAAGATCTGTGCCTGAACGGTGAGTCTGAAATTATCTCGGCATACTCAGTGAGGAAGAAAGCAAACACATAAGAGATATTATGGCCATTAGCAACCGTCAAATGCGCTTTGAATAATTTCGTTCGTTTCGCGCACAGGGATTCATGCCCGTCCGGCGCACTTCCACCGAATGGTGCGACATTCTTCACACAAGTGCTCGACTTTTGCTTTCTTAAAATGGTTTGTATGTGCGAATGTGCCTATATGATTGCCGGATAACTTTATGCGTATACGCGATGTTGAATGTTAGTGAAATGCAAGCGGTTGGGGACTTCACGAATGCGTGCAGGGCTGCGGGGCAGTACAGATAAGCGATGAGAAATGTGTTCAAATGGAGCTTTTCAATGGCGCCTCCGAGTTTTACCTCGCGTACTCAGGCGTATTAAGAAAAACAGTAATTGCAAAATGTTATATTTCGTCTATGGACACACGAAACAAACAATTTTCCTGATCAACCAAACTAATGTAAAGGCGCGAGCTCGATGTATGCATACTTACTGGTGTCTACAGCGTGTTGATTCGTACACAAGCAAGATCCCCGAGCTTCGCAGCGTCGAGATAACCAGCACTGGCTAGTCCACATACCTCGAAACGCTAACGGAAAGGCTCAAGTTCAAAAATACAACAAGCATGCGTTAAAACAAGCTATACGTCTCGGGCTTGTGCTAAAGCTTCGAGGTCCGGCCATTTAGGTTAGTTTAGAGACCACAAATGACGCTGTCGGGACCAGAAAACATAAAATAACGGCCGTTTATAGTTCACGCTCTGTGTATAACCTCTTGTCGACGTGTCGATCGAAACCGAAACCATGGCACTCTCCTCCCTGGCCAACTAGTTCCCAGAGTGCAACGCGCGCCGTGTTGCATGCAGGGCTTTATGGAAGTAGTCTATTGCGCAGTCGCCTTGTAGGGCTCGGGCCGCTTTCTGCTTCCCTGCTCCGGATTCGAGGACACCGCTCTTTTTTATCTCTCGTGATCTCTTCCAAAAACTTATATTCAGCGACCCCGGAGGGAGGACGCGCGGCTCAAAAGATGACGGAGCATCATATAGTCAGACCTTGGCTTCGGATCTGGCGTACAAAATCCCGAGTCAAGGCTTGTGCGGGATCCGAAGCCAAGGCCGATCGCCCGACTCGCTCGACAACTGGGAGGGTGGAATCGCGGCTTTGATTTTCTCGCCATGTTCGAGCCTTTGAGGAACTTTGTATCTTTAATTCTTTATAGGTACTGACTTTCTTATTGCGAAGGAAGTAACTGCAGAGTATTTACCGACGAAGACGAATCGGTTAGTCTCCCCTTTCTGCACACGGTTTTGTAGGGTGCCTCGATGTCTTTCTGTTTAGGGCGACGCCATTCTTCGTAGTACCCGATGCGGGCAGCACGCGCTTCCGAGAAAAATAGAAAGAAAAGCCGGTAACACGATGCCGCCGTGGCACCGTCAGTGTCAAGAGCTCGTGCCGGGACACGCGCTTGCTCGCTCTCAGGAACAAAAGAGAAACAAAAGCGTCGGGAACCAAATGGTCAGTTGGCATCATCCAATGCAAAGCGCGCATGAAGGCACCCTAGATTTTGCATTTGCACGAATCCCAAATTGCTGCCACTATCCACGACTAGGGAGCCTTCATGTGCGCTTTGCTAGGGTGATGCCACCCTTTGTAATACCACTCGCCGCCAAACCAGCAGCCATTTTGGTTCACGGCGATAATCCGTGGGGCTTATAACCCTCCCGGAGACAAGCACCTTAACTCACAAGTTTGTAGCAGCGTTGTGGAACCTACGGAGGGAGGATTAGCATTTTCGCCCCTCGGATGGGAGGACCGATGGACACAAAGGCCACTTTCCGGCGCACGGGAAAACAATGAGGAACAAAATGGCGGCGGAAGAGGGTGTGGGAAAGGGAAACAGGCAGTTGGCATCACTCTATGCGAAGCGCACATGAAGGCACTCTATCCACGACTCCTCTTACGGCGAGTAGGCGAGTATCTGCGACCCCGGTGGCTGTAGCGGAGGAACAGGAGGGGAAGGGTCACCTCGGAGGGGCCCCCGAATTCGGGGCATCCGCCGGGGGCGCATCCGGCTTTCCTTGTCCGTCCATTGCTAAAGGGGCTGCATGGATCGACCAAGCCTGACCGACCAACGCTGTCTTACAATTAAAGTGGGGAAAAAAGAAAAAGAAAAAGAAGTTTGCATTGCAAGTCTTCGTTTGATTTTCGTAGAAATCGCTTGTGAACATGATTCGTTGCGTTACTCAGTGTGTCCTATATACGGGTTGGAAGGAACCCGTGGATTTCACGAATAGCGTGTTTTAAAAAATCGTTCCGATAACTCTGATAGCCACCCCGATAACGATATGATCGTGCGCGTACCAACCCGGGGAAGGGCGGGGGGGGGGGCAGGGAAGCTCTTGTCCCCCCCCCCCTTCCCCCAAGTTGTCAGGTGGGCCCAAAGGATACGAAGGGCACCGCCCCCCGGCCCGGGGGGGGATTTGCTTCCCCGCCCCTCAAAAACAAGTTAGTACGCCACTAGGTATGATGCATGTGCAGATGCACCGGCGGAGTATCGTTATCGGAAGTTTCGGAACGACCCACTAGGACTCCCTAATACTGGCATTGGAGCGAAAGCCATGCATGATGCTCGAGCGACCTGCCACCACGTTCATGCCACACAGTCGCAGTTGTTTTTGACAGACCCGTCCTCATCCGCCGGTCGTGCACCCTCAATACTTGAAGTAACATGGCAGGCATACTGGTATCTATAGGTGCGGTTCATCATCCGTCCTTTTAGTCTATCCCTAAAAGTAAAAGCGGTGAACGACATCGAGGGAGTAAACGAAGACGGACTTCACTACAGCGCTGTTGTCGGTTGGTATTTTACTTTGTCCGTGTCGTTTGCGCTGTTTGTACCTTTAAGAATGAACTACTATCTAGCCCAATCGTCAGCATTATTTGGTTAGTTCCCTCTGTCCCGGGCATTCCCCGTGAAAACTACAATACTTGCATCAGAATGGAGGAGGAGTGTGTGGCGGCGGCGTAATCACGTGCACGATTCTCCAACTCGTCCCCTCGGCTGGTGCCATGGGAGAAGCAGCGCCCGAGCAGTCTGGCGGCCCCGTGCAGCGCGCGAACCTGACCCCGCTGGCCATCGGGGCCATTGGGTCGTCGTCGCCCCTCCCTGCGTCCCCCCACCTCCGACGATACCCGCCGTGGCTGTCATGGCCGCACGGGGGTGTCATTCTCCGCGGGGGCCGCCTTCTTCGCCTCGCTGCTACGTTGTTGCCAGTCTGCCTCGTGGCCAGGCCGTTTTGGCCGCTCACGGCGACCCCCGATAGATTGTATTGAGGGGGTCGCGGGCCACCGAGTACGGGCCACGTCTCTCCCGTGCGGCGCCGGTTGTGCAGGCCCCGGAGAAAGAAGGGGGAGCGATAAAAAGGGTGATATATGGGTCGATGGTGCGGAGCTGCCAAAAGCGTGCCCTCGACGCAGCCAGTCGTTGCTGACCACCATATTTATGCTCCACTCTAGTTTCTCTTGTTGCTTGCCATGGTTCGGTACTTGCCTTTACCACTCTCAATCATGCCGTAAAGGTCGCTGTACTTGTCGTTACGATTTCAAATGTGTCAGCATGTATTGCCCTGGCGCATGCAGCCGTCTTTCGTATGGACCAAGGGTTTCCAGAATCCGATCCGCGGGTCAAATCCAACCCGCGGAGGCCTTCTAACCTATTCTAACCGGCCCGTGGCTAGCCGCATTACTTCGAATGAAGCCCTGCCCGCGGCTCGCTTTCAGCGGGCCCGCTTCTACCGACGCAAAAAGTAGCGCGCGTAAAGAAACGATGTCGCAAAGCGCACTAACCGCATATACAATTCTACAAAAAAAAAAAAAAAATTGAATTTTTGTTTATTGATACGGCGTTTTTTCTAGTCATATTATTCATTGGACATTGGTTAGCTAACATACTTACGTATGTTAAAATTCCTTCGCGTTCCCCTGTATATCGCGCTTAGTGTCCTGTGTCGTATCTATTGCATACTGTCAGCGTCAGTTCTTTCATTCTCTTTAGTCGTCTACCCTGCGTGAACATGCCAAAGTTCCTATGCGCTTTAATATATGCCTCGTAAGTTTTCCAGGCCCCAATTATTGTAATATGTCGTAATTAGCTTAATTTTGCATTTCGAAATTAGATATATCTTTTCATCCACATTAGATTTTTTTTTTACTCTAACTTTCACTTTTATGTTTAGATGCTGATATATGATTATTTGTTAAGTTTATTTCTGATTTCTATTTACCTATTTATTATCCGGCCTTCGAGACAGCAACAGATCTCCGATCCGGCCCATTAGCCAAAGAGTTTGGAGACCCCTGGTTTGGACGGTCGTGGTTTGGACTGGACTGGTTTCGTGAGTCCGCGGCGCTGTTCCCGCCGCGCTCTTTCACGCCGTTCGCTCCCTCGTCACGTCCCCTTTCCCTTTTACAAGAGGAAAACTAGAGTCTTCTCGCACGCTTCCAATGACGCGCCGCGGGAAAGAAGGGGATCGAGCGGCCGTGGCCGTGGCCCAACGTACGCGACTACGCAAAACCGAGGCGCAGCGACGACGTCGTTTGCGCGAAACCGCCGACACTCGGGAAGGAAAACTGGCTCTTCAGAGACAACGGTACGCGGACCGTAGGCGGTGATCGAGGCAAGGTGTGGTGGCTGCATCCGAAACCGCTGGTACCCTGGAGAACAAACTGTCTCTCCGAACACGACAGTAGGCGGACCGTTGTGAGGTTCGAATTTCCCACCCGTCGCTGAGTTGGAACCCCGGCTCTACATCCTAACTAATTTTGTCGAGAATCAGCGTAGCAACAACGTCAATTTCAACATCTTTTCTTTTTTTTTTTTTTTTTTGGAAGGCGTTATTTGCGCGTAGAGGTGCAAATAGCGATCTCGAGGAATATTTGGTATAAAATGCTGTATTTTTGGAGCGGCGTTAAATAGTATATGTCTCATTCTGCAACAATGTGTCTATGTTTGCGCAGATCACGTGAATCATAAGCCCCGCGTAACTTCCTCGCATGGCTTGTCCAGTTAGGATTGACGAATTTGCCTCTTCCTGCTCAGTCTGGATAGCTTCGATACATCGGGAGTGATGTGCGTCATGAAGAAACCTATTCACGCGGACCGTGTTTATAGAGAGGCGTATGAAATTAAAGATGCACTCGCCCCTATTTTGTGCTATACGTCGTCAAGGCTACGGGTCTTGGCTCGGCGTCTCCTTCGCTCGAGAACGTGTGCGATTGGGATGCGAGGCGAACCCGGGTGCTCTCGCCGCAATGTAGGACAGGCAGTGCTTCGCCGGTGCCATTTTCAGTGTTCATGGGTATGGCGCGCGTTTTGATCTTTCCGAAGCGACAAACATGCGCGTGCTGGGCTAGTGAGATGGCACGCTGAGCTATGAATTTGTAAACATTATAAAAGTGTAATAATATATATATATAATAATAATAATAATAATAATAATAATAATAATAATAAAAGAAAAAGAAAGCCAGGGCAAAGGACGGATTTCGGCGTAGAAGGAGTCACGATCGCGCCTGAGCGTTCCAGGGAGACCGACTTTCTGCTCGGCATCATAGCGGCTCGCTATGATGGGCGAGACAGCGCTCTCGGGGAGAGAGGAGCGGCTGCAGCCTTCTGCAGCTCACCCCTCGCTGGCTGACCGATCGAGCCCCGAGGGCGCCTCGGGAGTTGCGGGCCGCCGTGCCACGGCACCGCCCGATCGCCCGGGAGGCAACTCTGCGTGCTGCGCCCGGTCGGTCGGCCCTGCCGCGATAAACGTTCCGTAACAACCCTTTTTGGACGCTCCCATTCACCCGTGCATCTGCGGGGACGCATTGTGGCGGCCCCGGTGAAAGTCTACAATGATGCGTGCTCGAGTCGGCCCAGTGTCCTTATCTCCCCCTCCGATGCTGTATACGCTCGGTCGGGGAGAACCCTTCGAGTCTGACGAACTGGGCCATCCGCCTTTGGGTCGCTTCGCTGGAGGTTAGCCGGCCCTACTTCTAAGCGCGGTGTGGCGTCACGCATAAACGGTGGTTAGT
The DNA here is from genome assembly GCA_037355805.1 of Ixodes ricinus. NCBI lineage: Eukaryota > Metazoa > Arthropoda > Arachnida > Ixodida > Ixodidae > Ixodes > Ixodes ricinus. Next base: position 511,046 of record JAZHYW010021752.1, read on the forward strand.
TGCAGGGGAACTCGATACTCCCTGTCTGTATGTGCGTGTGTGCCCGCGTGTCCGCGTGCGCGAAAGGTGTGTCGAGACACTTTTCGAAAGTCCATCAAATGGCGACCGCCAAATTCTGGGCATCGCTTTCCGGGCGTCTGATTCGATACGAGCTCCCGCCGAGTAGTGACGCAACACGTGTCGAATAGGCATGCCCCCGAGAACGCGCCGAACGCTGGCGACGCCGACTGCGTTCGGCGGCACTTTTAAAAAGGATGCACCATTATGTGATTTTAGGCGGACGAGTAGTTTGTCCCGCAATCAGGCATCCACTTCACTGTGAACCTGCCTGGCGCATAGGCAGCGGGTAGAGTGTACTATCGCGGACGATATGAGCAGTCCTTCGTGCATGCTGCTGCCGCTTTCTGAACAAGACGGGTGGGCAGAACAAGCGCCGTCAGTGTGGCCGAACGTCGGGGCGGCGGACGCCGACGGCAAGGAAGCCTCGTCGACCTCGTAGCTGCCGCAAAATTACGCAGATGCATTCTTGGCTCGCGTGGCGCTGGCTTGTCCGTTCTCTTGTCGGAGGAGAGGCGTGCGGTGACGGCGGGCGTCTTCGAGCGGCTGCAGGAAACGTTCTCTCGGACCGTGTTTATCTGAAAGCGCCTCGCAGAGTTGAAGAAGCCATTAAGGGGCTCTTTTCTTTTTTGCCCCTTCCCGGCGGCTGCGTTTCCTCCTTTGTTATCGTATTGCGCGTCGTGTTACGTCATTGGGGACGCGCCCGCCAAAGGAGGAATCGTGCTCGCCAAGAGCTGACGCCCTCCAGCTGCGCCTCGATGGGTCGACCGGCTCCGTAGCGTCCCAAGTTCCGTGTCGGCACTCGCAGTGCCCAGGGCTTGGGCCCGGAGCCTGGCTATGGCTCTGGTCAGACCCTGGGAATGGCGCCCCACAAGTGTATTTCAACTTGTACTCTAAGGCTCGTTCACACGATGCATTTTTCTCGCGCATCTAGTGTCGCGAAACGTAGTTTCGCGAAATGGTTGCGCCGTCTGAACGAGTCCGAGAAGGACGCGCGCATCTAAAAAGTTGCGCGCACACCTCGCTTCTGGAGCGAGCTTTTGCTGAAACTTTGCCGAGTCCTGTCAATCACTCCGAGGGCGCCGCCAATGGCCGCTCAGAAACGCTCTCACGTGGCCTTTGAGGGGGAGCGAGCTGTTTGAGAAGACCACTTCACTGCCGGTGTTGTAGCCGAGCCAAATCCGAAAAAAACCGAAACCACGAACGATGGATACTGCCGGCGCTTCCGCAAGCACGTCAAGCACCACTGAAGGAAAAGTGAGTAGCATATCGGAAGAAAATCCAGCGATGGACGAAGACAATTAGCGGGAGTTGACCAGATTAGAATAGTGCTCATAGCGTTGTTGTCGCGACGATACCGCTGGATAAGAGAGCATCGAGTAAATTGAAACCAAGTTTGCTTTGTTTACAAGCGAACGTGAAACCATGTGCGCTCTCTGAAACAGTTGGCACAGTAAAATCGGGGCAGACATGGGCGCCGAGAAGTAACCAGATTGGGCACGTAGCGTTTCTATGAAGACCATGTGCATTGATAGGAGCTTTGGCAATGAATTGGCTGCGTACGGGCTCGGCGCCTTCACATGTCCTGCACGTACAGGTTGCCGCCTCAATCGGCTTTGCGCACATGCGAGATCGCTCCAAGTAGTGCAGTATGTGAGAAAAAGAAAATTAAAGTGAACTGACTGCATAAAATGCGCAAAGCAGGTCCCCAGATAAATAGCGATCTGATTCGGAGCTCACTCCAAACGGTGCATCGGTACGACCAACTCTCGTGGTGTGTCACGTTCGGAAATACTGGGTGGTCCGGATGGCAGTGGTTTCGATAAATCTCAAAAAGTCATTTTGTTAGCTACGGCACTGTAATTGACCACGTAATTTTGCCTGTGTGGTTGCGTGTTTTCAACTGAATGGTCAACACCGAAACTATTTTCGCGAGTCTAAACGTCATCGTTGTTGCTCGTGAAGTGGTACGTGTGAACGAGCACATTTCGCGAAACTTGAGTATCGCGAAACGGTTGCGCGCCTAAAAGATGCATCGTGTGAACAGACCTTTAAAGAAAGAATAAAATAAAAGGAGGCGGTGTTGTTTTATAACCCTCGTCCCATGGTGCCGGCGACCTGTACTCCAGTCTGGACGTACAGGCTACAGCGCACCGGACGTCGGCCCTGACGGTACCAACTAGCCGAGTGGTACAACTTATTAAAATAGCTAATGTACGTGGTCGACCTTAGTGGTTTTTCTCTTTTTTTTCTTTTAGTCTTTGGTAATTATTTTAGCTGTTTAATAAGTTATATCTAAGGTTCCGCGTTTTCGGTTTCTATTTTTTCAAAAATTCGGCGTACTTTTTTCGGTGTTTCTTATAAAATTCATTATTCGGTTTTTTTCGGCGTATATTTATGCCCACCAAAGTTTATTGCTTTTTCTCGGTGAATATAAAATAAACACCAACGGGCACCGGCGACCAGATTATTCTTGCAGCCCCTGATATTTGTGATCACTCTATAGAATAAACGGCACAGACACATTTGAAAAAGGAAATAGAGACTTTACTTTGCAATTGTGTGCAACTGTAAAGGTAGCCAATAAAAAAAGACAGAAGTGCACAAACAATGTCAGACATGAAGCATATGCCCAGCAAATCATGGAACTTCACCTTCTGTATATCAAGATTACGTGATCTTACCATAGTAAACTCTTACATGTACTTTCCCAAGTTCTCCCCGTTGATCCGCAACTTTTTATTTCCGGTTAATATGACACTGAGCTTTCCGCGAATGCCCTCTCAACGCTAACATTGGACACTGGCAGGCTGGAGGAGATGAAGGGCTGCCCGAGCCAAAATCGGGCCAATCAACCGGTCATGACCGCCAAAAAGCAGGCACCGCGCGACGTTTTGAAGCACAGCACAACATGCAGAGCTTGAACCGTCACACTTCCTTGCTAACGAGCTTGAAAACACGCTCGTACATGGCGATGTCAGGTTGGGGCATTTCGGACTTCAACGCTCGGATCGATGATGCGCGCATTAAACCAAAACGTCGTGATGGCACCCGTGTATCCCATATATCATTCAGACACGTTTCGATAGACACTGTTGTTTTACTCTTTTTCGCCACGCGCCCTGCGGTACGACTGGAAGGTCAAAGTAACCTTTTCCGGTTAAAACTGAATTTAAAAAAAAAACGGATTTTAGCATAATGCACGTTTTTATCGGTTTTTATCGGTTTAAATCGAAAATGCCGAACCCAAAAAACTGACCTTTTTTCGGTTAAAACCGAATTTCCAAAAAACTAATTCAAGGTACTTTTGTCGGCTTTTTATCGGTTTAAACCGAAAAATCCGGAACCCCAGTTATATCGCACCGTTATCTAGCTTCCTCGTAAAGTGGGGCCTTCTGTTCTGACTATAGGGCGCTGTACGTCGAACCTGGAGTTTGAGGGTGTATTATATGGGACAAAGGCGTAAATACTACACCCTTACTTCTCAGACTGCTGGGGTGCCCCACCTATTTCTCTAGTCGGCTCGGTGACTCTGACGGAGCGTGCGCCCGTTTTCAGATATTCATCGCGAGCGAGTTCAAGCCAGTCCGATATTAAATTTCTCCAGTCCTTCTCCAGGGCTACGTATTTAACAACAACTGGTATTTTCGTTACGCATAAACATTACATCCACTCCTGTTGAGCAGCAATATTGACTCGCAATATTGTGTAAATAAACATAAATGAATAAACGCCCCCGGCTGCGCAAAATGTGTACGATGGCACGTGCCATCGCATAACCGTTCTTGAGTTTAGAAGATTCGACACAGCATGCGACAAAAACAAAATAAATCGTAACTTTTTTTTTTTTTGGTATGTTGTTTGATGTTACCGAGAAAGGGGATCGGCGGCCGAGTAGGCAGCGCACACCAGCTCGGCGCATGAAGCGAAATCTCGCGCTGCAGAACCCAGGGATCCTGGGCTGAACGTTGCTGAACCCCCACCCTGCCCGTTTCGATCTGATGAGCATAGTACCGGCGTGCGGTAGTGTATCACTACTGCGTGGTGCACGTTCAAGACCCCAGGCTAGCGGTTTTACCGCTCTGGCTAAATTGCTCATCTAGAGCCGAGACACCTATACGCCCGCCTGAGGCAGACTGACTTTCGGCTGCATAAACGTAATACACACACCATTTCTCTATTTCTTTTTTTTTTCTCGAGACGGCGAGTGATGAACTTTTTACTGTTGTAGTATATAGACCTTTTTCAGTTTAGCCTTGCACTCACAGCCACGTTGTCCCCGTATCCGGTATGCGTTCCAAACAAAAAAGCAAGAGATTACAACCCTCGAACAAGTAAAAAAGTATAGGAGTGGTCATAACAAGAACGACTGACGATTGCAATTAAAATGTTGGGCAACGTTCTACCGTCGAGGCAAGAAGAAATCATCGTTTTCACGCATACCGGAAGTTTGAGAATTGATAGATTTAGGCGGCGCCTCCACGCAGAAAAGGTGTATACGTGAGCGTGGTCGACCTTCGCTAAACGCCCCGAAAATCAGTCCTTCGTCGGCGGCATGTTGACGTGGTTTTCCGCGTGGACATTGATGGACGGCAGCTGACCACGAGGGAAAGAGGAAAGCGACACTCATCAAGTTCCGCTCGTCTTTGCGACGCTGCGAGTTGCAAACCGCTTTTTCCGGGTCGCACTTCCTCCCGAACCTCGCCAAGGGTGCAGCTTCGTTCGGGCGCCGTGCGTAATGAGACGATCCCGCTTGTTTTTCCCGCACGGACGGAACAGCAACGAGCCTTCGTTGTTGCAGCAGCCAGCGAACCGATCTGCGAGGACGAGGCGAGACCGATCAGTGCCTTTGGCCGGGTCCCTTGTCCGAACTCCACAGTCTCGGCCCCTGTTGGGGTCCCCCACCAGAACGAGGTCGATCTGCGGCGTCTTTCGTCGGCAGCCCGTTCCAACAAAGGGGCGGCGCGTGCGTCTTTGCCTCGTGGCTCGGCCGTTTCGCGCTTTATACCCTGCCATGGAAGGCAAGGCCTGCTCGCCGGTGAGCGCTGAATGCCGACCCGCTCGACCAACTGCCCCGATTACGGGGCGGGCGGTGTCCTTTGTCGACGGGCGCATGGCTCGACCTGCTTGCTGTCGCTATTTCACCTGATTCACCTCGGTGTCCGTCGGCAATTCGTAGATGAAAAGCTCGACGGAAATATGCCGGAGACCGCATCGCCGTAACCGCTTCAAGCTCTGCGCTTGTTTTTGCAGGCACCGCTTCATCGGCGTTCAGATGCCACTAATTCGAGCTTGTTCTTTTTGTAGGAGATCTAGGACGAATCCGGCTTAGAGGGCGGTCCATGTCCTGAAGTTTGGCGCTTTAGCACCAGATGAACCCCTACCAATGGACCTTTTCGCGTAAAGACGACACCAAGCGGCGAAGACTCGAACTGCAGTTGGCGTCCGGAAGGAGGGCTGCGCTACTCTCCTGTTCTGCCCGGCTTTTGCCGCTGCATGAGGGGGCCCGCGCATGCGCAGAACTCTTCTTGAGAAAAGTTCGATTTCGTTCGTGACGTCAAAGTGCTTCTGCGGTGGTCCCTGTGGCGGAATCGACATGTTTGGTTCGACATCCATCGTTTGCTGCGTCGTAGCGCCGCCACACTCACGATTGGTTAGAAAAGATTACCTTGGAAGGTCAGTGAAGCCGCGACGGGCTTTTGGCCAAGAACAAGGCCTCTCCAAGCGGCGGGCGCATTCTCTGGCGCTCCTCCGCGCTGCGCGAGAGTCTCGATCGAACGCTAATTTCCGCCAGCTGGCTCGAGGTACCGTTTTACTCCGCGGACAATTTCACGGTTTCCGCTGTCCGTGAGTATCGTGGCACGTGAATAAAGTTTCGACGATCGGAACGTGAGGCGGACTACCCTACCCCCGCGCGCGCTTTCCATCGAGTCGACGCGCCTCTCGATTGCAACGTTTAGTGCGCGTAGATTTCAGAGTGTGGCCAACTACTGATCGATCATCTGCAAGTGTCTCCAAACTTTACTCCAGCCTCTCCGCCCGCTTTGCTCCTTTCCACGCGGCAGCTCACGCATGCGCACTTGACTCTCCGTGGCTTAAGCTGCTCCTTCCCTTAGCTCTCTGCAAACGTTCCAACGGGTTCGCGCATACTTCCGGTATGCGGTCGCGGTTGCCAGACGCGTTCCCACCGCCGCCGCCGCCGCCGCCGCTCAGATGAAGGAAACAGATTTGGTGGCGTGTACGTTGCGCAATTAGGCGGCCTAATGTATCTACACCGGGAGCTCACCGCTGCGGGTTGCTTACAAAACGGTCCCTTTCTCCGACCTCGTTCCTTGGTGCGCCGCGACGGTGAGCTACACGCTGTGAGGAGAGACTGCGGCCGTCCGCTTCGCTCAAGGACAGGAATTACGAAGGTGGTCGGAATAGAAATGTGCCCGTCCGTATATACGCGAGAGATAACGGACGAGGAGAAAATAAAATAAAAAATATATAAAAACAGTCCCTTTCTTTAGATGGGCGTCTTGGCGCAGCGGGCGGTGCACCCACGCGCGTTTTTCCGAGAGGCGGGCGAGAGACCGCGCTCGGCCAAACAGTCGCTCGGCGAAAAAAAAACTAAAAGGAAACCCGTTGTTGCGTCTTCTCCAGCGAGTGTCCGCCCACCTTGTTTTAGAGGAGCGCTTTGCTTGGTTTGCTCGGCTTTCTCTGCCCTCGCGCCGCCTCCCGAAACGACTGAAGGCACGGCGTACTCGATACTATATGTGCAAACAAAAGAGAAGCCTGAGGGCGTTTCTCGCATTCAGTGAAACAGACTGAGACATATACGAGGAAAGGGGTGGTGCGTAGAGACGAGCGTCACGCTGGCTGCGCTCGCGCCCTGCGGTGGAAAGCGCGTTGAAGAGACGACGTGCGTGAAGTGGGAGCGTCGAAAGGCGCTGGTTTGGCGTAAAGGAACTTACCAAGCTACGAGTTCGTGCTTCGATGTCTCTGCGTTCTATGTCAGTAGCGTGGATGTATGGTTTTAGCCCTGTCGTTATCTAAGCACGAGGGAATCGCCATGGGGGACACAGGTACCTATTCGCGACTCCAGCGAACTATAGGGGGCGCGCTGGTCAGGCAAAATGGTGGACGAGAGGAGGTCGTTTTCGTCGTTCAACACGCGGACCACCATAAATGTCTTGCACTGCAGCGTAAAATCGGTGTTACATATGAAAGCAAAGCAATTTTTCGAAGGTAGAAACCTTCTTCTAGTCAGTGCGTAGGAATGACACGGAGGAAGCATAAAAATAATTACTGGGAACGATGTTTGTTTCTATGCTGCCTATACGAGAACCAAGCAGCGATAGCAGACGACAGAGTCGAAACGACCTCCTCTCTGAGCTTCTCGGCGTCGCCGCTACGCGGCGTCGATTTCGCTGGAGTCGCGAATAGAACAGTGGGTAAACAAAAGAGCCGGGTGACGTTGTTGTCGCAGTCGAAACGAATACACCTACACTGTGCGTGTCATGTTTTCGCGTGGCATTCTGAGACTACGAGCTTCCTTTACCGTACGAGCCTCAGCGACTTCATGAGGCGAAATAAACGAAAGAGTGTGTACGTAGTCTACCACTCTCAATATTCGCCATCCCACGACCTTGTTCATCCTTTCTAGTGTTGGTAGCTTGGTCACGCCAGCACAAACTCTGACCGTTTTCCCCTGCCTCTTTCTCTTTTCTCTTCTTCTTTTTTTTTGGTCTCTCTCGTATTTTTACGTGTCTGTTCTCTGCCAGCTACTCGCCTCGTTTCGACGCCCTAACGGAACTATTCTTTGGTCAGACAGTCGGATGAGGCATTGCTGATACTCGTTTCGTTCAGTCCCCAGCCGCGCCTGTTTCGATCTGGATGAGCATCGTGCCGGCGTGCTGTCGTGTATCACTACTGCGTGGTGCACGTTAAAGACCCCAGGCTAGCGGTCGTACTGCCCCGGCTAAATTGCTCATCTACAGCTGACACTCACGTCGCCCGTAGATATTCATTCATTCATTCATTCATTTATTATTCCTTGAGGACCCGTTAGGGTATTATACAAGGGGGTCAATAACACACTAATAATCATCGTTTAAAATAAATTAACACTCACGGAGAGGAAGTCAGCAATACAGGTTAATCAAAGAACAACAAAATACAAGTAGTTATCAACATTACACAATATTATTAATATTTTTAACGGTATACACTGTGAACAGTAAAAAGGAAGAGAAAAAAATTAGCATATAGACAGGTTTGTAAGTTCAAGGTAATTGATCAATTCTTTGGCAAATCTATCAGAGTTAGTCTCGGTTACAACGCTATCGGGTAATTTATTCCAGTCCTTGATTGTCATGGGCAGATAGGAGTTATAAAATGCTACAGTTGAACTAAAAATCGGGCGAACTTTGCGGGAGTTATCATGGTGGAGAGATATGCTGTGGGGTGGAAGGAAGAGGGATGCTCTAATAGAGGCATTGTTATAGTATAATTTATGAAACAGGGTTAGTCGAGAGAGAATGCGCCTAAATGAGAGTGAGTGAAGGTTAGCCTTGCTCCTTAGGCCTGTTACGCTACGAAACGAGAGTAGTCTGTGAAAATGAACCTTAAAGCTCGGTTTTGAATTGCCTCTAATTTCATAATCAGGCAATGCTGCCATGGGGACCATACAGAAGACGCATACTCTAGACGAGATCTAACAAAGGTTATGTATGATAATTGTTTAATTTCAGGTGAGGCGAGTTTGAGGTTACGCCGAAGATATCCCAATGATGAATTAGCCTTAGATAAAATAAAATTAATGTGAGTTGCCCAAGATAGATCACAGGTTAAATGAACGCCGAGGTATTTATAAGATGTACAGGGGTCAATTGTTGAGTCGTTGAGTTGATATGAAAAGAGTGATGGGGACTGTGATCTGGTGAAAGACACTAGTTTAGTTTTATTTACATTAACTGTCATTTGCCATTTTTGACACCATTCTTGTAGTATTAGTAAGTCAGCCTGTAAGAGTAGGTGATCATTATTATTACTTATTTGTCTGTATAGAGCACAATCGTCAGCAAAGAGGCGAATTTCAGATGTTAGGTTAGCGGGAAGGTCGTTAACGTATATTAAGAACAGCAAGGGGCCCAGAACACTGCCTTGGGGTACACCGGACGTTACACGAGAAAGAGGTGAACGGGACTCGTTTACAACAGTATATTGTGTACGATCGGATAGGAAATTTTTTATCCAAGTGATTATTGAATTATGAATACGCAGTTGGGTTAGTTTTTGTAGCAGACGTTGGTGGGGCACTTTATCGAATGCTTTAGAAAAGTCTATGAAAATGACGTCGGTCTGTAATCTCTTGTTAAGGTTACTGTGAAGCTCATGAACAAAATGTATTAGCTGGGTATCACACGAATATGTCTTACGAAAACCATGTTGATTTTTAAAAAGCAGATCATAACTTTCCAGATATTTCATGATAGAAGAGAAAATGACGTGCTCTAGTAATTTACATGAGATGCTGGTGAGAGATATTGGGCGATAGTTTGAAACAACATTACGATCCCCACTTTTAAAAATAGGGATAACTCTACCAATTTTCCAGTCAGACGGAAGCTTGCCGACATCAAGTGACTGTTGAAAAATAAGGGTTAAAAATTGGGATGAGATATGTTTAGTGTTTAGTGACTAACTTCAAACTGTATAAACATACGCGCAACAAATTTCATTTTTGCTGTTATTTTATTTTTTAATGTTTGCGAATGAGCGTTTTTTTACGCACGGTGTTAGTGGCGTCTCTATTCGCATTATCAATCACCGTAAGCGTCCTTCTTGCGCGAGGTGAAGCAACACCATTGAGCGGCCCGCGTGCACCGACCGCGGCGCCGTTTCGAAGAACCGCGAGTGTCCACGCGGCACACATCGCGGACGAAGGCCACGGCGCCTGATTGGGCGCCAGCCTGGGTTGATCGATTAGGGGCTTTTAACTTGCGGCGTTCGAGACGGACGAGTCGAAGGTGCGGCACTGCGCGCACGATCTCTCTGAGCCGAGACAAAAGGAAATCGATCGGCAACACGGACTGTTCGAGACACGAGGAGCTCGAGCCTTTTCTGCGGGATTCAGTTTCGTTGATTTCGGGTGGATCGGCCCGGAAGAAAGCGACAGTGACGTCGTTCCACGATATTGCCGCCCGGTTTCGCCGTCTGCTGCGTACGTCGCGCTCCTTAATGACTTTTCGATTGTTGGACGAGGGGAACTGCTGATCTCTATAGTGCGACTTCGGAAGGTCTGTTGGTGAGAAGCTCGGACGCCTCTCGGTTGGGGGTTGCTCGGGGAAGGACGCGTGAAGCTGTCTTCTTTCCTCGTCTGTGTTCGTCTGGAGAAGTCACGGCGCACGCTTGGATGTGCGCGCCGTGTGGCCTTTGTGAAGCATTTTCTCTCCAGTTCTTCGTGCGACCTTTCTCCCGTCACGCACTTTCCGTTTTCCGCAGCCAGCACCCCTACCACACGGAGCTGGAACGCGTCTTCGACCAGTTTGTTTATAGCGGCCTATTCTGACCCTGCACTCAGAAAAAGGTGGTCTCGAAGTGGCAACGATGACGTCACAGAAACCTCCGTGTCGTGTTGTCGTTTGTCGCGATCCTGGCGGTTGGTGTTAGAAGTCGCGGTTGTCGCAGAGTCCGCACTCCTGACTGCTCGTGAGCTTCCGTGGTTCGTCAAGATGGAGATCTACCTGCAGCAGAGCATGCTTCTGCCACGTTCACCACCCCTGCCATGACACCACCGCCAGGATCGCGGCCTGCGATGACGTGGCGCTTCTATAACGTCACCAGGCGGAAATGGAGGAGGGACCACTTTTGTAGCGTGAGCTACACTGCCGAGGTTGAGCAGTATCGCGTGACTCCTTGAGAGCCGTGCTGCGCATGCGCGAGGAGCAGTGACGTCACAGGGCGCGCAGCTGGCGCGCCAGAGCCGCCGCCGCCGCGCGCGCCTCGCCGGTCTGCGCATTCCAGAAGAGCGACGTCATAGCCGCGGCAGACGCACTGGCGCCGGCGCGTGCCCAGCTGTGCGCCTCCGTTGCGCAGCAGCCAAGTCTGACGCTGCATTGGGGTTGTGGGGATATTTATACAGCGTGTAGTTGGTCAGCCATTTAAAGTTGTGACGAGTCACTCGCTGCTTGTGATATATAATGAGAGCCGCTTATAGCGGCTATCATTTTGTGCGCATGCGCAGAGGTATCAGTGGGGGTATACATATAGCGGGGCGTTTGCCAGTGTGGTATAGCCATGGGGAAGGAGAGCGAAATTGCTGCTCAGCGGCGCAGAAGAGCGGAGAAGCTTAACTCATCGAATCCCGAGGTAGTTGCCTGGTAATTAGCGGTTGAGCGTAGGAAGAACGAACAGAAGGCTAAACGTGCTGCGGAGACACCGGAGCAAAGGGAGGAACGTCTAGCAAAGAGGCGTCGCCAGGAAGCTGAGCGACGTGCCCGGCCGCTCACGCTACGTATATCCTGGCCTAGCCGAGCTAAACCAAAATATACGCAATTCTTTTTTTTTTTTTTTTTTTTTTAGGACGGGGCAAACATTAGTGGGAAACGCGTTCCAGACACCATACCTCTACTGAAACGCCGAGGAGAGGCTGCTGTGAGCGAAGTGCGAATCTATAGCGTCGTCGGTAACTCGAACTCCGCGGTTGCTTGCAGTCGGAATGCATCGACTCTCGAATTACCCACACACCGTTTACCGGCGTGGGGAAAGAGAAAGAGAGAGGGAGAGAGCGGTGCCCAACGCTGGCATGCAGCCGCCGCGTCGGTGTCATCCTTCGCAGCATCTCGATGAATCTCCGAGTCTCCCGGCTGCACGCATGCCTCGGACTTTCCCGTCTCGAGTATGAGTGCATGCAGATTTGAAAGCGGAAACCGTCGTCTGATAGTGGTCGGCAGTTGGCGCTTTGCTTTTTCCGCGCCATCTGGTACTGACTAGAGTAACTGTAAATGCTAACGGGCGTCTGACTCGACCCTTTGAGCCATTGCCCAGTGCCCACAACCATACCACACCTCTCCTGGCTCCCCCTTCCCTTTCACCCCGAAATAAAACAATCCTTTGAGACAGTTGCGGTTTCGATCGGTTGCTAAGTATGATTGTGCACATTTCGTTTTTTACTCCAATTATTGATTCCACAGTTTACCACAAAATTCTGAACGTCAATTTCGTTCGGATCAGCCCGCTCTTTATTTCCCTTTTATGCGTGACGTTTCGTAAGCGTGTCTTCCTTCCTCGTGTCACGGGGTCGGGCGGCGCTCGAGGAGGCCCAAACTGCCAAACTCAAGTCTCTCTGAATCCGGCTTCTGCGCACGCCCAGTGCCCAGCAAACGCGGGCTTTCTTTTGCAAGCAACCCGTTAACGTACAAAATGCGCCTCACTTTTTACGCTGTAAAATCAGTCTCTGAACGTTTTTGATCGCACCTCGTAGATCGCCGATTCGCCGCGTTTGATCCAATTCGCGCCGTACTCTCGAGAAGGAAGGCGGACAAATCCCGTTGGGCCGCCCCTCGCGCAACTGGACTGACCCGACGCCCGAACGTGGTGCGTCGCGCGGCGACGGGGCGACCCTGTCGGTCCCCCCGGGGCGTCCGGAGAAGGCGCTGGTGTCGGGGCGACCTCGGTCGAGACGGCACCCGTCCAACGGGTTCTCTCCCGGGTCCCCCTTTGGGCTCTTTCCGGTTCTGGCCTCGTCAACCGGCCGCCGAGCCCGAGAGGTCGAGCCGAACACGTGCCCCGCGTGCCCAAGTAGGCCACCGCCGTCGAAGAACCAAGTCGAACCCGGGACCTTCTTCTTGGGGTCGGGGAGCATCCGTTCCGCTCCTCGGTTCCTCTTCGACCTGCGCTCGCTTGCATTTAGTAGGAGGGCTTTGAAGGACACGCGGTTGCTGGCACGCTCCCTGGTTCCTGTCGTCGATGTGACACGCGCAGTCTTGATCCGGAAGGCACGCCGTAGATCTCTGAAAAGTTCAAATGTGCTGGTCCTTATAGCTCAAACTAGCGACGTATCAGTCACAGATATCGTCGACAATTGATTGTGTAAAACAAAGTTCGGGAGCCATTCACGCAACAAAATGTTTACGAAAAAAGAACGCGTACGAAGTAAAGCTGGCAGATTTATTTTCAATCGCCCTCGTTCGACAAATTCTGCCTCCGTCGCAAGGATGATTTTTTTTCCCCGTTTGCTACGTGCTCATTACTTTATTGATTTTGACAAATATGGTGCACATGCAAAATGTGTTAACACAACTAGAACAAAACAGAATGAATCCATTATGCCTTACAGATTTAAGTCGGACACTTTTAAGGACCCTTTCTTTAAGTGCATCAACGAATGGAATTGTCTTCGATGAAATGCTGTAAGTACTGCAAATGTGCCTGATTTTCTCTGTATCAGTTCTTAAACTTAAAGGGGCCCTGCAATCATAATTAAGCGTCTACCTTTTTTGCGGTTTCCACGTCTCTTGGGGTTCGGGCAAGCCAGCGGGCACGGAGAGAGTCACTAAATATCAGTGCGTCATATTTTAACCGGACGACGCGGAAACCTCCTCCACCGACGGGGGCGACCTGCGGTACCGAAAGCGCGCGTAATGTGACGTCTTAGGTCCTGGGCTTACTACTGGTCAGAGCCGCTAAAAGCTTCTTTTAGTCGAAATACAAAATATAAGTGGCGCGAACCGTTTCAATTACTTATAAAAGAGTTTTTGTTCAGTATTTGAGATCAGAAAAGAAACAAATGTAGTTTATAAAGTACGGAAACAAGAAATGATCCGTCGACATACCCGCCACCAATCGGTGGAAAAGGCGGCGCCTACTAGAAAAGAGTAGTGGGATCAGGCGCCGACACGGAAAGGTCCCGGATGTACGCGGCGGCGCTGCGGCCGTAAGGACCGAAGGACCCGGCCGGCTCTGAGCGTTCCCAAGCGCCTTCGGTGAGCAGCTTTGTCTTGCGGTTTGGCCGTTTCGCGGTATGGCAGCGCGAAGTGGCTCCCATTCTGAACTGATCTTTACCCCGTGTTTGCTGTCGTTTGTGGCCAATGAAGTGTCATGCCGAATTTGTGTTTAATCGCGCAGCAAATGCAATGAGAGCCGCTCTAGCTGCCCGCTACATACAGCCTATCCAGAACACGCTTTAGTGGCGCCCTCTCGCGCCGTCGACACGGAGTACGGCAGCCGTGAGCGCTCGCTCAGCTCACCACCCCTCGTCTAGTTCACGGCCACTCAAGCAGACTTGTACTGTACGCATTACAAGTAATCAAATTACTTGTAATCGATTACTTTTTGGAGTAATTTTGTAATCAGTTGATTACTTTTATTAGGCAGTAATCACAAGAGTAATCTGATTACTTTTTGAAGTAATAAAATTACTTGTAACCGTTACTATTTTTCCACGGGACACCCCCCCCCCCCCCCCCCGGCACACGCCTGTTTTTTCTGAAATGACAAAAATAAAATTTGCTTTTTTTTCGAACGGAAAAAAGAAAGATTTTTGCGGAGCTATAGGAAACGAGGTCAATCCCTTTCTATGTACAGTTTCTGTAGAATGTCCGTTTTTTTTTTTTTTTTTCGAGCTGGGACTGGGAGTGGGAAGCCACAGGGAAGCCACAGTGCGTGACAAAGGCCATTCAGGGCGAAGTTTGAGGGAGCAGAATGTAGCTTTGTAAGTCCTTCGTTCAAACTAGCCCCCTCACGCACACACACACAGAAATAAAAAATAAAAAATCCTGCTTAGGGTACCTACTCGCAGCCCGTAGGAGAACCAGAACCGAAGAATGCCTAAAGCGGATGCAAAATATAACAAAGCCATTTGAAATATTTCCCCATTTCCCTACGTGGTCTTTGTGACAAGCAATGTTTCGAGTTGAGAAGTGGTCGGGGCGATCTCTTCCGCTAATGGATACTACACATGATCCGTTTCAAATCCTGGAGCTGCTGCTCTTTTGTATAACATGCGAGCTCATCCACATGTGAATAATAAAATGAGTGACGCAAACTTTGAGCGACAACCCTTGCTCAAGCTTAACAAGATCTAGAACCCCCCCCTCCCCTCCCCCCCCCCCCACACACACACACACTGGCGAACGCCCAAATCATTAAACTTCTTCAAACGAATTCTATGCTTGTGTCCGTATTGTGAAGGTGCAACGACCACGAAGAGGGAACCAGCTTTTCTTCTTCAATACTTGTGCAAATGTGAAATATAGGTTGGAAGTAGTTCATTGTTATGAGCGCTAAAGATGTGTCTTCACACAATAAAGTAATCGGAAAAGTAACGATTACTTCTTTAAGTAATGTCCAATTACTTTTGCCGTCGAGTAATCAAGTAATCTAATCGAATACTTTTTAGCCAAGAGTAATAGTAATTGTAATCGATTACTTTTTTTTAGTAACGTGTACAAGACTGCACTCAAGCAACCAAGGACGTCATGAAGGAGGTTATTTTTTGCTTGTTTTTGTAATTTTAATTTGTCGACAACTTCTAAAATAAATCGAAATTCGAGAAAAGAAAAGTGTCATTAAGTTACTACGTTCAGTGCGCTCAGGTTTGGTGCAAATTAAAAATTAGTAAAAAAGCCATTGCAGGGCCCCTTTAAGGGTGACTTTACTTTTAAGTTTTAACGGGCCTACCGACTTGCTTTGACCTCGCGGCTGGCAGTTGGTTCAAAATTAACGAGCACCGAATAAATAAATAATTCAGAGTCGCACGCATATGCCCTAAACAGAGATTTGTACCTGAGGCAAGGGACGGCCAATTGAGGGATGTAATCAGTTCGCTCGATGTATTCACACTCTATTCATCACGAGGACATGTACAGACCGAGGAGGCTTTGCCCGCGCGCGAAGGGGACGAGGTCAGCATTGACCTGTCCTCTTATTTGCATGGGGTTCAAACGCGCGACACGCAATTATGATTTTGATGCATGAGCGCGTGGGCATGCAGGCTGCATGATCGCTGCTCGTTTGGCTTCTTCGTCGCTTTGTAACAGGGTGAAAACTTGAAGTTTAGATTTTTTTTTTTTTACCTTTTTGAATAATTGATCTTTCGGTTGCGAAGAGCTCGAGCATATTGCATTATACATTTGCAAGCGGAGCGTTATGGCTGATGCGCGGTGCGTACGGGCACGCGTGATGTGGACAAGTTTGGAACTGCACGAGCCTGCAAACACGAAGAGAAATATGTAAACATCCAGGACGAGGTCACAGTCCTGTTTGCCTCCAGCATGTTTGCTTATCTAACGTTTTCTGAAGAAAAAAAAAAGGGGGGGGGGGGTTGGGGGTAGTTATTGGATACAGGAATGCCTGACTCATGTGAAACATAAACTTGTCATATAAGTTGGTAAGTTCTACTCGAATGTCGGAGGAATGAGTACACCGACGTCGCGAGTGACGGCTGCGGAGCGACGTGCCCCAGCGAGAGACGCGGAAGCGTGTTCCCGGACGAGTCGTTTCTCCTCGGCGCGACCCGAAAGAGACTCCGCCCAGCGGGAAGGCGAGGACCCGGGAGGGTTGCTTCCGTTTTGACGCGAGATTAAAGTGTGTCCCGCGAGCGAGATTGAGCTGAAGCGTCGAAGCTATGCGGCCCCTGTGCTCCGAGGCCGACCCCGGCGATGCAGTGATGAAGATCGACGACAATTGATTTAGGGAGCGTGGTGTAAAACGGCATTACAGCGCATAAGGTTTTTTTTTTAATATTTTTTGTGTGACTTGATTGATTAAATTTTGTTACAGTTTTTTTTTTTTTAGTTTGCGCTTTCCCTTTCTTCCTTTTCCTCCTCGCGCCCTTTCTACCCTGTCCACCTTTGCTTGTTTCCTCCTCCCCAATGGCGAGGAGGATCTTCTGCCTTGCAGAATCTAGGGTTTGATCGTCGGCCCTTGACGGAAGCTATATCAGATTTTCCGACCGTGGCAAAGGTATACTACGGCCGGACTGGATTCGCGCGTATCCAGTCCTGTGGCCATGAACAGTGGTGCTTGTCAGGGACGCTAAAGGCCCAAAGCTCGCGCTTGTAGCCTCTGCTATGCTCACACTTAAAGTGAAAGCTGCCAGAAGCTTTCGGGAACAACAACAAAACAAAAGAAGATGACTTAAGAGAGAAGGACGAGCTGTTTTGTGTAAAACCAATTAGTGCAATTCTTGCGCGTCGTTAGCTCACGTAAATTTGGGTTCCTTTGTACCGTGCACATGCGCCTTTCAGTTAATGAAGCTATGGCATCTCCGCTATTTTCTCGCTCCATCGCAAAGTGATCGCACATCGGCGCCTCTTGGCGCTAGCTCGTACCAGAGTATTTGAAGGACTCTGCTCGTACTTTGGCTTCGCTGCCATTTTCGATCCAATCGTTTATGCCTGTTTCTGATTTACACGCGCGCTGCGGCGCGGCCTGCAACGAAGGTTGTCTTTCACTCGGAAACAAACTGATACAGAAGAGAGGACTACCGCCGCTCTGGGGCCGATATCCGACGTAATGGAATTGTCGATCCCATTTGATTGCCAAGCCCAAACCGAGGGAGAGAGAGCCACGGCAAACCCATGCGCCTCGGGCGGGGAGTCTTCCGAAATGGGCCAGCTCGGAGAGGGACGCTGCCTTGCCCCGCTCGACGGGGCTCTGCCCTCGACGACAGGGCCCCCTTGATTGAGACGTTCCACCACCTGTGACGGGACATTTCGCCTCCGCCTCTTCCAGGTAGCTAGCCCTACTTCCAGGGGCCGTCCCCCTCTCTCTCTCTTTCTCCCCCCCGAAAGCCCCCATTGTCATTAGTTCCCCCCGGAGGTGGGTGGGGACTCTCTCTTCGGAGCGGGGCAGACGGGCAGACGCAGGAAGCCGGCAAATGGGGCCTTGGGCCACGCTCCCCCTCCGCGTTGCTTCTTTTTTGCTGGGAGTGTTGCTCGGCTTGGATGGAACGCGGGTTCATTTCTCCCTCTGGGGCCGCTTATTATTTTTGCCCCTCTCGCGGGTAGGCCCTCATTTTGGGGGTTCCGAGAAGATGGTCCTGCTCGCCTGCATGGCGTCCTCCTTTGCTTCGAGTGTTTTGGCGAGCCCGCTTTCTGTCTTCTGCTGTTTATGTCGTCTTCGGCTGTTCCGGCGTGGGTCGCTCCCATCGAGTGGATGAGCGTCGATTGTTGGACGTTGACTTTCACCGGCCAGTGCTTTTATATACCCGTCATCAAAGTCGCTTTGCTCTTCTGCGTAGCAGCGATCGGATCGTACGACGTTCATGAGAGCCTTTGTGTGGTCCTCCGCTCGGACGGGTCGGGTTGGGCCAGTTGTTTTCTTAAAGGGGTACTGAAATGAAATTTTAGCGCCCATCTTTTTGCATAAATATGGGCTAGGGACAGGCACCACCTCGGAAATATCAATATCGCGCTGTAAAACACAGGAGAACTAATTTTAAACCTAATTAAACGATTTCAAATTCACATCTGGTGGATGGTGGGAAGTTCTCGTGACATCACTTGTGGCATAGGAGCAGCGCCGTTCTGCGGAAATACGGCGTGCCGGCAGAATGAGCCTAGGCCTGAACGCGTTTGCAAAGCCTTGACGGAGAAAGCCAAAGCGTAGTTGGCCACAGTGAGCTCGTTCTCGTTGCGGCTCTATGCACGACACGACGCGAGCACGCTTCTGGCACGGCCGGTATTAGTTGCTGCGAGTTGCGAGCTGCGAGCCGACGTTAAAAACGACACGTTTGAACTACGAGATTGTCAGCAAGAGCCACGCAAATACCTGTTCACACTCGGAGCGGACGCGCGCGTTTGATCGAAGTGCTGGATTCGCTCTGTTTTAGACCGCGTTTCGGTAAGCGCTTCGGGACCGATCTTTCACGATTGCAACTCGATACTGACGTGACACTCGGCAAAGAAAGGCTGGACCGACATCGCGCAGCTCCAGTGACGTTGCGTCGTGTCAGAATAAAAATGGCATACTAATAACAAAGTGTACATACCGTGTTGCGAAGGTAATCCGTACGGTGTTTATTTGAGCTCTATATCAGACAAAACAAGGCGATAGAATCAATGAGAGTCCCTTTTCGACGACAGCGTTCGTCCCCGCTGCCTCGGAAAACAAAGAGATCGAGATGACAAGGGGAAAAGATTGACCTCTGAAATTTAGTTCAGGGATCAAACTATTCATCCGGGAAGGGTCGGGAAGGGTCCACAAGGGTCGCGCGGGCATATTCCATTCAGCAGGCCAGCCGGTCGTGGGCAGACGGTCTTGGCCAAGGACCGCCGGAACAACGGTGCGTCGAGTCGGTGTTGCTGCTAGGCCTACTATATTCTGCCGAGCTCGCTTGGTCGGTGGAATCGTGGCCGTTGTTGCTCTTCTCGGGTGTTTGTGGATCCAGCGTTCTTGTTTGTCATGGTCTGTTTCAAGTACTCTATCCTTTTTTTCTTGCTGGTTGAAGTCGGGACGCGCGAGAAGAGCACGTAGAAAAATAAATGTCCGTTGGTCGTCGCGACCATGTAACTGAGCGACGCTGTCGGCCATGCGGCTTTGATCGTAAAAAATGCGTAAGACAGCTTCGGAGCTGTCGTAGGAGTCTGTCGTAACCTGCGCAAAAGTTACGACAATTTCGTTTCGAGAATACGGGTTTTCTTTCGAATTTGTCGTACGCACTTTTTTCGTCGTAAGTTCGCTTTGAGAATCCAGCCTCCGAGCTGGTTTTGTCAGCGGTGCCGTGGTTGCCGACTTGCCGTGGTGCAGCGTGCGTGCAGCCCTTGCACATCTCAAACGGCCACGTTGTCACAGACCGTAAATCGTCGACGCGCCACCAAGTGGCAACGCTCGTAACCACAACATCCACGCCGTAGCCTTTCCCGTCTGGCACAAGTGACGTCACGAATGCGCCGAATATCCCAAGACGCATCGCGCTCTCCGATGGCTGATTTTCGAGCGCGCGCCCAATCGGGCCCCTCAGGGTGAAAAATATAGCCATCCGTTCAAAATACAAACGCGCGATTATGATTTACGGATATCATTGATCATATTAAACCTATTTCTGACCATAATAGGTGTATTTCAAGTTTCGCTTCAGTATCCTTTAACCTACGAATACGTATCACCAAATCCTACAATCTTCTTCTTCTTCTTCTTCTTTTATTCTTAGCAATGCAAAAAATAAATTGGTTGCTTTGTGATCTTTTTTTTTCTTCGTAGGAAAATTAATTGGTGTCATTTGTTCTTGATTTTCTTGTTTATGATGTATTGCCAGCCTCCTGCACGCTGAAAACTTCATTAAAACGCGGCTGTGCCAGTCTTTGTTGTGTTGGCCACTCACGTTTATAACAATTTCGATGGGTTATTATTAATAATAAAAACAATGTTATTAATCATATGCTTGGTTGTACTTCTTTCGTTCATTTGAAGATGACTGTTGTAACTGGTCCTGATTTGTGGGAAACGTTGTGGATAAACAGTTCTTTCAATGTTTTCTTTCGACGTTTTGATCGAAACCACCGATCAGGTCTGCTGGACCGATCATATTAGTGACGACGAAGCATATATCACGGTACTAGATTCGCCTTTTATTTAGCCCCGATGTGTTACGGGACTCCTCCGCTCAGCCCTTACTCCGTCAGCCCCCAGGGAAGTCTAGAGATGATTCTGTTCTCATAGTCTCTTATCCATTCCAGGCTTATGTATAACGAACTTGAGCACAGGGACCTTGATTAATGCTTAAAGGGGCGGTGCAACGAGTTTATGATTAAAATAATTTGCATCTTGTCATTTTTACGTTGTTTATCATGTCCCGGAGGATAGAAAAAACACCTCCTTCATTAAAAATGTCACGATTCCGCTGCATAATCGCAAAGCAAAAGTCGAGCTTTTCCCCCACCTGCAACCCCAAGTGGCAGCCGAAGGAACTACGGCGAAAAGATTACGTGACCTCGCTCGTCTCTAAGCTGCAGCATAACGCCCGCTAATGTCACGCTGAGAGAGGGAGAGGAAGCGTCCTCCGAGATAGCACACGGGAAGCTACACGGCACTCCGAATGACGTCACTGGGAGTGCGACCAGGTGTGACCCTGAAGACTGGGAGTGAGTTGAGGGGTGCCCGAAATGCCAATATTTATCTTTTTTTTTACGCAACAACTAGGCCACGCAGGCGAAATCGGTTTTCTGTTCTTTACTTCAAAAGTGTCAGAGGGCAACTTCCACAAATTTTTGACCGAAGTCTGGAAATCGTTGCACCCCCCTTTAACGTATCCCCGTCGCATATTCGCCTTGACATGTAGACCATGTTCGTAGGCCTCGTAAGTAGTTTCAGCCGATTGTTTTCGAGTGCCCGATAGCCGCTCCGGGAGAGTTACGCTTGGAAAGGACAGCGCAGGTTCCTGGTACAGATATTAGGGACTTGTCGTGGATTGTACGCTGAGGATCGCGGGCCCTGCGGACGCGTGCTGAGTCCGCACTCAAAGTGACGGCACGAGCTTCCGCTAGTAACGTAAAGCTCCTGCGTATGGTCTACGAAGGTTCCCTATTGTTCTAAAATGTGATCCCTTAAAGGGGTAGGGAAACGAAATTTCAGCGCTCATTTTCTAGCTTGAATGTGTTGCATGTTGCACCCTAACCTCAAAAACACCAGTCTTCCGTTGAAAGGCACAAGAAAACTAATTTTAAAGCTAAATAAACGATCTTCCAATGTGCACCTGGTGGATGCATGCGGAGCCTATTTGGGAGGTAGTCTAGCAACGTTGTGGAATCTGCTACGTAGTCGTGACGTAGCAGATTCCTCTGGCGCAGCGCCGCTCTTTGGCATTTCAACATTTTCCTTCTTAGCTTTCCTCCCCAACTCACAAATCGCGAATTGAACCAAACAGTCCAAGAAGACGGAAAGGGTGGACTCTCCTCTTTCTCGGACCCTCGTTTGTGCAGCCGGATGCAGCCATTCTCCCCTAGAAGATTAGCCAGTCGCTCAAAACTCGGACAAAGTTGCTTTCCCCACCCCGTTCAGCCCTAAGCTGACAGTGCTGTGGAAGCTACGTGCTTCTTGGGCCAGCCACACGCTCGTCACCCCACGGGCACTTCGAACGGCTCGGTTGTAACGCGATGACGCTATTGACGCCACCACAACGCTGACAACGCCACCAAGGGCAAAGCTCATAATCCCGCCAGCCTTGCTACGTCACGAATGCGGGGAAACTTTTCTTTCTGTTTTTGTTTGCGCCGGATATCCCATGACGCATCGCGCCCTCCGTTCGCTTCTCTTCGAGCGCTCGCTCGAGTGCACCGTTTGGAACGAAAAATATAGCCAATCGTTCAAAATACAAACCTGCGATTATGAATTACGGTTATTACACGTCATGCTTGACCCATTTCCGAACGAAATTTGAAAATTTCAAATTTCGGTTCAGTATCCCTTTAAAACAACCGAAATTCCCCAGTACCTTTCAAGTGCTTGGCTGCTCGTATAAATAGGGAGTTTAAGTATATCTCTCCGATAACTTCTGATAACCCGATACTCCACCGATGCCTTTGCACATGCATCGCATCGCCATCGGGTTTCGTTATCGGAGTCATCGGAACAATCTACAAATGCTCCCTAATACCACCTTCAGCAGAAAAGCGCGTGTGCTTGAGTGCTCGTCTCTGGCGTCGAAACATATCAGCCGATGAAAACGCACGACTATTGGTTCTCTTCCGCAGTGGCCGTGACGCTGACGATGAGGCCGAGCTGGGCGCAGCCGCTGCACTACGAGGCGCGCGACGTGGTGGAGGGCGAGAGCCTGCGGCTCACGTGCCACTTCAACCCGGCGTTGGCGAGCCGCCACATCCTGTACTTTTGGTACCGGTCCACCCGCGACAGCCGGGAGAACGCGCCATCGGCGACAGCCCCCTGGACCCTCACTACAGCGTGGACTACTTCCCCAACGAGGGCCGCTACGACCTGATCATCTCCAGGGCCCAGTACGAGAAGGACAACGGGCCCTTCGAGTGCACGCTCAAGGAGGTCGGCAGCGGTGCCGACGTACACACCTACGCCTACAAGGTCACCGTGCTCAGTGAGTCATGGCTGTTCCGCACCCGGTGTATGTCCGTATACAAGCGAATCTTGTATCCTATCCACCAACCTCATGTTACAAACAAACAGGAGCGCCCCTAGCGGACGCCACCGGCGCCGCGCATGCGCGGTGGACGGTGGGCAAGAAGCCCGCCGTCGCCCATAAACAAACCATTGAATTTGTTGTTGTCGGCGTCGGTGGGAGTCCCCGTGCTCTTTTTCGCGTTGGAATTTTGATTTTACGTCCTCCTAACAATGTCTGACTACTTGAGCGGCTTCAGCAAAATTAACGGGGCAAAACTTTGCGTGAATAATGTGACGTGCGGCGATTAATTTCACGTGGACGCCGCAGAATGGGCGCTAAGGCCTGACTCCAACGATGAGATTCTACTCGCTATTTTCAATCGCGACGTCGCTCTGGCTGCAAAAGTGTGGACCGTAGCTGAGATGGTGGACGTCGATACTGAAAACCGCAAGTAGAATCGGGCATTACAAGTCGGTGATGGCACTGATAAGAATGACCAACATATCCTTGTATCTATTGTGTACACTTAGCCTACTTACCCTAACCAACCTTCTAAAGTGTTTTGAGGCCTGCACTTAGTTCTTATCGCAATTACCGGGTCAACGTTTGGTTTACGGGCCGCTGTCGTTTGAACGAGCTGACGACAAAAAGCAGACAAGTTTGAAAGAGCAGACGACAGTTCGAACGCATCCGCAATGGACTGCGGGCAAGAAGCACCGCGTCCCGCGTCAACAAACCATTGGAATGTCACGTTGTCGGTGTATGTGTGAGTCTGCATACTCTTTTTCGCGTTGGAATTGTCGATTCTACGTCCTCATAGCAATGTCTTACCACTTTAATCGCTTGAGCGAAATTACCAAGGCTCGTTACGCTGCTAAACTTTGCGTAAATAATTTGACGTGCGGCGATTCATTCGCATGAACGCCGCAGAATGGATGTCAAAACCATCATGAGATTCTTCTAGCTATTTTCGGTCGCGACGTCGCTCGTGCTGCAAAAGTGTAGAAGGTAGCGGCGATGATCGACGTCGATACTGAAAATCGGAAGCGGGAACAGACCAAGCGTAACAAGTCGGTGATGGCCACTGGTACCAATGATCAACATCTTGTATCTACTGTTTCCACCGAGCCTACTTAAGTCTTTTGAGGCCTGCAATTACTTCTTATTGCAATCACCGGGTCAAAGTTTGGTCTATGGGCCGCTTCTGTTTGAACGAGCAGACGACAAAAAGCAGACAAGTTTGAAAGAGCAGACGAAAGTTCGAACGATCAGGCGGCCGTGTGAATTCGAAGACGCACTGAACCCGTGGGTGGTCCGGACAACTTGGCGGTTTTCTCTCGTTCATGTTGGAACAAAACAAATACATCTGGCGACCACAAATTGTTGCCCGCACAAGCAATCGTAGTTCGACAGCGTCTGGTTTGCCCTTTTCACGGCTACTATCCACGTTCTCGGACGAACGGAGGGGCAGAAACACATGAAAACTGATCTTCAAACCTTTCCAGACTCTCTTGGTACAGCCCCGTCGCAGCATTTTGACGAGAAGGCAGGTTTTTTGTCTGATTTCTTCTAAAAGGACACAGGAATGAATGTCTCGCACGGCGACTTCTGCCCACCGCCCCAGACCGGAAGTGCGCCCGACGCGCCACCACCGCGGCGTGACGTAGGAGAGTTGAGTTCGTGTATAGAGAAAAACCTCTAATTCACGAAATCTGTCACGCCTTGTATAGTCCGCTCCGCTCTGTATTAATTTTAAACATGTTTAGTGAATACGAAAGTCAAACTTTGGAGTTTTACATGCCAAACCAACGAAAGGCATCTGGCATGCCTTAGTGGAGGGCTGAGGATTAATTTGGACCACATCGGAGGATCTTTTGACTTGGAACTGAAAGCTCGGTTAGACGGCGCCTTCTCCGCAATCAATAATCCTCCGTCAGAGTGCGGACACCTCAGCCAGGATTCGAACCTGCCACCTGGGGATCTGTCTAGCTGGCGCTTTGCCTCGGAGACACCGCGGCGGTTTGGGCAACATCTACGGTTCATCTCATCTGAACGACAAGAAACTCTATAGGCCTTGTCGTACACTTGCACTCTAAGAGAGAAAAAAAAAAGGAACGAGGATTTGTTGTTGTACAGTTATAGAGGGATCTCTTTAAGATAGTTTGGGAGAACCTTGCAGTCATTTTCTCAGATTTTGTGTGTGTGTTCTATTTGGGTTTTATGATTTTGTTGATTGCAAACGGGTGTCTATATTATGCATGTGCATCTTGAGAAATTTCACACTTTTTGGAAACTTTTGTCAGCTTGGAAAAGTCCGGAAAGCTCCATGGGGCCGTGGCCAAAAAGGAGGGAGAGTCAGGGAAACTTGTGAATATGCATTAGTTTAACGCGTGCTTTTAATTAATACGCCTTTTCTGAAGACTCCCTCGCGACTTCCTAGCATACCAGTGGCGTTATTTGCCGGTAAGAGTCGCGTTAAATACCGATGGAGGCTCCCGGTACGAATCTAAATTTCTCGGTGCTCTCAAAGGGTTATAATTAAGGTCCCGTGTTTTCAAATAAATCTAGGAAAAAAAAATTCGAACATTTGCCGGTAAAATTTTGCTCAGTTCTTGATCTGCGCACATGGGAAATGGTCGTGCGAAAATTCCACCAAGTTATCTTACAAATCTCGGTCCATTGTCAAAAGGTGTCTTACCGCCTATATTGTCAAGGTTCATTCAGTACAACAGGTCATTGTACTTTCGGGTCATAAAAAAAGCCACTTTTTTTTTTCAATTTGAGAAATGCATTTTGTGCTTTAGAGGAAGGACATGTTGTGTTTTTGTAGCAAGGAAAGCTATGGACCATAGAGATTGCATAAAATAGGGATGAGGGGCAGTTCTTCTCTGTTGCATCCTTTCCCACTCCACCTCGCGCGGCCTCGGGGTAGGTTGATAATAGGCTGGGATGAGTACGAGCTTCCCGGCAATTCCCTCGAGGAGTCTGTGGTTATTTAAAGGCTTCGATGTTTATCGAAACAACATTTGTGTGCAACTTTGTCGTGAGACAAATTAGTATTGCCAGTGGCAACGTACGTTTACACCCGTATATTATTTATTTATTTATAATAGAAAACACTGCGAAACTAAACACCGAATTTCGGAGACCTGGGAATCTAGCAAAAATAAACTCCGAATTTTCGGAAGGAAATAGACTCCGAAAAACACCATTCAAATTTGACGAGAAATAAACTCCTTAAAACACGAAATCCTACTTGTAATTCACGACACTAGCTGCTAAGGAATTTTCGCAGATATTTGTTCCATCAAGTTAGTCAAAAATGTTCACGGAAATGTTTTTTTTATTTTATTTTTTATTTGTCTTGTACGTTTTTAACTTTTTATGTATGTTCGAGGGTATGTTTTTATTTCTTTTGGGGCATAACGGCACATAGAAACCTGGAGCGACTGCTCTGCCGCAATGCACACGGAGAGCCAATCGCTGCAATCCGCGGAGCGAGGTCGGCCAACGGCGAGGCTGAAAATATGTTTAGACCTAAAATGCGCTGGTATCACTGAGCATGGTAAAGCGTCATGCGCAGAACCACATATCGCATATTGTTCTTATAGGTGTAAAGAAGAAAAAAAGTAGTTACGTCATTTGCGGCTAATATGTTTTAATCATACGAGTTCGTCAGCGAGCCTGTCCTTAGCACTGGGAAAGCATTTGAAGGAAAGATTAGCCGTTGTCCGGTACTTTTTTTTTCTTCCTTTAGTTTTAGTGGAAATGTTTGTGGAGGGGACATTGGAAGGGAAAATAACGGCCGTTGTGACCTTGATACTGGCGTTCCTTACATGGAGAGACTTGCTAAGACTGACCTTCTGGCCGAGGGGGCGCAGTGTGTGCACATTAATAAGGCGATTGTTTTGATATGTAAACGATAATTGCTGAGAGCTTGCAAATTGTGTGGCCCCTGTCGCGCCCCCTGCTTCCTCACAGTTGGCTCGTGTCCGAGCCTGTATGAAAATATGGCGTCAAGGAGGTATGCGTGGCCAACTAGGTTAATTGTAGAATGGAGGAGGGAAGGAATTCTTTAGGCTAGGCTAGGTTATAGTCTGTTTCAAATTGAGGAAAGCGGGACAAACCTCCACAGAAGTTCTTTGCTCGCCATGATTGCTGGTTTCCTTCGCTACTTCCTCTCCAGTGTTCGCTCTGCCAAAGTGCAAAGAGTGGAAGGCTTTGCGGGAAGAACCTGTCCCGCTTTTCTTTAACCTGCAATTGAGTGTAGGTAGATAATCTTAAAGGCCGACGACCAGACTCGAGATTCTGCAAGGCAGGAGATCCTCCTCACCATGGGGGAGGAGGAAACAGGCAACGGTGGACAGGGTAGAAGGGGGAGAGAAGGAAACGGGGGAAAAGTGGAAAGCGCAAACTGGTCGTCGGTCTTTAAAGAATAATTAGGTAAGGAAAATCAAACTTGGACTAGGTTAACGGGTTAAACCAGATTTGACTATGCTACACCAGAGTCGTCGTCGCTGGTCGTCGTTTCACCGACGACCGCATCGTAACCTGACTTTGTTTTCTCTCCTCCGCCCGTGCCCTCAGTTCCCCCCGGCGAGCCCCGGATTAGCCCGAGCAGTCCGACGGCCCGCGAGGGCGAGGCCTTCGCGCTGACGTGCGCCAGCGAGGGCGGCAGTCCGGACCCGGAGATCCAGTGGTACCGGGACGACGTGCCGGTCGAGTCCACGCTCCAGAAGGGCGGCGGCCGGGACAAGCCCACGGCGGCCGTGCTCACGCTCACTCCGACCAGGCAGGACGACGGCGCCAACTTCCGTTGCCACGTCTGGAACAGGGCCATGCCCGAGGGAGCCGGACACGAGGCCCGGACCAGCCTCAGGGTCTACTGTGAGTGTGGCTCGTTGGCGCTCTGGTTAACTCGCGGAGTTCCTCGCCTGAGAAGCGAGGACGCTTGGATAACGCACCCTAGAGCCCCAAAAGAAGCCACGCGTAGAGTGTCAGCACTGCTTTCCCCGATTTTCTCGTGGGCGCCGCCATTTTGGCAGTTAGCGGTTAAGAAATGCCACTTCCTGACCTTTAGATACGGTGCCGGGGTGCTCGGGCGATGCCGTCTTTGCGCTGTCGCGGACTGCTTTAACACTTCTGAAAAACAAAAAAAACCTTTCCTGCTTTAAAAAAAAAAAAAAGGAACTTAGGTGTTGTTACTTTGAAGCGTAGCTGATTTGGTGATTCTAATGCACCCTATTCAGAAAAGCCGTTAGTATTTGGTATTGCTTCATCGCAATACCGTTTGCTCCAGGTCGTGGGCACTGAGGGGAAGCTTCCCCTGTTTATGCAAAAATAACCCTCAATTTTTTTTTTTTAATTTAATATAGGCATGTACGAATAGTAGATTGTGAGTTCGAAGCGAATAGAGGAGCAAGTACTTCGAAATTCGTATTCGGCGCATCGGAACGCAGGGAGGGCCACGCCAATCAAAGGACAACTCAGAGGACGCGCAGGGAATGCGTGATGACGAAGCAGCCGAGCGCGCGTCGTCATTGGTTCAGGTCGGGTTTAAATAAAGGGTAAACAAACGCACGTGGTGCGCGAGAAGCGGACAAACTTGCATGCCGTATAGTGGTCTTGACCGAACGTTTTGGAATCGAATATCCGATAGTTTCACAAAGTATTCCACTACTGTGCACCATACTTAAATGAAATTCTGGCGTGAAGGTTGTCCCCAACCTTCCACTTGTCCGCTTCTAAGCTCAGATAATTGTAATATGATAATTGTAATATGCCACAGTAATATGTACTGTGGCATGTAAACGAGAGATTTGTCGTCGAACCTATCCCGATCGAGGGGATTTAGAAACCTGATTGCTATATGCAAATATTCTTTCTCCTTATTCAGACTTAAAAAAAAAAAAGAAGAAGAAAAACAGATGAATGCGAGCTGTCAAGGTATAATTACTGCGGGTTAGCCCCGTTGAGTGCGCTTCTCACCGAGCACCTGTGCAGGACGGGAAAGCCATACCCGCGAAGCCTGCGAGGGGCGCGGGAGTTGCTTCGCCGCAGTGCAAAGGTGTTCGGGGAGAAGCGCACTCAACGGGGCTAACCCGCCGCATTTAACTTTGAGAAGTACGAATATTGCAGTTCACCTTGAAGCCAATATCGATTAGAGTCTTAATTGGAACTGTTATTTGAAAATTGGAATATTCAACAACACTAATTAATAGGATTCTGTAAGGAGCATACTATTAGTCAATATTTTAGTGCACAATAGTTCAGGTTGCCGAATATTATAGAAGGATATTTGAGCGATCAAGATATTTTCATAAAAAGTCAGTATCTTTGTCAGTAACATTTTTTTTAATGTTAATTATGCGAAAGCTGAATGAGTTGCCTGATAAGGTGCCTGTTACGAATGTCTGACTATGTCACTGTAACACTACCAAGGCCCAAATGTAGGCTAAAATAGTTAATTAGGCTATTTCGAAGTTTGCAACTTTTCATTTCAAAATATTTTAACAATATGACCTTTTTTCTTCAGAAACTTTGCAGATTTTTCTGCAAAAATTAAGCCAGAGGCAAATTTCTGTAGGATCCTTCAATCTTCTCCCTAGGACTCAGATTCGTAGTTGCATTTGCACCGTGTTACTTAGAACAATTCTTACCCGTCACAACCGCATTTTTCGTCCCTCGCAGATGCCCCCAAAGTGACGGTGGGGCCCCACAACCCGCTGAACGTTATGGTGGGAGGGGACGCCACACTGACTTGCTCGGTGTCTGCCAACCCACCCGTTCGCTCGGTGCGCTGGATGAAGCGGGGCCAGCTCCTCTCCAACACGCACAACCACACCATCCCGTCTGTGACACCCGAGGACAGCGGGGACTATGCCTGCATCGCTGACAACGGCATTCAGCAGCCCACGCAGGCCGACCTTCGTCTCAGCGTCCTTTGTGAGTAGTCGGAATGGTGGAAGGCGGTCCTTCGGGGACTCTTGTCGTTTCTGCGGAACGCATACATATGGCACATACATGTGTATGACTGCATGTACACTCGCAGACAATACGAGCTGCCACACCCATTCCGACCTTTTGTTTTTTTTTCCTCTGCAATCTCCAGGATGTTTTTTATCTTCGATTTGTCGTAGTGTTAGAGGCACGGGAGCTAAGCTTCATGTTCCATCAAACAGTTTGGACCAAAGTATTTTTTATAAACCGGGAGGAACGCCTTAAAAGGATGAAGGGACTGTCGGAGCTCATGTTGTATGTGGCAGTACCTGCACTTATGCGTTAGTGTGGACATGCTCGTGTGCCTGCATTCTTACGTATACGGGTGTGGAGATGTACACGCATCTGTTTCTGGGATGCTGATCACGTTAATGTCCCATCCACTAATTCAGTAAAGTCGGTTCCCACTCGCTGATCTCTTCGCTTAAATTAGAATAACTGGCTTACATTGTGCCTCCTACTGGGTTTGTGGGCTTTGTTCGTATTTGTCTAATAGTAAATATGGTGCGTCATCCTTTAAAGGGATACTTCAACGAAATTTGAAATATTCACGTCGTGTTCAAAAATAGGTTGCATACGATCCACAATATCCGTAAATGACAATCGCACGTTTGTATTTTTGATCCTGGTGGCTGTATTTTTCGTTATAAACGGCCCACTCTGGCAAGCGCTCGGAGAAGGCCCAGCTTAGAGCACGTGACATCCAACGCAATCGTGACGTAGGTCGTCTCAAGACGAGCAAAGCTACGGCGAGGCTGACGTCGAGAGGATGGCCTAGTCGTTCCAGCCACCGAAGCGGCTGCTTTTGTACGAATTTTGAGTGACGGGTTAATCTTCTATAATGTTGTAGGGGGACAATAGTGACTTCTGCGACACACAAAGGGATTCTCGGGAAGAGGGGAGTCCCTCCTTCCCCTCTTCTCTCGTCGTGGCCGGAGGCGAGACACTCACCGTCACTAGCTGTCAAGGTTCCTAGACGGGCATTACAAGCGAGGCGTTCTTTGCTAATCGTGTAATTCGTTTTAAAATTCCTTTTCGAGACTTTTTTAACAAGATATTGGTATGTTCCATGTGATACTGCTCTTTTGAACACATTAAAACCAAACAATGAGCGCCGAAATTTCGTTGTAGTATCCCTTTAACCCTTACATTATTTACCACGGAAAATAATATGGTAGTTGAGGACAATAATGAAAACAAGCTCGTGCTGACCTAACACATAAAATTTCTTGTGAAGGCCACTTCCAGAAGAAGGTATTTTCAGCTGGCCATGACAATGCAAAGCATGTTATGTCTTCAGATTAACAGCCACGCTACATTGTCCAAGTCGGCTGAAACAAAGACCCTATATTTTACCAGAGACCAATCTCGGTCTCGCACCTCTCCGGCAGTGGCTATAGTCAGACACTTAACAAGAAAGTCAACAAAATCGATGACCGCCGCAGTTGGCCAGTGCCGTACTGCGATTGGCGAGCACCAAGGTCAAGCTACGTGCCGGCAAATTGCGACGGTCGGTGATCTTTTCGATTTTCTTGCCGAGCGTCCAACTTAGAGCCCCAGTTCTGTACCTTCCCGCATTGCCCGTGAGCTTCATTCAACCTTGCACGCCAAAACGCCGCGTCACGCGCACTCCCCTCTGCCAAATTTCCGCTGTTGAGCCTCCCCGTGCCCCCTTTTCCAGACGGCCCACGGGTGAACGTGCTGCCCGAGCAGGAATCCTCCCTGGGGGAGAACGTGGTCGTCAAGTGCAGCGTGGCATCCAACCCGGAGCCCCAGTCGGTGGTGTGGACCAAGGAAGGGGACGCGGAGTTCTCCCTCAAGGGGGACACCCTGCGCGTGGACCGGGTCACCGCCGAGGACGCCGGCACCTACGTCTGCCGGGCAACCGTCGTCATGAGGCCCTCGGCCACCGCCATCCACACCGAGGTGGTTGGCAACGACTCGGTGGTGCTCCACGTCCGACGTGAGTGGCTTGGCGCAGTTTGTGCCTCACGAGCGTCTGCAGCCGCTCCCGCGAAATGTGTCGCCGTATGGTTGCCGACGAGGTGAGAACGGCAGGGAGGAGCTTCAGCTGCTTCACCACCAGTGCGAGCTTCCTACCTCGGACAACGCCTTGACGTCTCGTGGACCTCGAGTGCGCGTGCGCACGGTCAAAGCACTGCGGAAAGCATGGAGCGCGTGCTAGAGGTTGGGCTCTCGAAAGACACTCCCTGCCGTTCTCACTCTGTCAGTGACTGTAGTCCGTTGGAACGTAAAAACGTAGGACAAGTGCCTGTTACGAAGCCCTCCACTCCTTCCACTTTAGCAGAGCAAATGCTGGAGAGGATGCGAGTGGAGAGGAGGAAACCATGAATCGGAGCGAGCAGAGAGCTTTGTGAGAAGGTGCTTGTCCTGATCTTTTTAACCCGCAACAGACTACATAATAAGTCTCGTCTAGACAAGTATGTGTCATTCTCGTGTTTGTCAAAATTGCGTTTCTTACCAGAAGGCATCCGAATTTTGTTGGGGTAAAAAGCTTCGCTCGAGGTAAAAAAATCTATGGGAGTTTAACAAAAAAAAAATGCTGTTGTATTGTCTGTTTTACACTCATGTGGCCATGGTGTGGTGATTACACTTATGTGACTCATAGACACAATCTTTTGGTTGTTTTGTTTGGCCAATGACAGTTTGTGCGAGTCTACAATTCATTCATAAAGCAGGCATAGGTAGTGTGAGTGCAGCTCTCCAAACCACAGCTGAGATTCAATGATTGAAGTGACTCTGAAGAATAAGTATCAGTATAATCGGTG
Source organism: Ixodes ricinus (assembly GCA_037355805.1). Classification (NCBI taxonomy): domain Eukaryota; kingdom Metazoa; phylum Arthropoda; class Arachnida; order Ixodida; family Ixodidae; genus Ixodes; species Ixodes ricinus. The sequence continues at coordinate 543,950 of JAZHYW010021752.1, forward strand.
CCTCATTGGTCATATCATCTCCTGTTTGCTATGCCGAGTTTCACCTTAACAATGCGTTTCATGCATTTTTTATTGCTCCATCTTTTCTTGATAGTGCACCCAGATTTCAGAGTGTTTTCAACTGCTTGATCAGGACCATGTGGTTTATGGGGTGCATTTGCGATGCGAGCTGCGAGGAGGAGGAGAAAGCGTAGATCGTCTGCAAGCTTCTCCGCCTCTCCGCTTGCATTCTTCCTCGTCATGCGACAACACAACGCATGCCCACTTGTGGCCAATCTCTACAGGAGGCATGTGCCATTAAATAGCAAATGCTCTCCATGATCAGGGTTGCTCCCTCCCCTTAACCTAGGCTCTACTTCTTGAAGCAAATGTAAGCTCCTTGCCTAGATATGTTATTCACTCTGTCGCTCCTCTGGGTGTCATTGTGCGCTAGGGTGCGAGTCGTATTTAGTCACGGATGTGTTTCGAGATTAGCCGTTCTATCTCGCCCCACAGACAAGCCCGGGAGGCCGAGATCTTGCCGCAAGGTCCGACCGCGGTGTCCGGACGTCCGTTCACGCTGTCGTGCTCGGCTCGTCCCCCGGCTGGCCCCGGCCCGAGTACCGCTGGTGGCGGGAGGGGCAAGAGCACATTGATCTGGGACACAGGGCCAACCAGAGCTTCCTGTCGGTGCACAGCAGCCACGAGGGGCGCTACTTCTGCCAGCCACACAACAACCTCGGCAAGGGATCCATTGCCTCTGTCTACCTCGCCGTCAACGGTGAGTGAGCCTGCGGTTGTTGTCCACCTTCTTACTGGCCTCTTTTTTGTTTCATGTTTTGTTTCTCTGACACTTTATTGTTTGCTATGCTAGAAATATGAAATTGTGTTTCTGTCTTTGGTAGTACGAATGAGCAGAAGGCCCTGCATCAAACAGGCACCTACAATTCAGTTTCCCTAATTTTTATTTTCTCGATTTCACATATTTCTACTAGAGTCTATGTAGTCATATAAGATTAATTGCAAGCTCATTACCGGTTAAGAGCCCAAGCCTCGTGGGAGTTTGAGAAGATAGCCACAGCTTAGAGATGTCCTCATTTGTTGTGTTGAGAATACAATTGTTTGCTTATCGTTTTTAAGACCCCTCGAGGCTGAACCAGGATATTAAGAGATCTAAGAGTATAGAGCCACGTCGACATGAGCTGATGGCGGGTCTGTCCACAGAGGCCGCCACCATCGTGGTGCCCCTGCGGCCCCAAATCATCCGCAAGACGGGCGACACGAGCCAGTCGGTCAGCTGCCGTGCCCGGGGCAAGCCCAAGCCGCAGGTGCACTGGACCCACCGGGACAAGCCGCTGCAGCCGGGGCCTGAGTCTCGGTTCGACATCAAGACCGTGGAGAACCTCGAGGACAACGACGTCTTCTCCGTCCAGAGCACCCTGACCTTCCAGCGGCCCCTCACCCCCGAAGACCGGGGAAAGTATGCGTGCCACTTCGACAACGGATTCGGCGGGGCCGTCGACTCGGAGATGCTCCTCAGGATCGAACGTGAGTTCCTACGATTTGTTGTCGGGCTTATCTGGAGTTACGCGTTATAGTCGCACGGCAGGGAGGAGTTTCAGTTCTTGTCCCGTTTCAGTTCTGTCCCGTTTCGGGAGCTTCGAGCATGCTCGTGCGGTCAGAGCATCACAAAAGGCGATGTGCCGGAGGCCTGGGAATCCAAAAGAGACGCTCCGCATTTTCATGTGGTCGGGGCACTTGTAGTGGAGCTTCTTTCGCTTCTGTTGGGACCTTCGGCTAGTCCGAGGGTTTGGGAGATGCGTGTGCCGGCTTCTCCCACAGTTTCAAGCAAGGCTGTATGAGAAGAATCGAGCAATGCAATTCCTGCATCGTTTTTGTCTAACTGAACTGACGCGCTTCCCCTCGCCAAACCCTGCTACATTTCACCAGTGTCTGAGGAATTTGTGCCAACATTTCACCAATTATTAATTTCACTCTTTTAATACTGAAACCGATATCCCAGGCCCCTCTGCGCTGCTAGCTCTTTACAGCAGTCTTGTTCGAATGTTCAGAACTTTGGTTATGGCTTTGAGTAGGTAACTTACGGTGTATTTGATCACTGTGTTGAACACTGACAGTTCGTGGAAGTTGAGCTATATTTCTTATTGTTCGCGGTCGGATCAGACGATCTACCTAATTAGCTTTATCAGTGTGCTTCTTACCACATACTGGGGGAGAAGCATTACTCACAGCAGAGGGAACATCGCAGTCTTCAGTTTTTTTTGCTTTGCAACATAGCAGCTGCATGCTTAGGAGAAACACATTCCTCCAGAGCGGAATGGGGCTCGCACGTGTTAGGCACTTGGAGAAAAGAAAAAAAAAAGGAAAGGAACTTGTTGAACCTTATTGCGCAATTTTCGGAATAAAACAGCAGCTATAGCATATAATACAAAACTGCAATATCCCGACGAGCTTTGTACGTGGTCATAATTTTTGTTTTTGAATTCACGATTTAGAGGAGGATACTCGTGTGTAGTAAGAGAATTTCTAAATAACCTTGGCCTGGGGAGCGCTGTAGGTTTTATTTTTATGTCAAATCTCTTGTTTATCTGCTGCCTTTGTATAGGTCTCTGACTGTTTGAGAGCAATTAACAAACTATGAAATGAAACTAAACAAACTTTTGCAGGGGGCGAAGAATGGAAGTCTGGGACTAAGAAGTATCAGCCGCAATTTTTAAAAGAAGGCACATTTATTGCATGCACGTCGATTTTGCATTTTTAGTCACTGGGCTGTAGATGCGTGCGTGGTGTCCAACATTCCATGGAAGAGAGCCACTGTGTGTGCTCAGAATGCGTTCCATCCCTACCACCTCGAAGGCAAGGGCCATGCCTTTCCCCCAAGCATCATCCCTAGTGCAATGCTAGAATGCGGCGATGCCAAGACGGATGCGTTTGTCGCCTTGCAGCGACTCTGGTAGAGCTTCATCGTGTTTGCCGCTTGGTGTGGGTCGGGAATCCATGTAATGACGATGTTATGTGCAGGTCTTGTATCGTGTGACAAAATCGAGACCCTTTCTGAGGAACGTGCGCTCGGGACGAGGTTTGGGTCGGTGGCGGGATACGACTTATCGCCCCCACCACATCATCAACTCCTTTATATAGTACTGCTGCATCCCCATCATCACCTCCTAATTCCTATCCCCACCCATCTTTATCTTCCCATCCCTGCAAGAGGCAATGAGCGCATCTTCTAGGTGGTGTTGGTTCCTCAGTAGGCGGGAATGGCGGCACGTGGATGGCGATCGTTGGGACAGTCTGTGCCTCGATTGAGTCTCCGTTCGATTCCCTGCAGATCCTCCGCAAGTGCGGCACACATACAACCGGGTGGCCTTCGACCCGGGGGACATGGCGATCCTGCGCTGCCAGATGCAGGCCTACCCCGAGCCGACCTTCGAGTGGGCCTTCCAGGGGCGCATCCTGGAGCGCTACTCCAACTACGCCACCAACGTGACTGACCTCAAGGACGACCTGTATGCTGGCGTGCTCTCGGTGGCCGACGTCAAGGAGGCCGACTATGGGGACTACACCTGCCGCGCCTGGAACCAAGTGGGCGACGTCCAGCGCACCATCCTCAAGCTCGTGAAGAAGAGTGAGTCGATTGTTCTTAAGACCTGGCTTCGGACGGTCGGGATATTTGTTTGTCTGTGCATGGTCCCAGTACGTTGCCCGGAACGCATCTCCAAGTGGTGCGTTTAACATCCCATTCTTCCCACGAATCAAAAGCGAACCCGATGCGGCAACAGATGACGTTGCAAAGAGGGTGTGTCACGCTGTCGGATGTCAAGATCCCGAGTGTTGGACGTTGTTGGCGGAAGTCGAGGGACCACTTTTTTAAATGTGGCAGGCACACTGGTCTGAGACATGTTTTGGGCACCATGATCCTGGGGCAGCGAACAGGAGGCTCCTCGTTCGTCCCCTAGTCAGTGCGGGCATTGGTCAAAACGTACAACTTTGGGCCAGCCGTGCCACTTCGTGGGTGCGAGCGCCGCGTTGCAGTTTGGTGGGGCACTCGGACGTTCCAGTTAGTGATTGGGTCCGATCGTTGCACCCGCAGACAGCCTTGGTGTTGCGAAAATTCTGCGTAAGGTTTCTCTACCCGTCGAACCAAACTTAATTGCCCGGTCAGTACGGCGAGGATGGATAACGGGCATTCGGGAATGGAGTGGGTAGGCAGATCGGACATTGTTTCTCGTCTCTGTCTCGAAGTTGACCGGGGAAAGCCCTTCGTTTTATTGAGGATCCTCTCTACCAGGCCACGCATTGACCGCCGTCGCCCTCCTTTTTGCGCTCGTTCCTTTTAGGTGCTCCCGACCCGCCGGATCGTCTGCACGTCATCAGCAGCGACTCGGACAAAGTGACCCTGCAGTGGACCGAAGGATTCAACGGGGGATTCGGCAATACGGAATTTGTGGTCACCTACACCAACGTTGCCACCGGACAGACCAAGAACGAGTCTTGCCGGACCCACAACCCCTGTCCCATCACTGGTAGGCAAAGTTTCATGTTTGTCGGTAGAAACGACATCTGAGGGAACAGAAACACTAGTCTATCCAGATAGTTTGTGACCTCCGACAAGGAGCGTCAACCTTCTAGTCGCCGACAAGATGAGAAGGGCAGGGAGGAGCGTCGTTGGTCCCGTCCCCCATGCGAGCTTCTTACGTTGGACGATGCTTCGTCTCGTGCACCTCTATAGAGCGCGCACGGCCAAACGGTGGTCACGGAGCATCTGCTAAAGGCCGGGTGCTCGAAAGCACGCCCTGCCATTCTCATTCTGTCGGTGACTGCAGAAACTCAAAATGAACCTCTCATTGACCTTTCCAAAAGGAGGCACATAAATAAAATGCCATCCAAGGTTTTGCCAATTCCCGTACACTACTGGTAGGAAAGCTGGTAGAAAGTTGACACAGCCTCTTTGTGTGCATTTGAATATTTCCCGGTAAATCACCGTGTTCTCTCTATTTTTTTTTCTTGCAGGCCTGGAACCCAAAGCTGAATATGTGATGAAAGTTGTTGCTGTGAACCCGCGGGGCTTCAGCTCGTACTCCGAAGAGATCGGCGTCCAGACGAAAGTGAACTTGAAAGGTGACTTAACTCGTATGCATGTTGACTATACTTCGTTTCAGCTTGGGTCCAGACGCAGCCGATGCTACGAGCGCGAGCGTGTAGCCCTGAACAGTGCTTGCATTGCACGAGCGCGCGTGCTTGGCAGGGACGCTGAAAGCCCGGAGCTCGCGCTTGCTAGCATCGCCTGCGTCTGGACCCAAGCTGAAACGAAGTATAGTATGTTTTATCTACTGTCCTGGGAAATGGAAAGCACACCTGTTCTTTACAAAATATGTCTCCACCTACGCAGCTTAGGTTATTATACTTCTCAGTATCAATTCATGTTGCATTCTACTTATTATACTTATCAGTATCAATAATGTTGCATTCTACTTATTATACTCATTAGTATCAATTCATGTTGCATTCTACTCATTATACTTATTAGTATTTTATTATATTATATTAGTATTTTATTATAAGTATTATACTTATTAGTATTAGTATACACTTTGCTCGAATGTTTCTAATTTGGGCCGAACAAATCAATATGGGTTCTTTGTATTACTCGTTCTCCGAAGCTGCATCTGGGTAAGTGGAGGGACCGTTTCTCAAAAGATTAAATTTTTGAGCATATTTAGACAGCCGCAAGTTAATCGGCCTCGAGAGGAGCCTTATGTCTCCGCCTTAGATGGGAAATTTAGCCAGTGCAGTACGACTGCTTGGGGCCTGTCAAGCAGTGATTACATGAATGCACGTCGGTGTGACGCTCATTCAGATTGACACAGGCTGGGCAAAGATTTAGCAGTGGGAGAAACATGGAGGGCAGTGCATTAGATAGTGTAAAACTCTTGTTCACAACTCCTAATATTTGTGAATTGGAAAATTTGCCAGCTTTAATGGCGCGCAACTATTTTTATGCCTAAAGAGGCGAAACCCAGTCTAAAAATTGGCGCACTTTAATAGTTGAGAATATCACCTCTCTGCCCGATTTATGGGCTTTATAGTAGTACGTACTTGAGGGTAGCATGCATTTTTCCGAATACCGATTGCAATCTTGATTCACACATACATTGCAGCGCTAAACCAACACTAGGAACAGCGCTGATGGAGCGCTGGCTTGAACGTAGCTTAGCACTCACGTCGCACTGTATCAGCGCTCTCTACCTATCACTAATGTAGCGCAAAGTCAGCACCGCATCACCAAGGTCACCGCTGATGAATAGCGCTGAGGTAGCACTGTGGCTCATGTGCAAACAGACTGTAGCTCACGACATCCATATTATGCGACCGACAATTAACGGCGCAGTCTTTTGATTTGAGTCACTGCGTCGTCGGCACGAGGCACCTAGGTGCTTGCACTGTCGCATTCTTCCCATCGCAAGCCTCGTCGGCCTCAAATCGTGACAGCCCTCCTTTCCCCGGGCGTGCAGACATGCCGCGGCCCCTATCGGCCCAGTATGACCAGGAATCGAGCCGGGTGTACTTCACGGTGGACTCGAGCGCGGAGCAGCTGGTGGCCCGGGTGGAGGGGCGCCCCAGGGGCCAGGAGCAGTGGCGGCCCCTGGTGGAGACGGAGGTGGACCGCCCCCAGCTGTCTGTGGAGCTGCCCCTCGCCGGGGCCCGCCCTGGCCGACGTCCGCGTCCTGCTCTGCCTCCAGAGCAACGTTTCCTGGTGCGGGGACGAACGCCTCGCCGAACCTTTCGATGGTGAGCGCCCCGCCCGAACCCTCCGGTGTCCTGTGCGATAGTGTCATAGGTGGCACCACTTGCCATATCAGTCTTGCAGATAACGCCGCTGGCACCTAAAACAAAAAAACAAAAAAAACGCTGGGCATGAGCGTGCATGTGTGCTCCTGTAGATCGCTCCCGGGGACCAGAAAGAGATATTGCAGTCTGCTATACGGTGTGCAAGTTCTTCTGCTCTTTGTGCACCTCGTGCATTTGTTTGGCCTCCAGATGAGCCCACGTGCTTTGGTATTCCCCCGACCTCAACCAATAGTGGCGCACACTTGTCTGCCTCGTCATACCTCATTTCCTGCTCATTCTCTGTGTTTCCCTTTAATTGGCGTGCCCCTCCTTGTGCTTCAATGTACCGAAAAAGCATTTTGAAACACTTGCTTGCTGTATAATCTTTTTAACTTTACGATGGACCGCAGTGGATGCTGCGAGCCATCCCGGCAAGTCCACTGCTGTGGATGTATCGCGTGACTGTGCCCTTGCATCACGGAATACTAGAACCAGCACTCTTTGCCGGTATTGCTCTCTGCTGTGTGGAGTTGCTGCAGTAAAGTTAGAGGGTTGTGATTGTGATTGTCGATAGTATTATTATACCTTGTCTTATAATCTTCACAGCTTCGATGGTTCAGAGCACTCTGGTAATGAATAGACCCTTCACAGGATTAGTGACTTGAGAGCGATCAGTATAAGACCTGCAATCATGCCACATCAACACACACAAGCATTATATTTGAAAAAAAAAATGCTTAGATTAAGGAGTTTTTATGAAGTGCACATGCATGTTTAAATAAAAAAATCTCAAGGTGACAAATTAAAAAAATAATAATAATTTGTTGACATGCTTTTGGTGGTGCCATTTGAAAGACAGTTTTACCTTGCCTCGCTTTATTTTTTTGTAAATGTACTAAATTTTTCTCTCTGCTGCCTTACTCTTTCTTGCATTTTTTTTTTAAACCAAACAATGAGTGATGCTGATGAATGAAAATGAAGAAGAAGGTGAAACTGCATTGGTTGTTTTCTGCAGTCTCTGCCTCTTGTGAATGCTGGATAGGGAGTACTTAAAGTTGTTTTTGTCCTCTCGTGCCCTGCCAGAGTTTGCGCTGACGACGGAGAGCAGCGCCCATCCCGTGGGTGCCCCTGTGTCGATGATGACCGTCAATGTCGTGATCATTGTGGCTGTGGCCGCAGGCCTCTTCTTCCTCCTGGTGCTCATCTTTGTCTGCTGCTGCTGGAAGAAGAAGGCCAGCAAGGGTGAGGGCTCGACCCACTGACAGTTTTCTCGAGCGTTATTGATGGTGTTGCAGTCTGCATCCTTGGTTTAATACCGATCCTAAGAAAGGTAAACATATAATGAAAACTCTAAACAAGATTTTGTTTTTTCTGCTCCTCATCTTATATTTGTAATCATATATGATTAGTAATCATTCCAATAGTATTTGCATGTGAATATGAAGACGGGGGTGTGGAATTTTGGGGCCTTAAATGTATGGTACAGTTTGATAATGCTTGACATCGCTTTTGCTTTCAGTCATCAAGAAGGACTATGAGTCGGAAGTTCAAAAGTAAGTGTGCTGTTCTTGTCAAAAATCAGAACTACCGTAGCCTTTTGAAAGCAGAGTGGCACTTCTAGAAAGAGAGGATCATTCTGCAAATAATGTGGGGTTAATCAAAGAAGGAAACCAATATATTTGGATTGGAGATGATAACGAAGTGCTCTGGTCACCAACCATGAACAGTGCACAGTTCACACTGCAATGTGGGCTCCGAAGAACATGGTTTTAGCAGGGCAGCATTTAAAAGAAAGCTGAAAAGGTTCTTGAAAAAAAGGAGTTAGAGGTGAATTCTAGAGTATTTTTATCCTATGAACCTGAATATCACATTCGTTTTCCTCAAAGATGTAACTATGTAAACGCGAGAAAACGCAAAGAACCTCCAAACAGTCGTGACGTCATACTAGGACCTTTTGAGCCGCCAAGCTCGCGTCGCTCAGTGTGAGCGGCGCGTGCAATTGCAAGCTTGTCAGGTATATTCCCCTGCACTGACACCAGTCGTGACGTCTTTTTTTTACCTTTTTGAAAATAGCAAGAGTGCATAGCTTTGATAGTCTCTGAAGATGCACGAGAGCGGAGATTCCGAAAACTCCTTTTATGACGTAATGCTCCGGGAAGGAGGAGCTTCAGCAGTACTTTGAAAATGATTTTCTGCAGCCGCCTTGCACCAAACTGAAAAGTAGTCTCGATATTTGCGATCCTGGAGGCCAAATGAAGATGATTTAAGTGTTTTTACTCAAATACAAAACCCCCAGGGGAAAATCAGCCCACTTTTTGCTGGGTTATGGAACTGGTCCCAGCTGGAAATGAGACAGTCCAGCTGGATTTCAACTGGACTGTCTCATTTCCAGCTGGGACCAGTTTCATAATCCAGCTGGAAGTGGACTCATTTTTGCCTGGGCCACTTCAGCTTCCCTTAAAAAGCTTCAGGACAGTTCAGAATTGCCTCCTTGTTTGAAGCCAGTATAAAATATTCACAGGTCCAAACAAGGTGATGCCATCTCATGGAAGAGACAAGTAGTAAATACCTAAACAAAGATTTGATTTTCTGGAAATGGTGTTGCCTGGTGACTCAAGCGCGATGTGGAGAGATGAGGCTCAGAAACCACGAGGTTAAAGTTGCTAATACCCTGCAGTTAATTTAACATTCCTCGCTATCCTTTGTAATTTTTACTCTTTCTGTAAAGAAAATTCTGCATGCTTGATAGCCTCTGTGACAGTCTCAGAGCTGTTACCAATCAAGACATTCCTTCCGTTATTGTGCAGCGCGAGGCCCAAGGTAATCAGTGGACCATACTACCATGACGATGTCGGAAAAGGAATGGACGCCAACGGAGACGACATGAACAAGCACGCCATCTATGCCGGCAGCATGGGGAGCATGGGAAGCTCCCCTCACACTGTCAGCGGACACCACGGAAGCCAGATGATGTCCAACGGTGAGACCCATTTCGAGCACCGCTGTTTGAGGGACATCTGCCACGTGTTTTCATATAGAGGTTGGGCTGCAGGATTGGGGTGCCACCAATGTCATAGAGTTAGGCCTTTTCAGCACACGGCATGTGTATTACCTCCGCACGCTGTGCCTTGGGAAGCCTTCGGGAGAGAAGACTGCAGTGGAATCTCGGTATAATGAATATCGCGGGACCGCCAATTGTAATTCGTTATTTTGAAATATCGTAAAATAAAAAAACTGGCAGATTTACCTACCTTTGCGACGAAGACATCAGCGGATGTATCCATGCTGACAGCCACACAAAATGCAACACGCAAATGCTCACTGTACATCTATTTGAAGAAATCTGTCATCTTCATTTGGCGAGTGCAAGAGAAGCGCTGCAGCACGAACGATTCCATACTGTCGATAATCCGATTCGATAATTTTTTTGCGATCTTTCAGTATTGTTGCGACAGTCGACGGGGTGATGCCACGTTCTTGGGAAACCTAGACTTGTTTCTTGCCACGATCTATTTTGCGAAGGATGTCAACTTTATCTTGTAGCGAAAATTGCTTCCATTTTTTCTTGCCGCTCGCAAAACTCATTGCGGGTTCACTTCGCGACATGATAAAAGAAAACTTCAGCGGCACGGTGATACAACGGATGCAGCGATCTGAAAATAACCCTAGCTGCGTATACGCTGTGTAGTTAAACCGGATGATGAATACCCAATGTCTAATGATGATGATAGTTGTCAGTTGGAGGCGCTCATGCCACGAGGTGGCTGAACTTTGCACTATCCATTGGCAATAGTGAGGTGTTGCTCATATATGAGAGCACATAAATTATGTACGTTATTATGAAATGTTCATTATTTTGAAATTCTTAGTATTAAAATATTCTACATTGCTAGTACTGGCACTTAAAAGAAGATTTTCAAAATTTTCGTAATTTTGAAAAATTCAATGAAGTGACGTTTGTTGTAACGAGATTTCGCTGTACCTGCACTTACTCAGTTACTTGGTCCAGCTTTGAACCAGCAAAAATATCCAGTGGTAGCCGTTACCACTAGAGAAACAGATGCATCGAATATTTCTATGGAAATTTATTGCTTATAGTTAAGATGCATGGTTCCTGACTAAAATTATTACAACTGCACTTCGTGAACCTTTGGGTTTGTGTGTCCTAGGTGGGTACTGCAAACCAAACAACAAAATCATCTCCCGAACAAAGTAATCAATATCTGTTCTAGCAGCATTTCTCACATTGTGTGTTGTCTCATCCATGCTTCTTGTCACATTTTGTGAAGAGTGCTTCTATCGTCCGGGCAAAGTCTGGCAGAAATACATGAGATGCTTCTTATTTTTACCTAGTAATTTTTATTTTAGCCATAAGAAAACTAATAATTCACCCTCAGTTGCATTCACTAAACCATTGAGCAGGTTATTACAGCATATAATTGACACATAATTGATACCTGATTGCAGCAATTTTCTCTCCCCCACAAAAACTCCTTTTTGTTGTTTTTTTACATTAAGTCATACTAAGTGTTTATTGTGGCAATGCTCCGGCATAAGTGTTACTTTTATAGTAAAGTATTCTGCTGGGCTAGTTGGTGCATAATGAGGTTCAAATATTGTAAAATACCAGGCAAGCGGCCACTCAAACTTTAGAGATAATCGCGAAAAATTGGGGGATGAAGGCTTGTCGGGTCATTAATTTTACATATAAATGTACTGTGCGTATTTTCTCAGATCTGACAAATTTGGGAATGGGTGTTTAGTGTGGATTGGGTGGATGCACGGTATTCAACGGTGGAATAGCGCAAAAGAGACGAAGGCGAGAAAGTAGGAACAAGGCTTTTCTGGAGCGTTCCTGAGATGTCCGTCTGTTTGGGCAGGCATGCTGTACGGCTCCTCGGACATGCTGGACGGCATGCACGGGGGTGGCGGCAGCGACGGGCCGGGGGACCTCTGGGTGAAGGCGGGCCAGGGGAGGCTCCCCCGCCCCGAGTCCTCCTACCAGCCGTACGACTCGCGGCTGCCCTCGGGCTACTACTACCAGGACGACTACCAGGGGCTTAATGAGGACGTCATGAACCTCAAGAACAGGGAACACCTACGTGAGTCCACTTCACAGCTGCCTCTTCGGGCTGTTTGTAGCTTCTCGTCTCGCATTTCTCTCAAAAAGTGGGAAGGGTAACAAGAAGACGTCACCTTCTCTCTGCTCGGCCGAAGCTTGTAATTGTTTCCTTGTGTTCCGTTAATCTCTAGAAATTTAGGGGCTCCCTTTTTTTCTCTTTGGCCCAAGTTTGAAATCGTTTCCTTGCATTCCGCTAATTACTACAACTTTTAAGACTCAATTTTTTTTTTTCTTCTGGGAGGTGGTAACAAATATGTGATATATTGTATTTACTCGTGCAATAGGCACATATTTGTGATCAAGCTGTCCATGTGCCATACCTTCCCACGGAGTGCACATACAGTCAATTATTGTGTTCTATGCAAAAAGGTTAACAAGTGATCGGGTTGAGGAGGCGATTCTCGGTAAAAATACAGTCTGCTCAAGTAGCACTTTTGCATGAGGGCATTCTCTCGGTCCTGTAATTCTGTGGGCTCATTCGGTCGATTGAGATGATCGGCTATCTGCATGCTCCATTGGAAAGTGGACGTGCATGCTTTGTTCTTGAGCAGCATATCTATTACTCGAGTAAATACGGTGATTCTTGTGCTTTTGAAGCTCATCTAGATGGCAGACGGAGCACAGTCTTTTGAGGGTTTTATTACGAGCTGATAATCACGCCATTTGGGATATGTTTTCTTTTTTTCTTTACATAAAACTTTTTTTTATATACATATCTAGCCATTTTTTTATTCTCCAGTTGCAGAGTCGTTTCCTATGTATCACTGTAAAATTCTTGGCAACCTCAGACCACTCTTTTCTGTGAGTGTAAAGAATGAAAACGAGCACTCGTTCTTAATAAATTAAAATTCAAGGAAAATAGATTCACGACTGTGAATAGGATGCATTCCATACATTGTATCGAGGCATAAAAATCACGAACAATTTTAGGATTTGCAGTCCCAATACTTGCACATCCCCAGCGTAAGTAAGTATCTCCTAACAGGATCCTTCTTGGAATTTCAGACTCACCCTATTACGACGTGAGTGGCCTCCCAGATCCGTACGCTGCCATGGGTGACGAGGACAAGAATCAACAGATCTCGCTGTCCTTTGACGAAAGCCTCGAATCCGGCTACTCCACACCAAACTCTCGGAATCGCCGGATCGTGCGAGAGATCATCGTGTGAGAGAGGTGGCGTGGAAGCAGGGAACCCCCTTTCAAGGACAGCAGAGTCTGTGGATGGACGCTCAGAAGCTCTCAAGATGTGCATGAGGTGTGTGCGTGGCAAAAAACCTTGTTGGAGCTTAGAAACTGTGCGCAAGGAAGGACTTGTTCGGCACTGTTGCATCTGTGACAAGCTGATGTGCCTTTGGCAAATCAAGGGCAGCAGGAGGAAGGATGAGCTTACAGAGTGTGCCACCACCTGTGTTCTTCATCTTCAAGGGAGCCTGCGTTGGCAAACTGGCGACGACCACGCGTGACTGTCTCGTCGCCCTTTGCCTCACGTGTTGGCTGGCCTCCCTCAAGTTGAAACCATGCGCATGCTGTTTTAGGCATGATTTGAGCAGAAAGTCCTCATTGGCAGAGGAACCGATAATGACACACAATCTGTCGGGTGTTGAGAATGTGGCATAGTTTGTTTTGCATGCGCGTGTATGCTTGTGTTTTTGCTCAAAGTCGCGTATCTTTGTTCGGGATGATAGTATTGACATGCTGTTTGATGTTTTAGTTCTTTTTTTTTATTATCCTGTTTTTAAATTGGAGCGCGTAAAGAACACGAGTCATACGTTTGTATGTTTCCGGGGGCCAAACTTTATTCAGTGTTCTCATACGCTCATTCACATCTCCCATTTAGCGTACGGAATTCATAGGGCTCAGTGGTTGGCAGCAATTGGAGTTGCCTGTGCTGCTCATATTTACTTCTTCTTCTACATCTTCAGAGTTACAGTTCAAGGTTATTATCAATGTTGTAATGCAAGCTCCTTTTTTTCAGCCTCCGTTAAGGTTGAGGGTGGAAAAGAGAATGAGGTAACTTGTCGGGACATTGGTGCTGACAACATTTCCGTTGAATTAGGACAGAAATTTTATTAACGGCAGTTTCGCTAGCTCGAGGTAAAACTCTGACAGTCGTGCTGAGTCAATGCTATGTCAGCAACAAGTGCTCATTTTAGCAGTCTAGGTGATATGCTGATTGCACTGCTATGTTCATCACACTTTGTAACATTTGTTATGTCCAACGGCTGGCTCTTTTTCTGTGTTCATCCATTCAATGGGTTTTAACTTCCCTGTGCATTGTGTAAAGGTTGTTATCCATTTTTTTAACTTCTTTGGTACGTGTAATAATGAGATTTTTAATGCTCATATTTTCATTTTGTAAATAACAAAGTGAGGTCACACTTTGTACAGGAGAATTTTGTTTGTGTTTTTGTGTTTATTATTATCATCAGTGGCTTCTTAATGGAGTGACCAGCTAGCTCTCTTGCTTGCTACTTCAAGTGGTAGGAATATACCTGGGAGCAAGAATGAAGCATTAAAGCGAAAGAGTTCAAACCCCACATTCTTATGCAGATTTCTAGCTATAAGCTGACGTTTACTCAAAACATAAATTTTAAAAAGAAAAAAAGTTTTTTGTTTGTAGTGTTTAGAAATGCTAAAATGTAAGGATCAAAATGGAAAATGCTCATCTCTTAGATCCAGTGAGTCCACTATATTAGAAAAAGTAAAGCAGATGGCCATAGTATACACATTTCAATGATTAGCTCAGTGTGAATAACTCATTAGTTTTTATAAGGCAATATGAATATTGAGCATTTCTTAAACTTACCATACCATGTTGTAGTAGGCTGATTTTCTTGATGTTGTTTTCATTTGGTATGTTGCACATGACTGCAGCAAAGCTGTAAGGTAGAGATCTCAGAATAAGAGGTATGTGCAGAGTAACATTGCCTGCACAGTACACTGGGCCCGACCGATGGTCCCAAAATAGGAAGTTGTTTTGTGCAAATGCCATGCACAATCTTCCCTGTAACGCAGCAGTTTACAAAGATTGAACTGCACAAAATAGCGGATCGACGAGGTGCAACTGATATCTTGCCAACCTCGCATCCTGTTGCAATATCGTAAGGATTTTACCTGCCTGGACTTGCATTCATACATGATTAGTGATTAGGATTTGTATAATTCATGCATGTTAAGGTGGGCAGAGCTGCCAATGTTTGTGTCTTATTTTAAAACTTAGGAATGTTTATGGATTTTTGTAGAGCATTCAAATCAGCTTTATACATCAGAATAACGGTGTACTGGTGTCTAGAAAGCCCTAGGCATATAAGTTTAGGGACGACGCAATCTGTCTGGCTTGTAGTCTCCTCAGTTTTAATAAAACTGCATAGATCAAATGGAGTGAGCCCAGCCACCTGCAGTAAGAGCTTGTGAGCTAAAGTTTGAAGCAGCAAATAGCGTGCAGGTAAAAATTGAATGTAATAGTGTCTTAGGTGTAGCCTACCAGTGCAACGACCTGACTGCATTTTTAATAACACTTTCATACTACTTAAGTGCCAGTTGTATAATGGTAAACATCAAGATGCTTCAACGGTTACTACTTAGGATGACATGTTTCTCTCCACACTATTTTATTTTTGTACATGCTAAGAAGCAAACCAATTCAATGACCTGCACATTGAATGGCTTCGGAAGACGAAAAGAATGTGCCTTACCATATGACTTTTGTACATGGCTGTATAAGTTGCAGTGTTGTTGACATCTAAATAGGTGACAAACTGTTATTCTCACCTGCCACTGTGCCTTGTGCTCTTCAATGACACTGTTAGGTCACAACAAACTCTTGTATGTCATTGTAAATAAACATACATTCTACTCTTCGTACGAGTTGTATGCATTCTTGTCAAGGAACCTGAGCTATTTCTTTAGGGAGAGCGAAGTTTTTCGTCAGGAATCCAGAATCTAAATTTCCATTTCTGTAAATTTCGAGGAGTCGGAAAGAAGGCACACAGCTTGTATGCTATAGCGGCGCTTTTCGCTTTCCGCTCAGGCAGAGCATGAACACCACAAAATTGTATGGGCTAAGTTGGTGTGCAGGATGAGGAGATTCTACTGCACCATAGTTTATATTACAGCAATTCAGCCATGAGAAAAACAAAAATCGGCAACATGTACCTTTTGGCTAAGGCTTCCTTCGGGGACTAGATAACAAAGAAAGGACAATAGTAGGCGCCCTGCTGGAAAAAAAGAGCTGAAATCTTATTTATTTTGATACATAAACTATTGTGCAGATACTGGTAATGAAAGAAAGTTTTAATGTCAAATTTCACTGGAAATCCACAATCTGAATGTAGAAAGTAAGACAAGAAAGGTGGATTTTGATCCAGAATTGAGTGTGCATGAATGAGTAGCTATATATTTATCTTGAGCAACAATCAATGAGTACGGATGAGAAGAACACATTAGCAACAGTAGCCCACTGAGCACAAACGTCTTTTCCAGACACCTAGTATATGAGGTTACAGGGATGGGGTTTTTCTGCTTGATATTTGAAGGGCAGTATGGATATATATAGAATGCAACAGCATACTAGAAGCACTGCATTACCCATCCTAACATGGCCCAGGAAATAACCAGCGCGAGCTTAGAATAGGTACTTATGTACATCGCACCTCCAGATTGAACTGAAATATTTTTTCAAACCTCAGTAATGCAAATTTCTCCCCATTTAAAACTGCCCATCTACAGCACTTAGTTCATTACCAAGCTTTACAAACGTGTGCTTTTGTCCGACGATTCAAATCGCATTTCTCAGTAATGTCCTCTCAGCTAAACGTACCCCAGGACTCCAGGATGTCCACTCAATTTTCACATTTTTTGTAGAGTGCCATAATTTCGAAGTCTGCATTAAAAACTGCGTCCCGTTATTTCAGCTTCTCCGCTGCAATGTTTCTGAGGGCACCAATGAGCAATCTGCACATTGGTGCTCTTGTGTACTATCGTGCACATTGGTGCTCATAAGGTTCTGTCCCCAAAGTTGGCTTCACCTTACTCGCGAGTTTGCCCCTTTTCCCAAATTACAGCGTTTCTGCGGTGTTCAAAAGAGCATTAATGAGCAAACGAAGCACATTGGGGCTATTAGGTGCTCACATTGAATCTCATTGAACCCGCAGAAACGCAGTGAAGACAGAGCTCATGGCGTGGTAGGGACAAGACTACTATGGTACCAATGTGTACGCGATGGACTACAAAACCAATGTACTGCGGATTCTCATTGGTGCCCTCAGAAAACCCATTGCGGCAATAACGGGACGCAGTAACTCTACAAAATGTGAAAATTGGACGAGAGGGTGTGCGAAAATTGCGATTTGAAATCGTCGGACAAACACGTTTGTAAAAACTATTGTGGGCTAGAGTGCTGTAGATGGGAAAATTTGCGACGCCGAGACTGAAAATATTTCAGTTAATCTGGAGGTGCGATGCTGGTCCTGGGCCATATTTAGGATGGAAGCAATGCTTCCTAGTATGCTGTTGCATTCTATATATCCATACTACTTACCTAAAATATCAGAGCAGAAAAACCCCGTCCCTCTGAGCGTCTCTGGAAAGGTGGGCCTGTACTAATGTGTTCTTCGCATCATTATGCATTGATTGTTGCTCAGATAAATGTAGCTACTCATTCATCACCTTCAATTCTGGATCAAAATCCACCTTTTCTGCATTCAGGTGAGGTTTCCAGTGAAATTTGACATTAACTTTCTTTCATTACCAGTAATAGTTTATGTATCAAAATAAATAGATTTCAGCTCTTTTGCTTGAAATTGTCCTTTCTTTGTTATCTGAGTCCCGAAGAAGCCTTAACCAAAGATTTTCGATTTTCAGATGCAATATAAACTATGGTAGTGGAATCTCCTCATCCTGCACCCAGCTGCAATTTTGTGGTGTTCATGCTCTGCCTGAAGCGGCGGCAGCTATAGCACTGGCTATTGCTATGCTCGACTCCTCGAAATTTACAGAATGGAAATTTGCGTCTGGATTCCTGACAGAAAACCGGCTCCTGAAATAGCTCGGATTCCTTGACAAGAATACATGCAACTCGTGAAAAATTAGAATATTACAAGTTTGTTGTGACCTAACTGTGTCGTTGAAGATCACAAGGCACAGTGGCAGGTGAGAATAACGGTTTGTCACCTATTTAGATGTCAGCAATGCACACTGCAACTTATACGGCCAAAATGTGCAAAAGTCGTAATGGTCAAGGCACATTCTTATTCGTCATTCTCGAAGCCGTTCGATGTGCAGGTCATTGAATTGGTTTGCTTCTTAGCGTAGTACCCAAATAAAGTAGTGTGGGAGAGAAACATGTCATCCTAAGTAGTAACCGTTGAGAAGCACTCTTGATGTTTACCATTATACAACTGGCACTTAAGCAGTATGAAAGTGTTATTAAAAAATGCGGTGGAGGCTCGTTACTGCACTCGGTAGGCTACACCTAAGACTACTATTGCATGCAACTTTTACCTGCACGCCGACTTGCTTGCTTCAAACTTTAGCTCACGAAGCTACTTACTGCAGGTGGCTGGGCTCACTCCATTTGATCTATGCAGTTTTACTAAAACTGAGGAGACCCCAAGCCAGACAGATTGGCACGTCCCCCTAAACTTATATGCCTAGGGCTTTCTAGGCACCAGTACACGCGTTTTTCTGATGTATAAAGCTGATTTGAATGCTCTACAAAAATCCATAAACATTCCGAGGTTTTAAAATAAGACGCAAACATTGGCAGCTTCTGCCCACCTACAACATGCATGAAATTATACAAATCCTAATCGCTAATCATGCAATGAATGCAAGTCCCAGGCAGGTAAATCCCTACGATCTTGCAACAGGATGCGAGGTTGGCTGGATACCGGTTGCACGCCCGTCGATCCGCTATTTTGTGCAGTTCGAATCTCTGTAGACTGCTGGCGTTGCAGGGAAGATTGTTGCATGGTAATCTGCACAAAACAACTTCCTATTTTGGGGCCATCGGCCCAGGCCCAGTGCAATTGTGCAGGCAATGATACACTCTGCACGTACCTCTTATTCCTGAGATCTCTACCTTACAGCTTTGCTGCAGTGCATGTGCAACATGCCAAATGAAAACAGCATCAAGAAGAATCAGCCTACTACAACATGAAGTATGGTGGGTTTAAGAAATCGCTCAATATTCATATTGCCTTATAAAAACTATTGAGTTATTCACGACTGAAGCTAATCATTGAACATGTGTATACTATGGCCATCTGCTTTATTTTCTAGAATAGCAGTGGACTCACTGGATCTAAGAGATGAGCATTTCCCGTTCTGATCACCCACATTTTAGCATTTCTGAACACTACAAACAAAAAACTTTTTTCTTTTTTAAAGTTTATGTTTTGAAGTGGACAGTCAGCTTATAGGCTAGTAGGCCACTGCACAAGAATGTGGGGTTTGAACTCTTTACGCTTTAGTGCTTGCATTCTTGCTCCCAGGTGCTATTCGTACCACTTGGAAGTAGCAAGCAAGAGCGAGCCATGGTCACTCCATTACAGTCACTGCTGATGATAATGAAACGCAAAAACACAAACAAAATTCTCCTTGTACAAAGTGTGACCTCACTTTGTTAGCTACAAGATGAAGATATGGGCATTAAAAATCTCATTGTTACGCGTACCAAAGAAGTTAAAGAATGGATAACAACCTTACAATGCACAGGGAAGTTAAAACCCATTGAATGGATGAACACAGAAGAGAGCCAGCCGTTGGAACGTAACAAATGTTACAAAGTGTGATGGAGCATAGCAGTGCAATCAGCATATCACCTAGACTGCTAAAATGAGGACTTGCTGCTGACATAGCATTGACTCAGCACGACTGTCAGAGTTTTACCTCAGGCTAGCCTAAACTGCCGTTAATAAAATTTCTGTCCTAATTCAACGGAAATGTTGTCAGCACCAATGTCCCGGCGAAGTTACCTCATTCTCTTTTCCGCCCTCAGCCTTGACGGAGGCCAGACGAAAAAGGAGCTTGCATTACAACATTGATAATAACCTTGAACTGTAACTCTGAAGATGTAGAAGAAGAAGTAAATATGAGCAGCAGCTAGGCAACTCCAATTGCTGCCAGCCACTGAGCCCTATGAATTCCGTACGCTAAATGGGAGATGTAAGAATGAGCTGATGGAGAACACTGAATAAAGTTTGGCCCCCGGAAACATACAAACGTATGACCTCGTGTTCTTTGCTGGCGCTCCACCGTAAAACAGGATAATAAAAAAAAAAGAACTAAAACATCAAACAGCATGTCAATACTATCATCCCGAACAAAGATACGCGACTTTGAGCAAAAACACAAGCATACACGCGCATGCAAAACAAACTATGCCACATTCTCAACACCCGACAGATTGTGTGTCATTATCGGTTTCTCTGCCAATGAGGACTTTCTGCTCAAATCATGCCTAAAACAGCATGCGCATGGTTTCAACTTGAGGGAGGCCAGCCACCACGTGAGGCAAAGGGCGACGAGACAGTCACGCGTGGTCGTCGCCAGTTTGCCAACGCAGGCTCCCTTGAAGAAGAATACAGGTGGTGGCACACTCTGTAAGCTCATCCTTCCTCCTGCTGCCCTTGATTTGCCAAAGGCACATCAGCTTGTCACAGATGCAACAGTGCCGAACAAGTCCTTCCTTGCGCACAGTTTCTAAGCTCCAAATAAGGTTTTTTGCCACGCACACACCTCATGCACATCTTGAGAGCTTCTCTGAGCGTCCATCCACAGACTCTGCTGTCCTTGAAAGGGGGTTCCCTGCTTCCACGCCACCTCTCACACGATGATCTCTCGCACGATCCGGCGATTCCGAGAGTTTGGTGGAGTAGCCGGATTTCGAGGCTTCGTCAAAGGACAGCGAGATCTGTTGATTCTGTCCGTCACCCATGGCAGCGTACGGATCTGGGAGGCCACTCACGTCGTAATAGGGTGAGTCTGAAATTCCAAGAAGGATCCTGTTAGGAGATACTTACTTACGCTGGGGATGTGGCAAGTATTGGGACTGCAAATCCTAAAATTGTTCGTGATTTTTATGCCTCGATACAATGTATGGGAATGCATCTATTACAGTCGTAATCTATTTTGATTTAATTTATTAAGAGCAGTGCTCGTTTTCATTCTTTGCACTCTCTGAAAAGAGATTGGTCTGAGGTTGCCAAGAATTTTACAGTGATACATAGTGAAGCGGCTCTGCAACTGGAGAATAAAAAATGGCTAGATTATGTATATAAAAAGTTTTATGTAAAGAAAAAAAACTTTTTTTGTCAGGCGGTGGATATCGATAATAATGGAAATCACTCAGACGTATAAAGATGCTGCCATCTAGATGAAGCTTCAAGCACGGAAGAATCGCACAGTATTCGAGTAATAGATATCCTGCTCAGAACAGAAATACGTCCTGCTTTCCAATGGGCATGCGGATGGCTCAAATCTCCTGACCGATAATGAAGTCGGAGGGGGGGGGGGAATTCACGGACGAATGCCCTCATGCAGAAAAAGTGCTGCTTGCGAACTGTATTTTGCGAGAATCCTCCTCAACCCGATCACTAATTGGCACCTTTGCCTAAATTTTTTTTGTATCTTTAATATAGTACATACATATAATCCCTGACTGTATGTGCACTCACCCCGTGTATGGCTTTACATGGACAACAATCTGTGCGTCTTGTACGATAAATACTATCTATCACATATTTGTTACCACACTCTTGCGTGAGTGTAAAAGTTGTAGTAATTG